>CM051028.1:74851080-75453996 GCA_027627225.1 Congeria kusceri
TCAATAACTTGAGATATTTTAATGAAACTTAATACATTGATACCTTATATCTAGACCTCGATTGGGATTGCATATGGGATGGGTTTGGTCAAGGTCATGGTCACTTTTACTTAAAATAGTAAAACGTTTTCCGCTCAATAACTTGATAATGCATTGAGATATTTTAATAAAGTTAAAAGATAACTTATATTGAGACCTCGCTTGGGATTATATATAGGGTGAGTGGGGTCAAGGTCGAGGTCTCCATTACTTTAAATAAAATATGGTTTCCGCTCAATAGCTTGATAAAACATTGAGATATTTTAATGAAACTTCATACATTGATATCTTATATCTAGACCTCACTTCGGATTGCATATGGGGTGGGTGGGGTCAGGGTCACAATTACTAAAACAGACAAACAATTTACGCTCAATAGCTTGAGAAGACATTGAGATGTTTGATGAAACTTAATAAATAGATACCTTATACTGAGACCTCGCTTGGGATTGCATATGGGGTCACGGTCAAGTTCACTAGTACTAAAATTTTTATTGATGTGCTGACTTCAATGCATTTCGTTCAAAAAATTTGGTTTTCGTGGAATTTCCATATTTCTTGTTTTAGAAAATAAAAAGCCAGTAACTCTGACAAGCACAAGAAAAGTCGAACGAGCTGTACTCCAACAGCTCTTGTTATATATGTAAAACTCCTCTTCATTTGCACAATTATACATTGCATGCATTAACCTTTATGGAAGCATCTTTTGGGAAAAGTGTACTTTTGCATTCATTAATAAACTAGTATCCCTGTAGAATTGTACATTTATGCTAGTGAAACTTTTGTTAATTGAATATTGACACAAGTGTTCATACTATTATTATCATATTGATCCATAATAACATTTTATCCTATTATTACAGCCGAATCGATCGAATAACAACCCATCGTATCAACTTTAGCTTTATCTGATCGCTATTTTTAGCACATAATTATTTGATCTTTATTTTTAGAACACTATGTATTTCAATGTGACGTCATACACAATGATTCCGTTTGTAGTAAACAAAAAAGCCAGTGTTTTTTTTCATTTTTGACATATTTTCATGCCACTATTAATGCATGAAATAATGATATGTGGCGCGTCATGAGAAAACTGGTCTTAATGCATGTGCTTAAAGTGTCGTCCCGGATTAGCCTGTGCAGTCCGCACAGGCTAATCCGGGACGGCACTTTCCGCTTTTATGGTATTTTCTGTTTCATAGAAGTCTCTTCTAAACATAAATTCACTGTAGGCAGAAAGTGCCGTCCCGGAATAGCTTGTGCGGACTGCACCAGCTAATCCGGGATGACACTTTACGCACATGCATTAAGACCGGTTTTCTCACGACGCGCCACATATCATTATTTCATGCATTAATAGTATTTAAAAATGTGCATACCATATTATCATGTTAATTGACATTAACATCAACCACTTCAGCAGACATAGATCAACTGCACAATGTTAACACTGTCTCCTTCAACTTTTTCCAGGTATTTCGAATCATGCACATGTATTATATTATGATATTAATACACATTAACATTATCTCCTGCAGACGTAAACCTACCGCGCCATGTTTACATTGCCTCTTTCATCTTCTTATGAGTATTTGTAATTTTGCACTTCATAATTATTATCTTTTTTTTAGGTTAACATTATCCTCTGCAGACGAAGCTGTACCTAGCCATGACTCTAGCCCGTATATGGACCGTGGTATCCACCAACTGGCTCAGGGAGAGTCTCAACAGCCAGATCAAAGTCTCACGAAAACTCAGGGTCCTTGACACGTCATTCGTCTTCGATCCAGAGGTGGATACGTACAAAGAATGCTATCAACAGTAGGAGTCATTTAATAATGTTTCCACAAATGTCAATCAAATACAATGAGGCGTGTCGTGGGAAAACTGGGCTTAATGCATGTGCATAAAGCGTCGTCCCGTATGTGCAGTCCACACAGGCTAATCCGGGATGACACTTTCCGCCACAGAGGATTTATGTTTAGAAGAGACTTCATTGAAACAGACAATGCCATAAAAGCTGAAAGTGTCTTCCTGGATTAGCCTCTGCGAACTTCACAGGCTAATGCAGGATAAAACTTCTCACACATGCATTAAGCCCGGTTTTCCCACGACATGTCTCAAATTAATCTAGTGTTTTATCCCATAATTGCAAAGCATGGATCACACATGTTTGAAGATTAAGCTATTTGACACAAAAGAGCACATTGTAAAGCTTGTGAAGTGTTTGTGCAGCTCTTAAATGGAATTTAATCTGTTAACTGTTAACAATAGCTGGGGAGCAGTTAAAATGTTAGAGGCAAAACTGGAAAGGTCTGTTAATTTTGCCCTCTCATACAAGTTGTATAATATGGCAGTTTGCTCAATTTTATACAGAAAAATACATAAATGTCAGTGTTGTGGGACATTAAGCATTATTGATGGACACTGAACATGTCATACTTAAAACACTTGTTTCATCTCTATAAGAAGTAGTAATTATAAAGAAATGCTGCTTAAATCTCCAAATGGGGTCATATTTTGTTCGGTTTTGTGGTCTGAAACTGATTGGGTTTAAAAAAGACCAATTGAAATGCCTAGTTATCCGTCCAACCAGTTTTCAAAAAAAGTTTGTTTGGCTTTCTAGGGGTCACATTCCACACTCTCTCCATTTCAACATGTACCGCTGTGTTACTCGGACACCCGAGCGGCCTGTCAACTTGCCAGACATCAACTGCTTCACAGACTACGCGCAGGAACTGGGTATATGGCCAGACACCCATGTGATCACTTATGACAGGTTTGGACCTGCACCTGCCTATAGAACTTGGTGGCTATTTAGGGTAAGTACTTCAAAAGAAGAAACAAGTCGTTTTGAAATTGAGAAATAATTTTCGATTTATCGTTGTTTATCGGCCGATAAACAATGATTTGGAGTTCTGATGCGTAGGAATTAAACCCCAAAGGCGTTAGCCCGAGTTGTTTAATAGTGGCAGCATCAGAACGACAAAGAGTTGTTGATTGGCCGATAAACGAGGATAAATCGAAAATTAATTTGATTCTAACATGATTTGACAACTATTTTTGCAGTTGTAATGAGAACTATATTTTATTATGCTTCGTTCAGAATTGGGACTTCTTTTTGCATTGTTTATTGGGTAGTTTAACAACGATAATTTTGTTCTTTGTCTATAGAAAAATTGGCGAGAATAATGTTAGAATTACGCTTTTATAAACACTATTTAAATCAGACCAGGAAAGCTGATTGATCACAAGATTTGATGTTAAGTTTATCATTCATTGCTTTATGTGCAGACTTTGTGGAAAATCATAACTTGAATTTAAGTAGCAAGAAAAAGCATTAAGTTATAAGTGCAGCATATTTACATTTTAGGCAAAAAGTTTAGTATTAGATGCGTATTGATTGGCATTGAAAACGGTAGTAAAATTAATACTTAAATAGTATCTAGCAGTGTTATTTTACTCTGCTAGCAAAAGGCTACTGTAAATATTCACTCAATGGAAGCACTGTTGAAGCTTGAAGTATTGTGTTCTGCAGACTTTTGGTCATAAGAATGTCTCCATACTGGACGGCGGCCTTAAGAAGTGGCTAGAAGATGGACACGAGGTGACCACAGAGGAACCAACAGTTGAGGTTCTTGACCTTTACTATTTTTTGTAGCTCTGACAAATTGGCCTGACACTTGTAAATGCTATTAACATTTTAAACATTATTTTAAACCTTAACATATTTTCTGTACTGAAATTTGCCTTAGTTTGTACCTCTTGGTGCTGTGACTATGCAAATTAGTCATATAACAATGGTATTTTAAGTATCATTTAGCTTATTTGATTTGCTTTATTTAAGAAACTTGTATTGTTTTCATAATCTTATTTTCATGCATGAAGGTCATTTTCCAGTCAGTTTTTATGCCCCCGAAGGGAACTTCAGGGTCTTATAGTAATCACATCGTCCGTCCGTCTGTCCGTCCATCCGTCATGCTTCTTGTGCGGAGCATAACTCCATTAGGCATAAAAAAAAATATGTTTGTTTCAGGTAACCCGACCTACCCTAAAAAAATGCTCCGACCCTAGAACATTTTATTGGGTTTGTCAGACTGATTTTTGGTTTATTTACCTTTTTCAATAATTAAATGTGTTTTTGGTTTAAGGATATTACTGATACATTTTGAATATTTATTCAGTTTTAGAATCTTCAAGTTGACCATTTACCAAAAAAAAAATCCCGACCTACCTACCCTAATTTTTTTTAGCATGTTACCTGAAACAAACATATATTTTTTAACGCCTTAGTATTGAAGGGATTCAAATGAAACTTCATATAATGAGAGAGGACAATGAGAGGAAGTGCAGAGTACAAGGACCACAACTTTTTCTTCAATATTTATGGAGTTCTTGCCCTTCATTTAATTTTCTTGTGCACAATATATCACCGTTAGTATTGAAGGGATTCAAATGAAACTTCATATAATGATAGAGGACAATAAGAGGAAGTGCAGAGAACAAGGACAACAACTCTTTCTTTGATATTTACAGAGTTGTTGCCTTTTGTTTTATTTCCTTATGTGAAGCATTAATTTTCTTGTGCGGAGCATAACTCCATTAGTATTGAAGGGATTCAAATGAAACTTCATATAATGATAGAGGACAATGAAAGGACACGCAGAGCACAAAGACCATAACTCTTTCTTCACTATTTACAGAGTTATTGCCCTTTGTTTAATTTTCTTGTGCGGAGTATAACTCCATTAGTATTGAAGGGATTAAAATGAAACTTTATATAATGATAGAGGATAATGAGAGGAAGTGCAGAGCAAAAGGACTACAACTCTTTCTTCAGTATTTATGGAGTTATTGCCCTTTGTTTTATTTACTTATGTGAAGTATTGATTTTCTTGTGCAGAGTCTAACTCCATTAATATTGAAGGGATTCAAATGACACTTAATATAATGATAGAGGACAATGAGAGGAAGTGCAGAGCACAAGGACCATAACTATTTCTTCAATATTTACAGAGTTATTGCCCTTTGTTTAATTTTCTTGTGCGGAGCATAACTCCATTAGTATTGAGGGGATTCAAATGAAACTTCATAGAATGATAGTAGACAATGAGAGGAAGGGCAGAGCACAAGGACTACAACTCTTCATTATATACGAAGTTATTGCCTTTTGTTTTATTTCGTATGTGAAGCATTAATTTTCTTGTGTGGAGCATAACTAGATTTGTATTGAAGGGATTCAAATGAAAATTCATATAATGATAAAGGACAATGAGAAGAAGTGCAGAGCATAAGGACCATAACTCTGTATTCAATATTTACAGAGTTATTGCCCTTTGTTTAATTTTCTTGTGCGGAGTATAACTCCATTAGTATTAAAGGGTTTCAAATGAAACTTCATATAATGATAGAGGACAATGAGAGAAAGTGCAGAGCACATAGACCACAACTCTTTCTTCAATAATTATGGAATTATTGCCCTTTGTTTTATTTCCTTATGTGAAGCATTAACTTTCTTGTGCAGGGCATAACTTCATTAGTATTGAAGGGATTCAAATGAAACTTCATATAATGCTTGAAGACAATGAGAGGAAGTTCAGAGCACAAGGACCATAACTCTTTCTTCAATATTTACGGGTTATTGCCCTTTGTTTATTTGTTTGTGCAGAGCATAACTCCAGTAGTATTGAAGGGATTTTAAATAAAACCAAATATATTGATAGAGGGATATAAAGGAAGTGCAGAGTACAAGGACCATAACTCTTTCTTCAATATTTATGGAGTTATTGCCCTTCAGTTAATGATCTTGTGCAGTGCATAACTTCATTAGTATTAAAGTGATTTAAAATAAAATCACATATATTGATAGAGGATGTTGAGAGGAAGTGCAGAGTACAAGGACCATAACTCTTTTTGTAGGAAGCGTCATTTTTGCCAACATGTAGTTGACATTGTGTTGCCTTTCTCTGCCAAGCATATGCTTTGAGGGCATACATCACATCCTGTGACAAGCCTTGTTTAGTTATAATTAACTGAAATATATTTTTTAGCTCGACTATTCAAAGAATATGTGAGCTTTCCTACTACCCCCGGTGTCGGCGTCCGTGTCCATGTCTGATTTTGGTTAAAGTTTTTATTCAAAAGTCTTGTAACTTCAAAACTACATAAGTTATTCACTTGAAACTTGGAATATACCTTTGTCATCAACTCAAGTGTCAGGGGCAACATTCCCCATTACTATGTTGTATTTTGACAGAGATATGCCCCTTTTTCACTTAGATTTTCTGGTTTAAGTTTATATTCAAAAGTTTTGTAACTTCAAAACTACGTAAGTTATTCACTTGAAACTTGGAATATACCTTTGTCATCAACTCCAGTATCAAGAGCAACATTACCCATAACTGTGTTTTGTATTTTGACAGAGTTATGTCCCTTTTTCACATAGATTTTCTGTTTAAAGTTTATATTCAAAAGTTTTGTAACTTCAAAACTAAATAAGTTATTCACTTGAAACTTGGAACTAACCTTTATCATGAACTCTAGTACCAGGGGCAACATTACCCATAACTCTATTTTGTATTTTGACAGAGTTATGCCCCCTTTTTACTTAGATTTTCTGTTTAAAGTTTATATTCAAAAGTTTGGTAACTTCAAAACTACATAAGTTATTCACTTGAAACTTGGAACTAACCTTTGTCATCAACTCTAGTATCAGGGGCAACATTACCCATAACTCTATTTTGTATTTTGACAGAGTTATGCCCCTTTTTTCACATATATATCCTGGTTCAAGTTTATACTCAAAAGTTTGGTAACTTCAAAACTACATAAGTTATTCAAATGAAGCTTGGAATATACCTTTGTCATCAACTCCAGTGTCAGGGGCAACATTCCCCATTACTGTGTTTGTATTTTGACAGAGATATGCCCCTTTTCACTTAGATTTTCTGGTTTAAGTTTATATTCAAAAGTTTTGTAACTTCAAAACTACGTAAGTTATTCACTTGAAACTTGGAATATACCTTTGTCATCAACTCCAGTATCAAGAGCGACATTACCCATAACTATGTTTTGTATTTTGACAGAGTTATGTCCCTTTTTCACATAGATTTTCTGTTTAAAGTTTATATTCAAAAGTTTTGTAACTTCAAAACTAAATAATTTATTCACTTGAAACTTGGAACTAACCTTTATCATGAACTCTAGTACCAGGGGCAACATTACCCATAACTCTATTTTGTATTTTGACAGAGTTATGCCCCCTTTTTACTTAGATTTTCTGTTTAAAGTTTATATTCAAAAGTTTGGTAACTTCAAAACTACATAAGTTATTCACTTGAAACTTGGAACTAACCTTTGTCATCAACTCTAGTATCAGGGGCAACATTACCCATAACTCTATTTTGTATTTTGACAGAGTTATGCCCCTTTTTCACATAGATATTCTGGTTCAAGTTTATACTCAAAAGTTTGGTAACTTCAAAACTACATAAGTTATTCACTTGAAACTTGGAACTAACCTTTGTCATCAACTCTAGTATCAGGCGCAACATTACCCATAACTATGTTTTTGTATTTTGACAGAGTTATGCCGCTTTTTCACATAGATTTTCCGGTAAAAGTTTATATTCAAAAGTTTTGTTACTTCAAAACTACATAAGTTATTCACTTGAAACTTGGAACTAACCTTTGTCATCAACTCTAGTATCATCGGCAACATTACCCATAACTCAGTTTGTTTTTTTTGACAGAGTTAGCCCACTTTTTACATAGACTTTGTGGTTAAAGTTTTTGTTCTATAAATTTATAAACTATGCAAGGCTTCACTTAAAAATATTGTATTTTAACAAATTTATGCCCCTTTCACTATCCAAAATATGTACCAACTGAAATATTTCGAATAGTCGAGCGCGCTGTCCTATGACAGCTCTTGTTAGTTTAGCAATATCATCACTGCTGTCACCATCATGAATGAGCAACTATGCTAAAAAGAGAGAGAGAGATCAAGTTTATGTGTGCTTTATATGTGTGTAAATAATGCTTATGTGTGTAAATAATGCATACAGAGGTAAAGTTTATGTGTGTGTAATATGTGTGTAAATAATGTTTATGTGTGTAAATAATGCTTACAGAGGTCAAGTTTATGTGTGTGTTATATGTGTGGAAATTATGCTTTGAGAGGTAAAGTTTATGTGTGCGACATGTGTGTAAAAATAATAACAGAGGTGAAGTTATGTGTGTGTTATATGTTAAATGCTTACAGAGGTCAAGTTTATGTGTGTGTTATATGTGTGTAAATAATGCTTTCAAAGGTCAAGTTTATGCATGCTTTATATGTGTGTACAAATAATAACAGAGGTAAAGATTATGTGTGTGTTATATGTTAAATGCTTACAGAGGTCAAGTTTATGTGTGTGTTATATGTTAAATGCTTACAGAGGTAAAGTTTATATGTGTGTTATATGTGTGTAAATAATGCTTTCAGAGGTTAAGTTTATGTGTGTGTGTTATTATGTGTAAATAATGCAGAGGTCAAGTTTATGTGTTAGTTATATGTGTGATTACAGAGATCAAGTTTATGTATGTGGTATATGTGTGCTTACAGGGGTCAAGTTTATGTGTGTGTGAGTTATATGTGTTATTACAGAGGTCAAGTTTATGTGTGTGTTATATGTGTGCTTACAGAGGTCAAGTTTGTGTGTTATGTGTGCTTTCAGAGGTCACGTTTATGTATGTGTTATATGTGTGCTTAAGGAGGTCAAGTTTATGTAACTGTTATATGTGTGCTTACAGAGGTCAAGTTTATGTGTATGTTATATGTGTGCTTACAGAAATTAAGTTTATGTGTGTTATATGTGTGCTTACAGAGGTAAAGTTGATATGTTTGTTATATGTATGCTTACAAAGGTCAAGTTTTTTGTGTGTTATATAGATGTGTGCTTACAGAGGTGAAGTTTATGTGTCTGTTATATATGTGTGCTTACAAAGGTCAAGTTTATGTGTCTGTTATATATATGTGTGCTTACAGAGGTGAAGTTTATGTGTGTGTTATATAGGGAAAGACCTAGGACCTAAAAAGGTACAGGGTGCTGCTAAAAAAGCTGCTCCAGTTTGATGATATTTTCTAAGTAATTTGCTAAATCCAGGGTTTTTATGAGTCCAATGCTTTAAAATAAGGTTTTAAGCATTGTCTATTCATTTGTCATAGAATAACTCCAAATATATATTGAGTTTCAAAAGATATTCAACATTTCTATGTTGATCAGCCCAAAGGGGCAGCAGGGGGGAACCAAAAAGGAGCAGGGTGCAGAGGTGAAGTTTATGTGTGTGTTATATATATGTGTGCTTACAAAGGTCAAGTTTATGTGTTTGTTATATATACGTTTGCTTACAGAGGTGAAGTTTATGTGTGTTATATATATATGTGTGCTTACAGAGGTCAAGTTTATGTGTGTGTTCTATATATGTTTGCTTACAGAGGTGAAGTTTATGTGTGTGTTATATATATGTGTGCTTACAAAGGTCAAGTTTATGTGTGTGTTTTATATATGTGTGCTTACAAAGGTCAAGTTTATGTGTCTGTTATATATATGTGTGCTTACAGAGGTGAAGTTTATGTGTGTGTTATATATATGTGTGCTTACAGAGGTCAAGTTTATGTGTGTGTGTTATATATGTGTGCTTACAGAGGTCTAACTTTGAAGCCAGATTGGACAAAAATCTCCTGCGTAGCTATGAGGATGTGTTAGAAAACTTGAAATCTCATAGAGAGCAGTTGGTGGACGCCCGCAACCCTAGTGGTGAATCATGTTCTGATGGTAAGAATTTTATTCTATGTTTTAATCCCCAATTTAACAAAAAAGTTTGAGCCAGAACTTTAGTTTTAAGGTTAATATCCAGATTTTAGGGTTAGGCTTGTAAATTGTGTTAACATAAGAATAACATTTTATTCATATTTGAATATATTTAATAACCGATTTTGTACAAAAGGTAAATTTCATGAGAAAATGCAGCTCTTTTTCAAAACCATTAATATGTATTACACATGTATATTAATCCAGATACACATGTGTTTCAAAAATGGGTTTAGCCAAAAGATTAAGATCAGCTACAGCCTTTTTGTCACTGTTCTACAGCTGAAAAAAATGGAGGCGTCATACCAGGAGCTAAGCATGTCACGTTTGAACAGCTGTTTACGGAGAATGGCACCATAAAGTCAGACAGGGAACTCAAAGAATGTAAGCTTCACTGCAAACTGTTTGAAGTACTTTCAATATATATGTAACTCATACATTTAAAAATCACTGCCAAAGAATAATTGATGTACAATGTATCTTTATACTGAGAACCAGTACTATAGGCTTAAGTTTAGAATTGTCAAGTATGCATCACTTTAAACATGTTCGGAAAACAAAGTTAAATTAAATAAATAAATTAACTTCATACATTTATTGGTTGGGGAATATTTGTGGGAGCAGTGGTCTAGTGGTAGGACGCAGGCTTTGAGATCGTGAGGTCCCTAGTTTGAATCTTGCCCAGACCACTGGAATTTTTCTGGGCACAAAATTTATCCCATGTTTGCTCCTCTCCACCCAGGTGTATAAATGGGTACCAGTGAGGGAAATAAGCCAATGTGCCGTGGCTGCATTCTGCGCCGAGTGTTAACGGACGACTTATGACCCAGTGATCGGGGGGTAAATGTGAAAGTCGGCTGAAGATGTATATCAATATCAGACTATAAACCTATTCTTTACCTTTACCTATTTACTTTATTCCTTATGAATGAAACAGTGTATAAGAACAAATGATGCCAGAAATGTTTACAAACAACTCCAGTAGTACAGTGGCAGTGGTGTAATGGATATGGTGCCTTGCGATTGTGGAGTGGTGTAATGGATATGGTGCCTTGCGATTGTGAAGTGGTGTAATGGATATGGTGCCTTGCGATTGTGAAGTGGCGTAATGGATATGGTGCCTTGCGATTGTGAAGTGGTGTAATGGATATGGTGCCTTGCGATTGTGAAGTGGTGTAATGGATATGGTGCCTTGCGATTGTGAAGTGGTGTAATGGATATGGTGCCTTGCGATTGTGAAGTGGTGTAATGGATATGGTGCCTTGCGATTGTGAAGTGGTGTAATGGATATGGTGCCTTGCGATTGTTAGTCTGAATCCTACTCTGTGTGCATTCCAGCCATCTTTCTCAAAGACACCAAGTATTGGTTCATGCCAGGAAACTGACTTGACAGTGTCTCATTTAGACTTTCGACATTATTGAGCTACAATACTCTACCTGACATGCATGTATTTGCATTCTCCTGCTGATGACCGATGTCTCGTTTGTCAGTGTTTGACAGCGCGGGTGTGGATCTCGGGCAGCCCATGATGGCCTCCTGTCTTCGAGGTCTGACTGCGTGCGGAGTGGCAGCCGCGGCACATATCCTCGGCAAAGAACATGTTCCAGTCTACGCTGTATGTAATAGTATACGTAGTCAGTTTTGATGCTCTTACTTTGAAACACTGTGTAGCTCATTGGAGCACTATGTACGGTCTCTGTCATTGTCCATACTCAGGTTAGTTCTAAAGCCATTCCGAACTACCGGGTATACCATGTTCTTAAATTTTATTTTGTTCTTTACAGAAACTTTCTCCTTTTAAAAATAAAATTCAAGTGTTTTTGGAAATGGATTTACTTAAATATACTCTGGACTGGCTTAGATCAAGAAAAAAATGTCTGCATTGTTTTAGTTTTTAATTGTGTGTTTGCTGGTAAGTTTGGCTTAAAGACTTTCGCAACAATTTCCTTTAACGACAGATTTTCTTAAAACTTGGCACAAACACGCATCAATGTATTATAAAACTTAAACAGTCTTCAAAAATGGGGGGCACGGGCCTTTTTCCGGAAATATAGAATTTTGAATATGGTACCTGTTGAAGCCTTTTTTCAGTTTGTGTTACTTAGAATGTGAATAATATAAAGCGTTTATATTCAAGCAAAGTGGAGATTTTTAAATGCATCTTTTTTTTTAATGTTTCGTTTGGTAATATACAAGTGCAGTTTAATGATAAAACGCGCTTTATCTACAGTTATCATTTAACAAATGACTTGTAATGGACACTTAACGAGGGAAATTATGCATTAAATATGCCTGTGAAAACATCAATAATTTATCAAATATATGAATATCTATTGTTCCAAGCGACAGATTTTGTTAAAAGATCCCACCTTCATGCGTCATTGTATACGGAAACTAAAACAGTCTTAAAAAATAGGGGTCACCAGCCTTGTTCCGGAAATATATTGGGTTTTTAATATGGTACCTGTCGAAGCCCCTTTTTTTTGTAGTTTGGATATTTATTAATGTTTTTAGTATATAGGATAGTTTTTTTTAAAACAAGGTTATTGTTCTTTCAGCTGATATGTTTGTACATGCTTTGTTTGGCAATATACATGTGTATGTTGATAATAAAAATGCTTTACCTACATTTACTGCATTAATACTGAATTTGACTGGACATTTAGTGTGTTAAATGGAATCTAATAATGCATCTGAAACTTCATTTTATCAAATGCATATTTTATTCCAAACGACAGATTTTCTGAACAGTTTGCACATACTTGCATCAATGTATACTTACACCAAAACATTAATAAAAAGAATGGCTCACCGAACTTGTTTGGGAAATATTGGATTTCATAGGGTACCTGTGTAGCCTTTTTCCTGTTTTATTTTAAATTTGTTTGAAAATACATTGCATAAGTGTGTTTTTGATTATTGTATATGCTTTATAAACTTCTACTATTAAAAATATTTATTTTGAATGGACATTAGAGATGAAATTAGTATATTGTAACCTATATACAATAAAGAAAAAATGAAAGCAAAACGAGAAATTAACCCAATTATTTTCTTGTTGTTGCGAACGTCTTTAAACTGATAAAATTTTGCCTACATATACATGTTAAACTTTAAAATAGGCATTATTTTTGTTTAAACAAATCTAAGTTATTGCTTGTTTTTTTTTTAGGGGTCGTGGTGGGAGTACAGCAGACGTGCACCAGACGACCTTAAGGCACTGGCAAAGGCCTCTTGACCTTCCAGCACCATAGGAGACATTGCACCCATACAATCTTCAGCTGCAGAAATCTACTTGATGGCTTAGTGCACCACTATGTTATCAGGATGTTACCCTTCAAAGGCATTTTAACATTTGTATGCCCCCACCAAGTGGGAGGCATTAGGCATTGTACTTGTCCGTCCGTACGTCCGTGTGTATGTACGTACATACATACATCCATGTCTGTGACACATCTAGTTATTAAAAAAATTACTATTGACCAATAATGTTAAATATCATGATTGTGTATACACTGTAAAAGAAGTATGGACATAACAAAAATATAATTATTGTAGTACAAACAATGTGTATTAAATATATGCAAAATGGAAATAATATTATAACTTATGTATACCTACCTTCAAATAAGTGTGACTTTATAATTATACATGTAGCTGTAGTCAATCGTAACAGTTTGAACTACATTGGCATAGTTTTTCACTGAGTAAGTTACTGATCTCAATAGCTCTGCTAGTATAAATTCAGATCAGTATTTCTTGCCAACTCAGTAAAAATTTTATATATCACTACAACAAATGCATAATGTTTTGTCTTATTTAGCTATTCCGCTTGTAGAGTGTACTAACTCCACAGTCAGATTAGTAGGTTAAAGTGGTGGCAACAGTGTAATATATTATGTTGTATCAATATAGGTTGTAATTAGGAGATATATTAAAAAAGGTATGAGGCGTGTCGTGGGAAAACCGGGCTTAATGCATGTGCGTACAGTGTCGTCCTGGATCAGCCTGTGCAGTCCACACAGGCTAATCCAGGACGACACTTTCCGCTTTTATGGTATTTTCTGTTTCTAGGAAGTCTCTTCAAAACATAAATCTTCTGTAGGCAGAAAGTTTTGTCACGGATCAGCCTGTGTGGACTGCCCAGGCTAATCCGGGACGACACTTTACGCACATGCATTAAGCCTGGTTTTCCCACGACACGCCTCACATATATGTGCTGCATGTATGCATTATGTTGATCTTTGTTCAGGGTGTTGTTTGTGTGCTCTATATACATACCTAGTGTGATACATTCATTTATGGCCATGGTAAATGTAACATTCCTCTTAGAAAATGCATGTACACGTATGTCTAAATTATGACAATGTATTTAATGTACTTGCTGATTTATTTGAGATGTGTTTTTGTTTTCCAGTTATGCAACATATATTTATCAGCAGACACATTTTTCCTCGCAGGGTTTATTTTGTTGTTGAGAACTTGTTGTTTCTTTCAGGGCAAACATATATGAGGTGTGTCATGGGAAAATCTGGATTAATGCATGTGCGTAAAGTGTCATCCCGGATTAGCCTGTGTAGTCCGCACAGGCTAATCGAGACGACACTTTCCTCTTACAGTTGATTTATGTTTAGAAGACGTCCTTGAAACAGAAAGTACCATATAAGCGAAAAGGGTCGTCATGGATTTGCACAGGTTAATCTGGGACGACAATTTACGCACATGCATTAAGCCCGATTTTCCCACGATGCACCTCATATACATTTTATGAATATCATGCAGATCTATTGGAATGCCATTCTTAGACATTTGATAGCCGCGTTGTTATCAACTTTTTCTTGAATACTCGTGTACAGTCAAAGTTGTAGTAGTTATGATGAGACAATCAGCATGTCTAGATTAATAGTTATGATTTTCCTGAAATCATCTATGAATAGCAAAGAGCACATAGGTTTTGATCACTCTAAAATAAAAAAGTTGGTTTTCAGTAAAACTGATTATAACAAATATGGTCACAGAATTTAATTCTACTTGTCAATGTAGGAATGCGTTTATTAAGGAGCTATACTGTATGTATATATATGGGCACATGCTCAATGATATCCATGCACAGTAAGGGCCATGCTGTAAGAGGAGGATATGTGTGTTATTTCTTATGGTTATAAATCCTACTTTATTCAGTCCTTTTCCGGACCTTTTTGGGCAAAAAGTACCTGGTTTGAAATTTATCAGTGTAAAATTTGCCAAATTGGGAAAAAATGAATATGTAGATAAATATTGGTGTCAGTATCAACTCCCTATTATTAGTTGATAAAATAATCAAAATTGCATTATCAATTTATGTATTCAAATGACATTGTGATTTTTGTTTCTTAAAATATTTGTTAATGTTATTTTCGTCAAGTTGTTTATAAAAATGTCAATCTAAATTCTGAACCAGAAGCGAGATTATTTTTGACTTGGAAAAAAACATTTTGTATTGAGAATGGGAATGTTTGCACGTTAGGCTTCTAGAAAAAGGCCTGCTTTATTGTTCAACATTGTTTGCATTGGTGCTGTGATTCTGCTTACATTTGCAGGTGTTGATAGTGTCTTCCAGTTATCATTCTGTCTATCGGTATTTACACTGTCTGTTGCATATTTTATATAGTTATTGATTTTGATATTAAAGAATGTCACAATGATATTTACAGAGCATATCATGTAAATATTATTACTGTTAGAAATTAGTTAAAATCTGGTAGCTTCTTACATGTATAAGCGAGTAATTAATGTTCTACAGTGTTGAATGCATGCAAATGTCTGACGATGTGCTTTATTTTATTGCAAAGCTTGCCTTCCCTTAACCCAATATTTTCTTTCATGTATAGCTTCATTATATGTCAGAGAATTTCATACAGTTATAATAAATTTATACCAATTCTGTTTGGCAGTTAATATATTTACGTAAGGTTGGGCTTGTTCAGGTAAGGTTCAGGTGCAAACATGTTATCTGTGATATATTGCACTGGCTGAGACATGGATTGAATCATTTAGTATACTTGCTTACACACATTTGTTTTCATAGTTCAAGTGAGATAATAAATAAACATGTGGCGCGTCGTGGGAAAACCGGACTTAATGCATGTGCGTAAAGTGTCGCCCCGGATTAGCCTGTGCATGGTTTTATGGTTAGAAGACACTTCATTGAAACAGAAAATACCATAAAAGCGGAAAGTGCCATCCCGGATTAGCCTGTGCAGACTGCACAGGCTAATCCGGGAATGACACTACGCAATGCATTAAGACCGGTTTTCCCACGACGTGCCTCACATTTGTTTTTGTAGTTCAAGTGAGATAATAAATATAAATATATGTAATATTATCATTGAGGCATGTTTTTTTTATTATACATGTACCAACATCATGTGTAATTTGTTGTTTCTAGGTAAATTATTTTGTCTGGATTTACTTGTACATGTATATTTGTTAAAGTTTCAAACATTGTGGCTGAGATAGCATAAAACATGTGCATAATTTAATTGTATTGGGTGTATGTGTCATCGTACTTGTATGTCCATGATTTAAGTATGTTAAACAAAATATAAACATAAAGTGGTTGTGATATTTATTTGCAACTTTGTTTACATTTTCATCTTTGAGCGAGTACAGTGATATATATTGCCAAAAAAAAAGTCATTCCTAACTGTTACAGTGAAAGCTAAAGACCCTACTAATTAATTTATGTCAGCAATTATTTGAAAATGAGGCATATGTTGCAATCGATAGCAAGTCAACACACACTTCACTGCTCTTGTACAGAGAGAACAGTGAAATATGAGCAGCTATATGTAATTCACAAATGAAAAAAAATCAATAAAAATACTGTTATTAGTATGCAGTTACTTTTTGTCCTGTCTGCTCACTCATAAAATCAGAAAACATTTGAGTCTGAAGTTTAATTTAGTTTGAACTCATCATTTTGTACATGAAATACTAGTAATGCACTTTAAGTCATACAATACTTGTAGTATAACATTTATATCAAATAAATATTAAAAGTAATGCTTTTTAAGTCGTACAATACTTGTAGTATAACATTTATATCAAATAAATATTAAAAGTAATGCTTTTTAAGTCATACAATACTTGTAGTATAACATTTATATCAAATAAATGTTAAAAGTTATATTTTCTGTTTTCAGCTTCAACATTATTAAACTAACCAAAGTTTGTCATTCAGTGATAACAAAAACAACAACATTGTATTTTATACAGATTTATGGACTGTGCACTACAGATTACAATACACCAAAGAGCGATGCATGATTTCTTATAGCAATACAGTTTAAATGACAAATACCAAGCAGAAATAATGTATACTGAAACACATCATGCCACCTTTCACAGATGAATACAAATTGAGGTGTGTCATGGGAAACCCGGGCTTAATGCAGGTGCGTAAAGTGTCATCCGCACAGGCTGATCCAGGACGGCACTTTCCGCGTACAGTGGATTTATGTTTAGAAGAGACTTCCTTGAAACAGAAAATACCATCAAAGCGGAAAGTGGCATCCTGGATTAGCCTGTGCGATCTGCACAGGCTAATCTGGGACGAAACTTAACGCACATGCATTAAGTCCGGTTTTCCCACGACACGTCTAAATTGTATTTTAATAAAGTAACAAAGGGTTTGCAACTGTAAGCTCGTTTACTGGCACATAAATGTAAGCACAACGATCATTAACGATTCAAATAGAGATAGTCTTAGCAACGTAAGCAAAATTTCTTATATTGTCTCTCGAGTTTGTTATTCAAGTGACTCGTAACGGAGACATGTACCAAGAATAAACATTTGTGTACAAGTATCTTGAGATGTGTATTGGTATATAAGTAATTTGTGTTCTTTAACGTATGAATAGTATTCTTACAGCTTATTTTTTTACACAACCTTTGTGCTTTCATGTCACTCGTATGTATGTATATAAATACGGATAATATCGAAGCAAGAGCTTCTGTATAATGCGTAAATTTCCAAGGAACATCTCCTGTGCCTCCTTTACTTATTTACAAGTTTACGTCTGCTATAAATTATGGTAAGGCTAGTCGTACATATATGTAGATTGTTTTGGGCGGGGGGTGGGATACATCTGTAAAATACATCTTGACCACTAACTTGGCGGGGGTGGGATACATCTGTAAAATACATCTTGACCACTAACTTGGCGGGGGTGGGATACATCTGTAAAATACATCTTGACCACTAACTTGGCGGGGGTGGGATACATCTGTAAAATACATCTTGACCACTAACTTGGCGGGGGTGGGATACATCTGTAAAATACATCTTGACCACTAACTTGGCGGGGGTGGGATACATCTGTAAAATACATCTTGACCACTAACTTGGCGGGGGTGGGATACATCTGTAAAATACATCTTGACCACTAACTTGGCGGGGGTGGGATACATCTGTAAAATACATCTTGACCACTAACTTGGCGGGGGTGGGATACATCTGTAAAATACATCTTGACCACTCACTTACCTCATATCATCTTGGTCCATTAAGTGAAAGAAAACAACGATCAAAGGGTTCTATCTTAACATAAAATAAATGTTAACTGATACACAGAAAGATACATGTAATATTTGATACACAGAAAGATACATGTAATCTATGTTGATTATAATGACAAGTTCATTCTAACACTACAACAATTTAAAAATTAAAGGGTTTTATCTTATAAAAAATAAAAGTTTTACTGATAAGTTGAATGATAAATATTCATTATAATAAGTTCATCATACAATATACATGTAACAGAACACAAGGCACATGCTGTAACACATTAACAAACTAAAACAACACAGAGAAAATGAAATAAAACTATAGTTCTTCAATGTTTCATGTCAGCTGACACACATGTGATGATAAAAGTAGCAAACGTGGTTACAGAAGTAACAGTTTGTAAGACAAAAAGGTGTAAAATAATGCAATAAAAATGCTGACTGTGTACAGTCAGTAAATGATGGTTCAGTCAGTAAAATATCACAATTAAATGAATCATGCAGACATAAATCAAGAGTATGTCACATGATCATGGCCATTTGACAATGACAGTAAAACACCCATCATTAAGTTCATGTATCATCAACTTTAAAACAAGTATCGAGCTTGGTAAAACATTTAAAAATAATAATTTTCTATTTATCGTTGTTTATCGGCCAATAAACAACGATTTGGAGTTCTGATGCATAGAAATTCAGCCACGAAGGCGTAAGCCCGATTTGTTTAATAGCCACGCATCAGAATGACAATGAGTTGTTTATTGCCCGATAAACAATGATAGGGCAATAACAACGATAATGCGAATATTATTTAGATTGTAATGTGATTTGACATATATTGTTGCATTTGTAATTGGAACTACTTTTTACTATACTCCGCTCAGAATCCGAACTTCTTCTTTCGTTGTTTATGGGTAAGTTAACAACGATAATTTTGTTCTTTATGTATAGAAAAACTGGCGAGTATCATGTTATAATATGGATTTATAAGCACTCGAGGCTGATAAATAGACATACAGAAAATCAAGCTTAACTGATGTATCCAACCCAGAAAACAGACTGTGTACACCACCATACTAGAAGAATGAAGTGCACTTTATGAAAAGAAAATGTTAAAAAGAATGTTAACCAATCCATCAACACGTAAGCAATCACTGCAACCAATCCATCAACACGTAAGCAATCACTGCAATCAAGACAAGTGAAAACACTGTGAATGTCCAACCAGTAAAAATAACTGAGGCAAGTTGTGGGAAACCAGGTGCGTAAAGTGTCGTGCCCGATCAGCCTGTGCACTTTCCGATTATATGGTATTTTCTGTTTCAAGTAAGTCTCTTCTAAACATAAATCCACTGTAGGCGGAAAGTGCCATCCTGGGTTAGCCTGTGTGGACTGCACAGGCTGAATTGAGACGACCCTTTACGCACATGCATTAAGCTGGGGTGTCCCACGACACGCCTAAAATAAACATTTACACAACATGCTAACTACAGATGTTCAATGTTGATAAAAAAAATGTCCAAAGGTTAAAAGAAGATTAAAAAAAATATAAATAAAAAATGTGCATATAGAAGTCCATACTTGTCTCTTTCACGGCTATGTAAGAATGTCTTTCACCCTGCTTTTCCAGATGTCACTCACGTTTACTTTCAAAAGTAATCACCAAGACCTAACATGCCATTTGTAGATTGCACAAGCTTGTCACACTGAATTTCAATGATGTCGAATTTTAAGTCAAATATATTCATTTTCCATATTAAACTGGAACAACAATTCAATACATTTTCTATTTCTTTTCACATTTTGTGGTCCAATTTACGTTACATAAAACAAATCCATCAGCAGGATGCATCACAGCAACGTTTAAAGAAGCAGTTCATCTTTATAAATGGACTAGAGAATACACTGTGGACCTTTACGGTAGGAAAGAGCATCGAGGGATGAGTGTGAAACTATTTTATCTGATATAGAAATGTAAAGCAGATGAAATAGTTTCATGCAACCCTCGGCATGGCATTAAAATACAAAATAAAAAACAGAATTCCATTGAATATTTTCGGCATACAAACTGTCTGAATTTCAAGTGGGGAAATACATGTACATTCTTATACCTGTCCAAGATATGCACCAGGCGTATCATTACCATGGCAACTCAAGGAGTTGAAATATTGTTTGCAAGTGAGCAAATAGATGGATAAAACGCCCAATGTATCACTGGATATTGGTCAGAAGAAGACTTACAGTCGTTAAAAATACCTGCACCAATTGATTTTAATCTACACTATAAAGAGATTCATACTGAATACTGGTATTTAAATTAAACTACACACGTTATGTGGAATAAACTGTTAGGGAAATATATTGGTCATGTCCTATTTTTACTTTTTTATTTGGAATATTTTTAAAGACTGGTTTGTGAATAATTACAGCAGACACCTAGAATTTTAAAAAGTAGAATATAAATATTTATAATTTGGCATTTGTGTATACATTACATGCAAAACATGTTAATCTAAAAGGACTGCTAAATATAAACTGAGTAAATATTAAAAATGTGGTGTCATATCAGAATAAATAATCATCATGAAAAAGAAAACATCTAGTGAAAGCATTTAAACAAATTAAATATATCTTTAGACACCTTTAAAAACTGATACACATAGCTTTCAATTTCAGATTTAATTTTCAAAAAGCAATCGTATAGCCAGTAGGTTTGGTTTCTGAAGCATTTCAAGTTCCGTCTGAAGTTGATTTGCAACATATGAATGTCAATTTCTTGGTTAACCCTACTATTCCAGATGCAGCTTGTCATGAGGCTCAGCTTAGTTCAGCAATTCTCGCATCTCATTCATGGAATCGAGAATGGCCTCGGCCATCTTGTGTGCCGACGTTTCGTTTGAGTACTTGTTGCTGCTCACGTGGAACAGGACTGAAAAGTATACATTAACATAATACAATTCAGAGACTAACTACCACAATATGAATCTGATATAATAAATGAGCCGTGTCTTGGGAAAACCGGGCTTAATGCAAGTGCGTAAAGTGTCGTCCCAGATCACCCTGTGCAGTCTGCACAGGCTGATCCGGTACAGCACTTTCCGCCTACAGTGGATTTATGTTTAGAAGAGACTTCCGTGAAACAGAAAATACCATAAAAGTGGAAAGTGTCGTCCTGGATAAGCCTGTGTGGACTGTACAGGCTAATCCGGGACGACACTAAGCACATGCATTAAGCCCGGTTTTCCCATGACACGCTTCAATTATTCGAGTCTGCTAGTACAGTTTTTGCATTACCATAAAGGGCTATGTGTACAGCATGGGCCTCAAAACAACAAAAGCAAACCAAAACCAAATCTCAAAACTGGATAGTTAAATTAGCAACATGGAAGACTGCTGTTGGTTTGGATTTCGGCTCTGAAGCTATGAATTCAGTGCACATTGGAAAACAAAATGCAACGAAACAGAACACAAAACATCTATTGTTAGGTAGTCACCAATTAAACGGAAATAACAGTTCTTTGCCCTATATGGTAACATTGTTTTCAGTCCCAAGTGGAAATTAAGTCCCTCTACACACTTAGAAAACTAGTTCTAGCTTAAACATCTGTACTTACGACAATTATTTAGAGATTTCATCATCTACACATACAGAGATAGAAATTACGTAAGTCTTCTTCGATGTTGATAAAGACATTAAATTCCCCTACACACTGACGGTACTGGCACTTACTCATTTCCTCTCCGACGATGATGTAGCAGATACCATAGCCGTCTGGGTTGACTGTAGCGAAGCCTCCCCCAAGACATGATGACTCCTCCCTCCAAATGTCCGTGTACTTTGTGGGGGTCTGAGAGGTGCTCAGCAGGTCAGGCATGAACATGTACTGAAATAACATTGCAGTTTAAGTTTACCCTAATTTACTAAAAATAACATCACACTTATTATAGTATTACCCATAGTGAAAATAGTCAAGAGCTAAAAACATGTCTGCAATTATTTAAAAATGAGGCATATTTTCACATTTCCTTGGGAAATATCTCAAAACGACGGGTTCTTTTTCAAAATCTAGTAATTTTGGCTAATTATTTTTTCTTTGCACCAACATTGAATCAGAATAGGTCATGCATGAACCTTTACTAAAACAACATTGCCATTTAGGTTTACTGTAATTCACTAAAAACAACTGTACACTATTTGAGAAGAGAGTTTCAAAGGAATTCTGTTAATGATTTCTTTCAGAGCTGAAATAACCTTGCAATTTAGTTCATTAAATTGAACCATACACTCTTTGAAAAGGTGTTCTTTTTTTTAAATCCAAAAGTGGGAATTTCAAAAAAAATACTGTTGAAGATTTCGGCAAAGCAATTATTTTAACATGTATTAATCAGTGGCTAATTAAACATACGACTTTTGGATAGAAATATATATGTAAAAACACTCTTTAAGACACAAATCTGAGAACACAGAAACAATATGTACAGAAACCTAAGATTATGCCAAATCTTCAGGCAATACCTTGGCCTTGATGGCTTCAGGCAATACCTTGGCCTTGATGGCTTCAGGCAATACCTTGGCCTTGATGGCCTCAGGCAATACCTTGGCCTTGATGGCTTCAGGCAGTTCCATGCCAGACACACTCACACAAAAATCTTATAAAACAAAAAAATGCATGTACAGAAAATGAAGACCTATACTAAAACTCTAAGTAATACCTTGTTCTAGATGTCAGTGTTCCATGCCATTAACACATTTACAAAAAAATCTTTTTACACAAAAAACATACATGTACAGAAAATGAAGACCTACGCTAAAACTCTCAGTAATACCTTGTTCTAGAAGATTTCTGTGTTCCATGCCATACACACATTTACAATAAAATCTTATTACACAGTACAAGTTTGTACAAAGAAATCAAGATCTATACTAAAACTCCCCAAGGTACCTTGTTCTTGAAGATTTCCGGCAGTTCCATGCCCATCTCTCTGCAGCAGGCGTACAGCCCGAACATGTGTCGGTCCCAGCCCATTGCAACCACTGCCTCGTTCTTAAGCTTCGTCTGGGCGTTGATAGCCCGCTTGAGGAGCAGGATCTTCTGCTCACGGGTCGTACCCTTGATGAGAGACATCGCCTTGCACCAAGCAGCCGAGGCTTCAGTCACTGGTCGGATAGTCTCTGTACGACCATCAGAAAACATTCTGAAAATAACAGAGCAATTGATTGGGAATTGTACTCTTATAAAGCTTCCCTAGTGATTTCATAAATAACAGTAGTATTTCGCCCATCGGATGGTTACAGTTCGACCATCAGAAAACATTCTGAAAATAACAGAGCAATTGATTGGGAATTGTACTCTTATAAAGCTACACTAGTGATTTCATAAATAACAGTAGTATTTCGCCCATCGGATAGTTACAGTTCGACCATCAGAAAACATTCTGAAAATAACAGAGCAATTGATTGGGAATTGTACTCTTATAAAGCTTCCCTAGTGATTTCATAAATAACAGTAGTATTTCGCCCATCGGATGGTTACAGTTCGACCATCAGAAAACATTCTGAAAATAACAGAGCAATTGATTGGGAATTGTACTCTTATAAAGCTTCCCTAGTGATTTCATAAATAACAGTAGTATTTCGCCCATCGGATAGTTACAGTTCGACCATCAGAAAACATTCTGAAAATAACAGAGCAATTGATTGGGAATTATACTCTTATAAAGCTACACTAGTGATTTCATAAATAACAGTAGTATTTCGCCCATCGGATAGTTACAGTTCGACCATCAGAAAACATTCTGAAAATAACAGAGCAATTGATTGGGAATTGTACTCTTATAAAGCTTCCCTAGTGATTTCATAAATAACAGTAGTATTTCGCCCATCGGATGGTTACAGTTCGACCATCAGAAAACATTCTGAAAATAACAGAGCAATTGATTGGGAATTGTACTCTTATAAAGCTTCCCTAGTGATTTCATAAATAACAGTAGTATTTCGCCCATCGGATAGTTACAGTTCGACCATCAGAAAACATTCTGAAAATAACAGAGCAATTGATTGAGAATTGTACTCTTATAAAGCTTCCCTAGTGATTTCATAAATAACAGTAGTATTTCGCCCATCGGATAGTTACAGTTCGACCATCAGAAAACATTCTGAAAATAACAGAGCAATTGATTGAGAATTGTACTCTTATAAAGTTTCCCTAGTGATTTCATAAATAACAGTAGTATTTCGCCCATCGGATAGTTACAGTTCGACCATCAGAAAATATTTTGAAAAACATTTGGCAGCATTTTGTGAGTTGAACATGAAGTTTCAGATTTCAATTGCCTAAATAGGCTTTAAATACATGTACATAGATCTAGTGTTTACGAACTTTTGTACATATTCAGCAAGGATTTTCAAGAAAACATTAAGTTATAATTCCCTAAAACATGTTTGAAATTACCCAAGACCAGTGGAATATTCAATTAATAATGGACCATTAAACAATAAAAATAAATACATATATTAAGAAAATGAGCTGTTAAAATAAAAAACTTAATAAAGCTGGGCACATATGAAGACTGTTAATGATATTTTTTTTTTCAAAACTGGCCGAAATTATCTGTTGAAATATACACACTGACAGTGGCCGTACTACTGGTTGGCGAGTAGTATCCGCGATTTTTTAGTAGCTTTTTCTTCATTTTCAATCGTGGAAGTAATACTTTTAAAGAAAAACTTGTTGCAGTACAAAGTTTGGCTCCTTCTGTTTACAAGGATGTAAATATCTTGTCATGACGTCATGTGTTTTTTTCCATATGAAGGACTCCAAAGGGGTAATCAATAAGCGTTACTTGAAGCAATAAAACTAGTAGTATCCGTGGGTTTTCCTTTCAATTGAAAATGCAATTTTTGTGATAAAACCTCAAGATTTTAATCACTCTATACTATTCTACATTATATTACCTACATCATAATGATGTAATATTATTAAATTCTATGCCAGATTAACGGTGATAATGCGACTCCAAACATAAGTGGATGCCGGATATTGGGCTCTTAATTACCCCTGTGGCGCCCCTTAAAAATGTGCTGATTGTAAACGGGAGATAACCATGTTATTATTGAAGTAGATGCTTCCCCTGCATTTAAATGTTGTCAAAATTGTCCCGAAACTAGCCGTATAATTTATTAAACAGTTTGCGATTGCAATTCTTTGTTAATATTTTCTTTGAGTAAACATTTTGCGATTGCAATTCTAGATTTTTTAAAGAAAATCTATTTCACAAAGAATGCGTGTTGAATAAATGGATGGTGGTGTTTAAATACTAAAATTGCTGCTGTATGTGAATAACCTAGCAATCACCCTTGGTAAGCCGAAAATAGAAAGTACAAGATAAAAATAGGGGTCCAATTATAGATTAATGCTAATGCGCAAATAAGTGCGCGTGAATGCCCCGCGAGGAGTTATTTTGATATTTTTTTTAACAAACACGTAAATATCTTGAAAAATATGAAGTTTTGGAGACTTCAACTTATTCTGCATGTGGAACAGTTGCTAGGTGATGTGTGTAAACATTCAATGATGGAGAGCTTTTACACCTTTAATATTCAAATCACGGATACTGCTAGTTCACGGGTACTACTCGCCAACCAGTAGAGTAGATACATGTACCTGGTTGAAGCTGACTCGTAGGTCTTCACAAATTTTCCATTCATTTTGAAATATGCAAGTTGCAAAGCCATCTGAAATACAAATCAAGAAGACTTCTTCACTTAGGCCATAAATTGTATATGAATTGATGATAAAACATAATTGACATTTTATATGTTCTATAATAATCACAATTTCATTGGTCTTGGCAGTGGTTGGCAAAAAACGAAATACATATCATGAAAGTCCAGTTTTCCCCCACATGATATTTTTGGTCTAAAAATAGCTGCTAAGCATCTAATAATTTATTAATAATACATGTCCCAGTTCCACATTTTATACGAGCAGCATGTTTTACGTGCCGTGCATGCTGGGAAACCATTACATCCAGTTGAAAACAAAAATGCCGTATAAAAATCATAATAAATAGAGTTAAAAACGAAAAACATACAATGAGATCACAAAAATCAACAAGATGATGTCATTATACTGAGCGTGTTTACTTTATCTAACAGTGTTGCAATATAGCTACGTTTATCACACGGGGAGATATTTCGTCAATTCTGGAGTGACGACGGGTACAATTGCGTATTAAATGCTCATTTCAAACATGTTACTGTGTATTTGTTTATCTATTCCAATGGTATTGTCAATCGTTAAGAACTTGTTCGAATACAAAAACTACATGCATGATATTTGTTATGTTGTAGATAAAGTGAACATATAATAAAACACTCATTGACTAGAGGGCCATTGAATACGATATAATATTCACCGGTAGCATTAAATATTGACCTCGGCTACTTCCTCAGTCAATATTACATATATACACATCATATTCAATGGCCACTTGTAAATAACATACATTATTTGATACATTTAATGAATCACCATTTTATGTAGAATAAAATAAAACACTTAAAAAAAGGCTAACATGTACTGGGCATATTCAAGCAGATTGTGCCAATCACAGGGAGATTGGATACTGATAATAAACCTTAAAAGGGAAATACTGAGATGTAATTATTTTTGTTTAAACCACGCGTTCTTCATGATTTCCATGACAACATCCATACCTGGAGATATCCATCTGGGCTGAGCCTCTTCTCCTTGATGAACCCTTTCCCATAGTCAGCAAACACACTCTTAGACACAAAGCTGGTGGTCTTTGGTGGAAAACAAGTAAAAATGAGAAAACTGGACTTAATGCATCTGCATAAAGTGTCGTCCCGGATTAGCCTGTGCAGTTCGCACAGGCTAATCCAGGACGGCACTTTCCACCTACAGTGGATTTGTGTTTAGAAGAAACTTCCTTCAAACAGAAAATACCATAAAAGCGGAAAGTGCCATCCCCGATTAGCCTGTGCGAACTGCACAGGCTAATCCGGGACGACACTTTACGCACATGCATTAAGCCCGGTTTTTACCACGACACGCCTCAAATAAATTTCATTAAGGGATCAATGGTCATAATAGCAAAAAATGTGCCAGTGTTTAGTGCATGAAAAATGATGTTTAGTAGTTGTGTATAATTCTTTATGCATGTAAAAACTGTGGGTAACAGAAAAATGTACATATGAACAATCAGTGGACATAAATCATAATCATTATTAAGTAACTGTTGACTGCATAATTCAGTACACATGAAACACAATTGGTGTAAAAGAAAAAAAAGCATTCTAATAAAGATAAGTAACCTTACATTGCATGCTAACATATTTATAATACAGTTGAAATACGATACTACGAATAGTCACGGGAGACACTGCTTTGTTCATAGTAATTGCGTTTTCGTAGTATCGCATCTTTTGTAAATTAGGGTATTAACGTAATATTTCATACATTACCTGTTAATTTGCGTCGTGTAGCATTTATGAACATTAGCATACTTATTAAAGTAATACAATTGTGTATGTATTGCATTATAAATAAAAAAGTATAAAAAATCAATCCACGCACAGTAATCGAATTTGCAGTGACATATAGGAAAGTCATTTAGTCAAACGTAACTCTCACACTGCATCATTTAAGTGGCTTAAAGTGGTTAATAAATTTGTTAACAACTATCTTTGTCCACGGTGCAAACAAACTGGCTAGGTTTCTGACTGGGCAGAGGTGTGAAATCTTGTTGAGAAGGTGTGAAAAGTCTCCTTGGCAATATGATTCGTACAATTACGTTAACATTTCAATACAAACATTATGATGGAACTGGAAAATTTGTTTGTAGTAATGCATCTTTCGCAGTATCGCGAATTCCTAGTTTCGCATCTTTTTGTAGTTAAACATATAAGGAAAACGGATGGGACCGGCAGCCTTATTCGCAGTATCCTGTCATTTCGTAGTATCGCGATTCGTAGTATCGCGTTTTTACTGTATATATTTTCTTTGTGGTTATATTTAACAGACATCAGACGTACCAGTTTCTTGAAGTGTTCCATTGACTCGGAAATTTCAGGTTCCATGCCATTCAGATTCCATTCCAGTCTGAAAGAGAACAGAACTGATTTGCTAACCAACAAAAAATTCCTATTTTTTGTTCAGTTATGAAAAAGCTCATCAAGACTTATGCCTACTTATCAAGGATTAATGTGTGAAATTGTGTGTGAAAGTCAAGCAATTAACTCCAATACTTTGATGTATGTACACCTATGAAGAGTTTAAGTTCTGAGGACCTTTGTCATATACTGCGAAGATTACATCCCGAAAGCGTGGAGTGTGAGTTCAGAAACACTCCAGGGTCCCTGGGGAGGAAATTAGCATGCCCCACTTGGTGGTTCACCCAAACTTAACACTTACAGACAGATACAGAAAATGTTAGCGCTCTATGTACAACAAGAGGGCCCATGATGGCCCTAGGTCGCTCACCTGATATCTATGTATGAAGTTTCATTAAAATATCTCAATACATTCTTAAGTTATTGAGCAAAAACTGTTTTTCTATTTTTTGTAACCGTGACCTTGATCTTGACCGCACCCCACCACAAACGTAAAGCAAGGTCTCGCGATAAGGTATCTACGTATGAAGTTTCATTGAAATATCTCAATGCTCTCTTAAGTTATTGAGCGTAAACCGTTCATCTACTTTTAATAACAGTGACCTTAACCCCACCCGTCCCATAAGCAAACCCAAGTGAGGTCTCGATATAAAATATGTGTATTAAGTTCATTAAAATATCGCAATGCATTCTTAAGTTATTGAGTGGAAAACGTTTTTCTATTTCAGTAACGATGATCTTGACCCCATCCACCCCATATGCAATCCCAAGCTTTTCTCTATATAAAGGTATATACTTGCAGAGAATTAAATGGCAATATCAAGAAATTTTCATGGCGCAGAACAAATCCTATTCAACAAGCAAGGTTAGATTTCTTCCTTATTACTGAAGATTTATTGCCACATGTGAGAAGCTGTAATATTGGTAGTAGTTACCGATCAGATCACTCGGTAATAACTTTAAATCTATTCTTACAAGATATCAAACATGGAAAAGGTTCTTTGGAAATTTAACAACTCGCTTTTATTGGACAGAGATTATTTAAACTGTATAAAACAAAAATTGAAGAAGTTAAGAAACAGTATGCCTTACCGGTTTATAATTTTGATAACATTAATATTGTAAATGATCAGGATATGCAGTTTTTAATCAATGATCAACTTTTTTTAGAAACTCTTCGTTTGGAAATTTGGGGCAAAACAATATCTTATGCATCTTATAAAAATAAAAACTAGGAGGGATAGAGAACAAACTTTACTAGAAGAGATTGAAAAAATAGAAACTAATATAAATGACCAAAACAAATCAATACTTCTCGAAATGCAAACGGAGTTACAAAATATTCGAGATGAAAAAATGAAAGGCCATGTTATAAGGTCAAGGGCAGAGTGGATTGACAATGGAGAAAAGCCAACAAAGCTATTTTGTAGCCTAGAAAGACATTACTGCATGAACAAAGTTATACCATTTCTAGAAACAAGCAATGGAAATTATATATATAATCAAAACGAAATCTGAAAAGAAACTGAGTGTTTTTACAAAAATTTATACTCTAAAGTGAACAATAACCACAATATTGATATCCCTAACTTTTTAGAATATTCTCATATTCCTAAACTAAACAGCGACCAGTCAAATTTATTAGAAGGCATTCTCACATATCCAGAAGTTTCAAATACTCTTAAACTTATGCAAAATTATAAGAGTCCTGGGTCGGATGGCTTTACAACTAATTTCTTTAAAGTTTTTTGGAATAAAATTGGCCATTTTGTAGTTAGATCCCTAAATTTTGCATTTACTAATGGTGAACTATCAGTGACACAAAAACAAGGTATTATTACCTGCATTCCAAAACAGGATAAACCAAAACAGTTTTTAAAAAACTGGCGACCTTTAACTCTTTTGAATACTATATACAAATTAGCTTCAGTCAATTGCTCATCGTCTTAAATCGGTTTTAGATATATTAGTGAATAAAGACCAAACAGGATTTGTTAAAGTGAGGTTTATTGGTGAAAACATACGTCTTATCTATGACATAATGAATCATACTGAAAATATAATATTCCGGGACTCTTAATGATGATAGATTTTGAAAAGGCCTTCGACACATTATCTTTTGATTTTATTAATAACACTTTATTATTTTTTAACTTTGGTCCTTCATTCATGAAATGGATAAAGTTGTTTTATATAGAAATTTTAACAGCAGTTCAGCTGAATGGATTTTTAACTAATTTCTTCGAAATACAACGCGGTTGTCGTCAAGGAGACCCCATTAGCCCCTACTTATTCATTCTCTGTCGAAATACTAGCTGCAAAAATAAGAATCAGTAAAAAAAATGTAAAACGAATTTTTATTAACGGCGTTGAATATAAAATCTCTCAATTTGCTGATGACACATCTTTACTATTGGATGGAAGTGAAGCCTCTCTCAAATCTACTTTAGATATTCTACAAGATTTTTCTTTGATTTCTGGGCTAAAGGTTAACTTTGAAAAAACACATGTTATTTGGATTGGTGCATTAAAATATAGTACACGGTCAATAAAAACAAAATGGAAGCTCAATTGGGGAAATACTTGTTTCAGATTACTTGGAATTAACTTTGATGTTGACCTAGATAAAATGATATCATTAAATTTCGAAGACAAAATTGATACAATAAGTAATTGTATAAAGTCATGGAATAAAAGAGAACTTACACCCATAGGTAGAATAACAGTTATTAAATCATTGTTACTGCCACACTTAACTGATTTGTTTGCTACCCTACCAAGACCAAATACACAATTTTTGCATAAACTTAATAGTCTTTTTTACGATTTTGTCTGGCAAGGTAAAACAAGAATAAAAAGTAAAGTTCTAGTCAAAGATTATACTGATGGTGGATTGAAAATGCTCGATGTTGTTGCATACATGAATAGCATCAAATTAACCTGGTTTAAGCGTTTAATACCAGGTGCCGATAGCAAGTGGTGTATTTTAGTTTGCAATAATATTGTAAATATTAACCACTTATTCAATTTTGGTAAGGTCTATGTTCAAAATATTCTACAACAATGTAAAAACCCATTTTGGGCAGATGTATTTCAGTCATACATAGATTTTATTGATAAATAATGTTATAACTACTATAACCGAGTTTTTAGGATTACCTATGTTTTATAATCACAAGTTGTTGGTTGGTAATGAACCAATTTTTGTCAAAGCTTGGTATGATCGAGGAATTCGTTATGTTAAAGATCTTATGAAAAATGATAAGTCATTTCTAGATAGATCGGAATTTAGCAAGAGAATTGGAACTTCAGTGAAGTTCCTGCAATATGAATGTATTACAAAATCTATTAAAGTCTATTTAAAATCTCTTCATATTGCCGACAACACAGAAATAATGGATACATGTTTCCCCTTAATACCAAGCTATATTAAGTCATTAATTATGTGTACAAAAGGTAATGCTGTTATATATAAAACTTTCATCAACAATCCAGAATTTCCTTCATGTCGTGAAAAGTGGAATAGTATTTTTAACATTCATGAATCCGAATGGAAGTTTTTACATAGTTGGATAGTTGATGTCACACAAGATTCTTGCTTACAATTGTTCCAAATTAGGATAACTCATAACATATTAGGTTGCAACAGCCTTCTTACCAAAATGAAAATAGTTGAGTGTGACAAATGTACTTTTTGCAAAACTGAACCAGAAACACTTATACATCTTTTCTGGGATTGCACAATTGTTCAAGCGTTCTTACCCAATGTAAACAATATTGTTTATCAAATTGATGCTGAATTTGCAATGAATTCTAAATCATTCATCTTAGGCTCACCTAAAAAAGCCTATAATCTATTTTGTCTAGAGATAAAGCGTTACATTTTTCTTTGTAAACGAAGAAACACCATCCCCGCATTAGAAGGTTTAAAAAGACTTCTAAACTTATCATGCACAATTATTGAAAAAACTAACCTGTCTGAAGAAAGAAAGGGCTGTATGAACATTTTAAAATTATTTTGCAGCCGACATTATTTACATTTATTAATGTTAAAATATTAACTGTTATTGTTTATTTTTATACACCCACTCCCCTCAATCAGCATTGATATATTTTGATGGATAAAGATGCTGTAACATTTACCATGTTGTTTTTTTCCTTTTTCCTTTTGTTGTTCTCCTGTATTTATGCATTTATTGATTCTCTACTACATAAATTCTATACATGTCATAGCATATATTATAGTGGATTAAACCAAGTATATGTTGCTATGTATTGCCATCTATATTGTATTCTTTGTATATATATATATATATATATATATATATATATATATATATATATATATATATATATATATATATATATATATATATATATATATATATATATATATATATATATGTACTTGTAAACGAATAAATAGAGAGAATCAGAAAAAAAAAAATAAACTAAAAAAAAAAAAAAAAAAAAAAAAAACATATTAAGTTTCATTAAAATAGCTCAATGCGTTCTCAAGATATTCAGCTGAAACCATTTTTCTATTTTTAATAACGGTGACCTTGACCTTGACCCCACCCACCCCATATGCAATCCCAATAGAGGTCTCAATATAATGTATTTATGTATTAAGTTTAATTAAAATATCCCAATGCGTTCTCAAGACATTGAGCGGAAACCGTTTTTTCAATTTTTAGTAACAGTGACCTTGACCTTGATCCCTCCAACCCCATATGCAATCCCATGCAAGGTGTCGATATAAGGTATCTATGTATTAAGTTTCATTAAAATATCTCAATGCGTTCTGAAGTTATTGAGCGGAAACCGTTTTTCTATTTTTAGTAAATGACCTTGACCCCACCCATCCCATATGCAATCCCAGTCGCGGTCTCGTTATAATGCTTTAACCAAATATGAAACCTCTGGGCCTTGTGGTTTCAGAGAAGAATTTTAAAATCATTTTGCCATTTACGTCTATATCAACCATGTGAGCCCCGAGGTGTGGCCAGGTTTGACCCCATGGGCATCATTTGAACAATCTTTGTAGAGGACCACTATACAACATTACGTACCAAATATGAAAGCTCCGTGCCTTGCAGTTTCAGGAAGGAATATTTAAAAAGTCATTTTGCTATTTAAGTCTATATAAACATGGTGACCCCAGGGGTGTGGCCAGTTTTGACCCCAGGGGTATCATTTGAACAATCTTTATAGAGGACCACTCAGGGATCTCACTAGGATTTTAAAATAGGAGTCCTGGGACTCCTTCCCCCTAAAAAGTAGGAGTCCCAAATAGAAAAAAAGTAAAGTATGCGACGCGCGAGAGTGAATGAAATGTGTGCAATATATTTATAAAATAAATTATATATGACAGTATAAAATAATAATCATGAGAATAATAATAATTGTTATTTTTATTAACATTATTTGGTTATGTAACTAAAACAATTTTTTTGTACCAATAATTAATTTTAAAACAGGTAAATTCTGGACAATTAGCAATTGATGGTCTAAACTTGTTGACTGATTTGTGATGTGTAGGCCTAGTAAAAAGTTATGATGCGCTGATTACAGTACAACAGGCAAGTACCAAAGCATAAGTTACTGTCAAGTAGAGTAATTGTGAAACAGATTAACAAGACAAATATGTAAGAAAGGAGCAATTATTGGTGACATTAAACATTAAAATATGTGTTTGCATGTGTTTTACAAATGTGTAAAGTCGGCGACAAAATTTTTCGCGAGGTCGCGAAAATACGTGTCATTGCAAAATTCTGTACTTAAACTACGGCCAGTATTGTTAATTTATGTCTTGTCATATGTGTTATATACTAGAAAATTCCTTTATGTATGATTATTGGTCGATGCTTTTATATTCCTGTCAAAATTCAGCCCTAGATTTTCGTATAAAATTTCTGTCAAAACTAAATCTATCACCGTATTACTGAGATTTAGTTGCCATTCATGAAATTTGATTGGCAATATAAATTAATGAAATCAGCTGAAGCTGTTTTTCACTCATTTTAACAATGATGTTTGTTTTAAGTTGTCAACTATGTTTTAATTGCTCTTAATTGAGGACGCCTTTTAGCACATTCTTATTTACTTGTTGATTAAAGCACATCAATGAGGACAAATGTAATTTACCTGTGAAAATTAACAGTAACTGTCTGGAATGGTGTGGGTGGAGCTAAAGCACTAAGACTTTGACAGCTGCAGTGTGTACTATTGATTTTATCACGACTACTACCGAGCTTACTGCAGGCACTAGTGTATGTGTTAAGTAACAGGGTACTGGTTAGCGAGTATTTTTCGGACAGTAGTATTATCCGGACGTTTTTAAATATTCGCGTTTCGTAACCGCTTTTCGTATTTTATCATCATAATACAAATAAACGCTTATATTTTCATGTACATTACGTTTTTCTTCGAAAATAGTGAGTTTATTTTTTGGTAAAACCCCAAATGTTTACGTTGATAGTCTGAAACGCATGCAAATGTCGTCTGGGGAAGTAAAATGGCATGTGCATACGCGATAAAATCCCACTTTGGGGCCAAGACAGGGTTTGTGATAGTTTTGGCTATCTGCTCATTATAGCAGACAAACTCTAGCAGAACATTATTTAATCCGCTACGATGTTAAGGACGTGCGTAGTAGCTACATAGATACGTAACATCTAGTAAACTCTTTAACACGTCATGCTTCCGTATTTGTTTCAACGCCTTACTTAAATTCTCTAGCAATTATTAAATCATTTGATAAACTGGTATTATTTTGATATAAATTACGCATCTGATTATTTATTTGTTGTCTAATGTAGATTAAATAAAGTTATTAAGCATTTCTCCGTATATTTCACTGTTTTAAAAAACGTCCGGAAAATACTACTGTCCACGTGAAAAAGACCGTGTATTATGTACCCCTTTCAGGGCCTCTATTGTTGCGCATGCGCACAAGTGAAACTTATTTTGTTTACATACGCAAACGGGTGATAAACCCAGGAATTTACAAGCGAATTTTCATCGCTGAGTTTGTTCATGAATTAAAACTGTTACAAAAGAAATGCATATTTCGTCCGACAAGTACTCGCATACCAGTATACGCAGTAAGCGAAAAAGCATGCGTCCCAAGGACTCTTGGCATGGGTTTGACATGCGTCCTTTGAAAAAATATGCGTCCAAATACACTTGATTCTGTGTTTCCGAGATCCTTGTCACTATACAATGTTAAATACCAAATATGAAACATCTGGGCCTTGCGGTTTCAGTGGAGAAGATTTTTAAAGTCATTTTGCTATTTAAGTCTATATAAACCATGTGACCCCGGGGTGTGGCCAGTTTTGACCCCAGGGGAATCACTTGAACAATCTTTGTAGAGGACCACTATATAATGTTACATACCAAATATGAAACCTCTAGGCCTTGCGGTTTCAGATAAGAAGATTTTTAAAGTCATTTTGCTATTCAATTCTATATAAACCATGTGAGCCCCAGGGTGTGGCCAGTTTTGACCCCAGGGGCATCATTGAACAATCTTTGTAGAGGACCACTATAAAATGTTACATACCAAATATGAAACCTCAGGGCCTTGCGGTTTCAGAGAAGATTTTTAAAGTCATTTTGCTATTCAAGTCTATATAAACCATATGAGCCCCAGAGCGTGGCCAGTTTTGACCCCAGGGGCATTATTTGAACAATACTTGTAGAGGACCACTATACAATGCTACATACCAAATATGAAACCTCTAGGCCCCAGGGTGTGGCCAGTTTTCACCCCAGGGGCGTTATTTGAACAATCGTTGTAGAGGGCCACTATACAATGTTACATACCAAATATGAAACCTCTGGGCCTTGCGGTTTCAAAGGAGACGATTTTTAAAGTCATTGTGCTATTCAAGTCTAAATAAACCATGTGACCCCCGGGGTGTGACCAGTTTTGACCCCAGGGGCATCATTTGAACAATCTTTGTAGAGGACGACTATACAATGTTACATACCAAATATGAAAGCTCTAGGCCTTGCGGTTTCAGAGAAGAAGATTTTTAAAGTCATTTTGCAATTTAAGTCTATATAAACCATGTGAGCCCGAGGATGTGGCCAGTATTGACCCATGGGCCTCATTTGAACAATCTTTGTAGAGAACCACTAAACAATGTTACATACCAAATATGAAACCTCTTGGCCTTGCGGTTTCAGAGGAGAAGATTTTTAAAGTCATTTTGCTATTCAAGTCTATATGAACCATGTGACCCCCGGGGCGTGGCCAGTTTTGACCCCAGGCGCATCATTTTAACAATCTTTGTAGAGGACCACTAGAAGATGTCACATATCAAATATGAAAGCTCCAAGCCTTGTGGTTTCAGAGAAGATTTTTAAAGTTTTCAGTTTTGAAATCTATTTTTAACTCTGGTGACCTACATATCCAGCAGACCGGAACGATTTCAACAAATTTGAAAGAGGGTCACCCAAGGATCATTCCTGTGAAGTTTGGTGAAAATCTGCCCAGCGGTTTAGGAGAAGTGTTCTTTGAATGAAAATGTTGACACACGACACACGACGGACAAAAGGCGATCCTAAAAGCTCACCATGAGCACGTTGTGCTCAGGTGAGCTAAAAAGTATGGCATTCAAACAGAGAAAATCAACTGAGAGTAGGAATAATCACATCACTGAAAGCTATTTAATGTTGGTTATCTTTATGACACACATATTCACATGTATGTGTAAGCACCATCTGGAACTCTCTCAGGACAGCCCGCTTTACTATTCATTCCTCTTTGTCAGAGTTAGGGACCTTACATTATGACCCCGAAGAGTGGTGAAGTTTCAATTGAATATCTGTAGTTGTTACAGAGAATGATGTTTTAATACTTAGTCTTTATAGTATGCATCCATCAGAACAGAAGTTGAGAACTCATAATAATCGTAACTCTTACGATTATTATGAGTTCTCAACTTCTGTTCTGATGGATGTATACTATAACTCATGTATTGATTTATTAAATAATTAAATTTCCAATATAGTTTTCAACAAGGTATTTCCATATACTTAATATCACTGTAATGTTCAACATCCGTTTTCAAAATTTTAATTTGGTAGGCCCCTAAAAAATGTGATGGGCTAATAAATCTAGAAAAGCTAGGTGCCCACTCGGGCCACCGGACAAAATAAGTTGATTTCCATCCCTGAGAGATATTAACTTGTTGCACGCAACCCTTGACCTAAATTTTGTAAGTACAACAATGGCCATAATTCTGCTAAATTGCAGGTCAGAGTTCTGGACCCTGGTCAGTGACCTTACATAATGACCCTAAAAACATGTGTGAATTGTCAATTGAATATCTGCAGTAGTTACACAGATATGTAATTGCACTCAAACTTAACCCTAAACATTTCCAAGTACAAAAAGGGTGATAATTCTGCTAAAATGCAGGTCAGAGTTACAGGCCTTGGCCAGTGACCTTATATAATGACCCCAAAGACATGTGTGAAGTTTCAATTAAATATCTGTAGTAGTTACAGAGACATGAACTTGTTGCACACAAACCTTAACCAGATCATTACGCAGAAGCCGACACTGATGAAAGAGCGAGTAGAATAGCTCAGACTATTTGATGAATAGTCGAGCTAAAAATGGTTGAAAAAAGATCATCAAATCAAAATTTAATACATGTGAAATTTTTTTAAATAACCAAATTTTGTTATGGGTAGTCGATTGGCCCAAAAGTGGTTCTTAAAATATTATTTTTACTGAACCAGGCCTTCTTAGATGTGTAAACTCATTATTTAGAAGGCATTGGTTGGCTATTTAGAAGTCCTCTCACTTGACGGGTGGGTTTAGTTTCCTGACCACATGGTCTGGTGCTTTTGGGACGCTGCCATCCTCATTGTACTTCTCCATCGACAGGATGTACTCCCAGATCCTACCCGGGACCTGCAGTGAACAGAGTCTAGTTGCTTAGAGACAGGCATTCACTCCATTCAGGCCCAAAGTTAGTCTTAACTTAAAATATTGGCCATGAAAACGCTTGTTTTATTTGAGCTTTGATTTCGATTGGTTAAATGTTTAAGATAAGATTAAGATTAGACTAAGCTTATGAATGTTTATAGTCATGGGGCCAGGTGCGGATACAGGATCTGGGGTCGTATTCACAAAGCATCCTAAGTAAGTTCTTAAATATTTTAACTTAAGTGAAAAATTTGAATTTATTATAATTTTTTACTAAATAAACATAGACATACGTTGTTGATATTTCTAAAATAACATTGCACTACTGATGTTATTTTAAAATGTAACTTTGCGCTTGACTGTTTCTATATAGCAAGATACAGTTGAGGAAATTTCCAGATTTAACGATAAGAATAAATTTTTACTTAAGATGCTTTGTGAATACCACCCTGCACTTACAGAGGGTGAAAAAATTCAATAGCTTCCAACCTATACATATATAAAATATATATTTTGCAAACCAATTAAAATTAAATTGTGTTATAATATTGTCTAGCTTTTTGAAGGGTACATGTGCACTAGGCTTCTTTGCAACATATGAGGCGTGTCGTGTGAAAACTGGGTTTAATGCATTAAGTATCGTCCCGGATAAGCCTGTGCAGTCCACACAGGCTAATCCAGGATGGCACTTTCCGCTTTTATGGTATTTTCTGTTTCAAGCAAATCTCTTCTTAATATAAATCCACTGTTGGCGGAAAGTGTCATCCTGGATTAGCCTGTGCAGACTGCACAGGCTGATCCGGGACGGCACTTTACGCAGTCATTAAGCCTGGGTTTCACACGACACGCCTCATATCATGATACCAAAGCTGACAAACCTACAGCATTTTTTGCTTAAAGAATGCCTATGTAACTCTAAGGTTATTGAGGTTGACACGAACATTTTAATCTCCTCCCCAGCATTCACTAGGGGATTTTTATTTCCATTCATTAAGTTGCACAAGCTTTACCATGTGCTCTTTTGTGTAAACCCCGACACTTAAAAAAAAATGTGTTTGTATTATAAAGACTGATAATTCTATAGTATATAGTGTTTTAACCAGACCTAATCAGCGCAGCGCCACGCCACGCTCCTTTATTGATCCGCCACCCTGCCCTTTTCAAATGCAATTAGCGCCTCGTGCCCTCTTATCTATCGACTGAACTGATTGTTAACGAGGGCTCTTTGTGAAAACGAGGTTATTATAAACTAATCTGTGACCAACTGATAAGATCAGCTGTAGGGGCAGTCAGCGTAGGAGTTTGTGTCCAGATACAATAAAATCATGCTGATTTTGTTTTAAAAATGAGCGTAAATTGTCTGCTTTTAAAAGCCTTGTTTTTACATGCAATTTCTAACATGTTTTTGTTTCGTAAATTTTTATGATAAATGTGACAACAAAGGGCAGAATGCATAGAAATGTAGACTCAATGTGGTCTTTATACATAAACTATGAAAAAATACATGTGTATACAATATTTCTTCCAATAATCCATGAAAAAAACGAATTGCAGAAATATTTTTTTGATCTTTGTGAATAACAACACTTAATAATAAGAAGAACTTATAATATTGGAAAATTAAAATGTGTTAATAAATTGACTTAATAATCATCAAATATATAAAAGGAATCAGTCAGTAATATTTCAAGAAAAAACTATTTAAATCTAATGTGTCCTTTTAACAGTTTCACTGCGCACAAAATGCCCCTTTTCCAAATCAAGTGCCATGCCCATCTGCCCTTCTAGATTAAACACTAGTATATATACATGTATGTGCCTGTCTCAGTAACGGAAGTCAAGTTTCAACAGAATTGACTGAGTATTAATTCATGTACTAACTATTGTTTTTTTCTTACTTACAAATGTAAATATTTGCACGTGGAGGATTGACATAAAAACAGTATCTCCGATAAAAAAAGCTTTACAGAGAAAATTTTGAAAGTAAATACCAGAAAAAGGTCAACAAAAAAAAAGACTAACAAAAAATCTGACTAACAAGGTGTAGTTAAATGTTTATTTTAAATATATGTTTTAAAAAAAACATGTTTGTTTTAAAGTGTCCGGATTTAGGTACTTTCCATCTGTATTTTGATACGTGTTACAGGCCTTTTTGAAACACAACATTCAGTTACTTTTAGGTGGCAGTTTCACTCAGATTTTGAAAAAAAAGCATAAGCTTGAACCCCACATATTATGTTTAAACTTTTATTGTCGTTTGATGAAATTAAACAGAGAAATCGTCCAAAAACCAGCTAAAAGTGTCCAGATTTAGGTACTGCACCAGTAAGGGAAGTTTGGGAGTAATTTACTCCCAGTTTTTGTCACAAGACTTTCGAAATTGCAGCCATATGGAAGTATCAAAAAGTCAAAAAGAATGCTAACGTCTTCAATATCCAAAACTTGGAGGCGAGGACTTCCAACATTTTCACTTAATTACAAGCCATAATTCAAAGTTTACAACAGGTCTGAAAAAAAACATGGAGTGAAAACATGACTGTAAAATAATAGCAATACTAAGTGTAGTGATATATGCTGTGAAAATTGTAATGTACATATTTATGTTCGCCATGCTGTCAAAACTAACAAATATTATGAGAAAAACTTCCAAAATCAGAGGCCAGGAAGTTCAAACCTCCAGTTTTCAAAAGTTAATGAAAGCCCTGAATGTCCTATCAGAGTACAATGATTGGATCAAACGCTAGATTAGTTTGTGGTAATGTCTATACTCACCGTGGCATCACTGCAAGCATGCTCCGCGTTGATTCCTACCTTGCCATTGGCGTAGGCAAAGTACTGAAGAGCCTTGTCAAAGTACCTGTAAGAAACGAGATTTTCAATATTTGAGGCGCGTAAAACCGGTCTTAATGCATGTGCGTAAAGTGTTGTCCCAGATTAGCCTGTGCAGTCCGCACAGGCTAATCTGGGAAGGCACTTTCCGCCTTGAATGGATTTAAGTTTAGAAGAGACTTCCTTGAAACAGAAAATAACATAAAAGCGGAAAGTGCCGTCCCGGATTAGCATGTGCGGACTTTACAGGCTAATCCGGGATGACACTTTACGCACAGGCATTAAAACCGGTTTTCTCATTACGCGCCACATTTCTATCTTGCAGCACAACATTATCTCTTCAAATAACATATCCAAGAACCTTTATTAACTAATGAATGGTAGCAACATAGTACATTTAATATGATACATATGCCTTTACATATGGTACATATGAGGCGTGTCGTGGGAAAACCGGGCTTAATGCAAGTGCGTAGTGTCGCCCAGATTAGCCTGTGCAGTCCCCACAGGCTAATACGGGATGACACTTTCCACTTTTATGGTATTTTCTGTTTCAAGGAAGTCTCTTGTACAAATAAATCCACTGTAGGCGGAAAGTGCCGTCGCGGCTTAGCCTGTCCAGACTGCAAAGGCTGATCCGGGACGACACCTTACGCACTTGCATTAAGCCTGGTTTTCCCACAACATGCCTCGTATATATTTATATGGTTTCAATGTTCAGAAAATGTCAAACTATTTGAATATTAATAAATATATAAATAACAAATACATGGCATTAACTGTCAGTATTTTCTTATGTTAAATGATGAATGCAAAATGTGTATACAGTATACACAGAATACCTTACTGTTTCATCATATACTAGCGCATTGATTTATATAGGCAGACATTGCCCCACAAAAACCAAAGCACAACTAAAGAGATACATTTACATACCTGTTGGTCCCCTGGCCACACATGGAGTTCATTGCTTCTTCATCCATGTCCTACAGACAAAACAGACACCAGTAAGTGTAAGTACTGATACATAAATTGTCTCAACTAGTTAAAGGGACTATGTCAACAAAAAATAGGTTTCCTATTGCAATATAAATGATATTAGATTACAGAGATGCGCTATACTAAGGCATGTTCATTAAATAAAGAATAAATAATATTATACATAGTGAGGTATTAGATCAAAACAAATCAGCAAAAATGTTTGAAAACATTTTTAAAAAACAAGCGGGATCAAACTCACGACTTAGGGGCCATACTAAGAAATGACAGTAGACAGTGCTTTAACCAACAGCACTATTCTGCTTTGTAAAGAGACGTGTGTAAACTATGGTTATACAAAATATTCACAATTCTGACGTCAAAAGGTAAACATGAAAAAGGGCCAAACGAATACAACCCATATTATAAATTGATTTTTATATCAGAATGTGAAATCTCTTTTCCCATTATATATACCTTATTCTAACCGCTTTTATACGACATAATTAATACCTTAATTTGAGATTTTTCAAAGAAATTACCCCTGTTGAGGCCCTTTTCATTGACATAGTCACTTTAAAGATTCTGACCACAATAAAGCACAACAGCAAGGTGGTACACTCTGACCTGGGCCCATTTTCACAACAGCAAGGTGGTACACTCTGGCCTGGGCCCATTTTCACAACAGCAAGGTGGTACACTCTGGCCTGGGCCCATTTTCACAACAGCAAGGTGGTACACTCTGGCCTGGGCCCATTTTCACAACAGCAAGGTGGTACACTCTGGCCTGGGCCCATTTTCACAACAGCAAGGTGGTACACTCTGGCCTGGGCCCATTTTCACAACAGCAAGGTGGTACACTCTGGCCTGGGCCCATTTTCACAACAGCAAGGTGGTACACTCTGGCCTGGGCCCATTTTCACAACAGCAAGGTGGTACACTCTGGCCTGGGCCCAATTTCACAAACCATTCTTAGACTTAAGACATTAAAATATTATTTTAATAAAGAATATTCTTGGAACTGTTCTGTTCTAATAACGCTGTTGATTTCAAACTTACTCTGAATTGAACAACTCTAATTACAGCATTCTTTATCTAGAACGATTTGGTAAGGACATAGCAACATTGGTAAGATGCATATGTCAGAACATACAAGTATTTATTGAGTCTAATTCTGTTTTTTATTGTGAGCTCAAGGAATGGGTTGGTGAATATGGGCCCTATCAACTTAAAATTTTAAATATCTTTAAAATTTTAAATATCTTAAAAGTTAATATTTTTGGCAGGTTTTCATTTACAGAATGTTTCTAGTTGTGTATAAAGCTTAATCGGAATCAAAAAAGAAAACGGAAACCCCAGAATTATCCAATTGTTAACTTTTCTTATCTTAGACCTTTCGCTGTAAAAGCAAAAGAAAATATTGAAAACCAATCTATGACATGTTGTTAAAGTGTTACTGTTACTTTAAAACCAGAAAAACAGAACAGACAAAAACAAACTTGTCTATTTTCTACCGAGGTTGCCTAGAGCCAAAAATTATCCACCAAATCTCGTTCACAATGAAGTGATTTCACTTGGACTCAAAAGAGCATGATGGTTATATGCCATGAACTTACTGCCTCAAGAGTCAAGACAGAGCACAAATAGACGAGCAGAGTATGTTATGCCATCTTGTTAGCAATACGTTTGTAATGTCATAATATTCAGAAGACTTGTCAAGGGCTCACCCTCCCATCCGCCAAATTAGCGAATGGCTTCAAAATGAAACATTTGGCTGAAGAAACATCCATTTGGCTACAAACTTTTCTTCTTTAAACCCCATAAAAAAAAAAACATGAGAAGAATAACAATGTAGTAAGTTATATTTGGCTAAAGAAAATTTTGACCCACAGGAAGCCCTGATTGAGCCATTATTGTTCAATGTGAATTAACTAAGCACTTCCATCACAAAATCTACCATACATTTTTATGGAAGATAATGTGGGAGAATTTGCTGTTTCCCGAGATATTATTATGGTCTCAACTCCTCTGTTGACCACTCAACACTCTGTCACTGAAGAGAAAGTTACCTTGGGGCGTTCCTCATCGAGGGTAAAGAATCCGATGGAGCTGTCAATAGCCAGTATGCTCTCCCTGTTCACATCAATTGAAATCAGGCGCTCTCGAACCTACAAAACAATACAAAAGTGAGCATTATTATCAAAATACAAATGAGACGTGTCGTGGAAAAACCGGGCTTAATGCATCTGCAGTCTGCACAGGCTTATCCAGGACGACACTTTCCACTTTTATGGTATTTTCTGTTTCAAGGAAGTCTCTTCTAAATATAAATCCAATGTAGGGGGAAAGTGTCGTTCCAGATTAGCCTGTGCACATGCATTAAGCCCTGTTTTCCAACAACATGCCACAAATTTAGGCTCATAATATCAAGGATTGCATTAGGTTGTCACGAGAATTATTGTATAAGAATTCTGAAGATGTGAATTTGACCAAAATGTCAGCATCAGTAAGTAATGCTTTATCGGCTTTCTCACATAAAGGGATTTCAAATATAATTATTTTAAATACCTATTGTTTTACAGACACAAACCTTATTTTATATCCAACAAAAGACTTTCTTGTGAAAAAAATCAGATGACGAATTTGTTGAAACTAATTTAGCATATAATAATTTACGACATAAACTTAAGATATTTGTGAAAGTCGACCTGCTTGCTGGCCTACCTTGTGCCAGTAGTCCCTGTTCTGTGCTGTGAACACAGCAACCGGGCACGTGTCCTTCTCATCTGAAATGCAGAAATACAATCACTTATTTCTGGTTCGGCCATTTTATCCTGCAACTAATGCTGAATCGATCGGATAACAACCCATCGTATAAACTTTAGCTTTATCCGATCGCCATTTTTAGCACATGTTTATGCGATCGTTATTTTTAGAACGCTATGTATTTCAATGTGACGTCATACCAAATGGTGAAGTTTGAAGTAAACAAAAAAACAGTGTAAAAGCTGGAAAACCAACATTATTTTTTTATTTTTGACATTTTCATGCCATTTACATGGTTTATGAGCGTAGCATAATTGGATAAATAGAATATTAGGTGAGTGTTGGATAAAGATAAAGTTTATCATGCTCAGCACGAAACATCCGAGCGCTCGGCAAGCAAAGCTCATCTGTTTCTAAGCCGAGCATGATAAATTTCATCTTCATCCAACACTCAACTAATATTCTCTATATCTTCAAACATATCGTTTGCATGCATAATCTGAGACTGCAAACAAGTGTGGCATGTCGTGGGAAACCCAGGCTTAATGCATTTGCGCAGTCCGCACAGGCTAATCTGAGACGACACTTTCCGCCTACAGTGAATTTATGTTTAGAAGAGACTTTTTTGAAACAGAAAATACCATAAAAATGCAAAGTGTTGTCCTGGATTAGCCTGTGCAGACTGCATTAAGCCCCGTTTCCCACGACACGCTTCATATGTTTTATGGTCAAGTTTGTATGATACAGCCACTATCTTTATGTTTCAAACAACACTGAGCACATGGAAAATACTCATGATAAAAAGTGTACATATCACAATATCACAACATCTAGTTAAATCACAGTATATGATGTGTACATGTACATGTCACAATATCACTACACCTGGTTAAATCACATTATATGATGGGTACATATCATAATATGACAACACATGGTTAAATCGCATTATACGATGGGTACCTATTATAATATCACAACATCTGGTTAAATCACATCATATGATGTGCCCATATCGCAATATCATTCTTTTCTAAAAGACTACCTATTCCAAGAAGCAAGTAGCAAAATAATAAGAAAATCCTGCAAAGGTTTATATGAAAATTCAAAATCGAGCAAACAAACAAACAAGCGGGCCATGATGGCCCAAAGGGCTCACCTGAGTACTGGCAAAGATGAAAGCCTTACTGTTGTGAAAGGCTAAACTAATTTGTCTAGCTGATTTACTCTTATACATAGAACAAGTAAGGACCTGGATATATTTTCTCTACCCTGGTATCCAACTTCTCATAGGCAATTTTGGATGAATAGTGTTAATGCTGCAGTTCTGAAAGATAATGCTGACTGCTTGCCGGCTTGTTTTAAAGAGTAGAGTGTTTTGCCATTTACCTGTCCTATATTCAAATTCGCTTTAGATTTTATGGTCATAGACAAATTGTGTACGTTTGGTCCAGACTGGTTGAAAATGAAGTCCCCGTCTTGCAACCAATTCATTTTTGCATTATTTTCACAATTAAGGGGTTATAACTGCTGTGTTCGTGGCCTGTCTTATTTGCTGCTTGTGTTGAAATCTTATGGCCCTACAAAACATGTGGAAGTTTTATCACGATTGAATGAAAATTGAAATCTTGATGCACAAAAACGGCAATTTTTGCATTTTTTTACTGACAAAGGGGCCATTACTCTGATGTTTGTAGCCCAATCTGACCCATTGTTGGCTTCTGCTGCAGTCGTATGATCACATACAAACTGAGGAAAGTTGGTCAAGATTATAAGAAAAATAAAGTCTCTATGAATAAAAAAGGCAGTTTTTTCATTTTTTTTTCCAAATACAAGGAGCCATAACTTTGAGGTTTCTTGTCCAATTTGGCCCATTCTCAATACCAACCAAATTGTATGGTCATACACAAACTGTGCAAGTTAGGTCAAGATTGGATTTAAAAAAAGTAGTCTTTATCGCGGTAACGGTCCAAATTGGTGACCGCATATGGCCGCCGGACGCTGCCGGAGAGGTCCCCTATACCAACTTCATGCTCAGGTGAGCTAAAAAAACATACAATGTAAGACAATAATATACCAAAAGGCATCAGCATATAACTTAATTTGTTAATTTGGAATTTTTCGCTGTGTTTAACAGTATTTCAGTCATATAACGGCAGTCAGTTAACCTACTCACACTTTTCCAAGGCAAGCTTAGTCGGTCTAAGCGGTTTACCAGTACCAAGTGCACATATTTATGCCAGTTACTGACAACAGGTAGGGGGAGAAAGGCCGTAGAAATAATTTCATGACCAATCCCCACACAAGATATATGACCGGGCTGCGGCTCGAACTCACGAACCCCAGACTGACAGTCTAGCGCTCTACCAACTGAGCTAGCCAGGCCCGGCAAACAATATCCATTCACCATTACAATCACTACCAACATTATGAACTTACCGTCAGCCAGTTCGCATATTCTCTGCAGCTGAGCGTGCAGCTCTGGAATGGACACCTGGATCTCCTTTCCATCGCTGTCGAATTTGTACACTACCAGGCGATAGAACACACCCTTCCTGTACACGACCACGTGCTTCTGGTCTTTGTATGTCACGATTTCGTCCAGGGCAGGTTTTGGTACGCGGACAGTGCAGAATGTACGTCTGTACAAACAAATTTTGGTTACTACTCTTTAAAGTTCTGCTTTTGTAAGCAACTGAGGTACTTAAGAACATATAAGAAAGTATTCGGCAAAGGAGTATGTTGGTTGCTTGCTGAAAGTTGTGCTTTAAATATTGTTTAAACAACAGAGATCCATGCAACCAGTACAGAAGGTATGAATGCAAACCCAGTGTATTGGTTTCGTGCAGTTTTGCTAGTACACAATGGGGATAAATTTACTTATATTTATTATGTGATTTACATTATTTAATATTTGTCATTTATCAGACATTACTGTGAAATCACAATCAACATCTGACAAGCACAAGTATTACCTATATAATAGCACTAAACTAACTGTGACAAATTAGAATTTCATCACAACAAGAAAGTCATGTTTGATTGCGAGACACAGTTTTGCAATGCCCACAACAGCTGCTGTTGTGCCACTTACTTGTATCCATCACATAATCAACGTCTGACAATTTGACAGTTTGACAATTGAATATTATACAATAGATCTAATTCAGTAAAAAAATAAAACAACATTTTTAAACAAAACTAATTGCAACAAATTAGAATTTCATCAAACAGCTACAAACTTAAGGCCATGTTTGATTGTGAGACATGGTTTAGCAATGCCCGCCACAGTTGCTCCTGTGCCACTTACTTGTATACGTCCATGGTGATCCTGCATATACTTACTTGTATCTGTCTATGGTGATGGGTATCAGATCCTGCATGTATTTACTTGTATCCGTCCATGGTGAAGGTATCAGATCCTGCATGTATTTACTTGTATCTGTCCGTGGTGATGGGTATCAGATCCTGCATGTACTTACTTGTATCCGTCCATGGTAATGGGTATCAGAGCCTGCATGTACTTACTTGTATCCGTCCATGGTGAAGGTATCAGATCCTGCATGTATTTACTTGTATCTGTCCGTGGTGATGGGTATCAGAGCCTGCATGTACTTACTTGTATCCGTCCATGGTGATGGGTATCAGATTCTGCATGTATTTACTTGTATCCGTCCATGGTCATGGGTATCAGATCCTGCATGTATTTACTTGTATCCGTCCATGGTCATGGGTATCAGATCCTGCATGTATTTACTTGTATCCGTCCATGGTGATGGGTATCAGATCCTGCATGTACTTACTTGTATCCGTCCATGGTGAAGGTAACAGATTCTGCATGTACTTACTTGTATCCGTCCATGGTGATGGGTATCAGATCCTGCATGTACTTACTTGTATCCGTCCATGGTGATGGGTATCAGATCCTGCATGTACTTACTTGTATACGTCCATGGTGATGGGTATCAGATCCTGCATGTACTTACTTGTATCCATCCATGGTAATGGGTATCAGATCCTGCATGTACTGGGGCACCAGGGTCTCATCAATGACGTCCACGTAGAACCTGAGAAAACATGTATAATGATGGAATTGATTGACATTTATATTCATTAACCATCAGCACAATCAAGCAGAAGGTGTGTTCACTTAAGGAAAAGATACAGAGCAAGATAGCAGTTGTTGCAATAATGGAAGAACTTGGAGGAAACATCGTCATACTTTGTGCTATTAAACTATCATATAGTTGCCCTCTATTTCCACAGAATCCATGCAAATCATAATTAGTGGACGGTTACCAGTATGCCATATTAAGAATATACGCCATCAACATTATTCACGAATGTCAAAGAATCATTATGCTTCCACCCCACAATCCACCTCTTGTTCTTTTTTAGCTCCACCCAGTACCTAGATTGGACACCAGTTTTACCTAATAAACCTGTTAATAATCACACGTTTTGTAAACATTTACTATTCCGGGAAAACTCATCTGAAACAAAAGGAAAAGCACAAGGATAATACGTGGCGTGTCGTGGGAAACCGGACTTAATGCATATGCGTAAAGTGTCGTCCCGGATTAGCCTGTGCAATCCGCACAGGCTAATCCAGGATGGCACTTTCCGCCTACGGTGGATTTATGTTTAGAAGAGACTTCCTTGAAACAGAATATACCATAAAAGCGGAAAGTGCCGTCCCGGATTAGCCTGTGCGGACTGCACAGGCTAATCCGGGACGACACTTTACGCACATGCATTATAACCGGTTTTCTCACGACGAGCCACATACATACTTGACGACATAGTAGATCATGTTAGCTGCCCGAGCCAGCTGGTTGGTGGATGGCAGGATCTTCCGATCCAGGGCATAGCAATTCACATTCACTGAAAGCCAGAAACAATGCATATGTGGCGCGTCGTGAGAAAACCGGTCTTAATGCATGTGCGTAAAGTGTCGTCCCGGATTAGCCTGTGCAGTCTGCACAGGCTAATCCAGGACGGCACTTTCCGCCGACAGTGAATTTATGTTTAGAAGAGACTTCCTTGAAACAGAAAATACCATAACAGCGGAAAGTGCCGTCCTGGATTAGCCTGTGCGGACTGCAAAGGCTAATCCGGGACGACACTTTACGCACATGCATTAAGTCCGGTTTTCCCACGACGCTCCTCATATTAAATAGGCAAACAAATAGGGATGAAAATAGTTACTGTACAAGCCTTCCACTTCCCTTTTTTTTGTTCTTTTTTTGTGTGTGTGTTTTCGCGAGTCTGTGCTGTTTGTTTTCGTGGTGTGTATTTTTCATAATTTTTGTTCACAGTTAGTGGAATACAAATTAAGTGATTATTCAACCACTCAGGTACAGAAGCTCAAGACATACATGTTTTGGTTCCAAGGATGTCCAATTTACAGTGGATTAGGAACAGAACTAGAGCGAAATAGCAGGGTGCTGCACCCTGCTCTTACCCTGCTTCTTTTTGGTGGTTGCACTGTATACCATATGAAAAAGGCATACATGTATAGCACGGTGTGTATGTTTGACCAATTATTCACATATTACAGACTGGTTACACAACTGGTGCTGCCTACCGGCACATGGCTCCCTCCAGCCCAGGTATACCATGTTCACCCAGAACTCTGCCAGCCAGTTACGCTTGTTGACGGACCTGAGGGAACAGAACATACATGTATATATGTACATTATCTACAACAAACCAAAGAACTATTATATTAGTACATTATATTTTAACCAATTAATATTTGCTATATAAGAAATGTGTACTAAGAAAATTTATGTACGACTCAAAATGACTGCATAGAAATACAGACAAACAAAAATGACCGATACAAAAACAGCACAGTTCCAACTTATAAAAAAAAAAAATCTACAAATTAAAATCTTTAATGCTGGTTTCAAGATTGTAGAATGATATTAAGGGCTTCTTTCCTTCTGCTGTTGCAGCAGTTTCATATCTTTCTATACTTTCTTACTGTCAAGGTTGTTATACCTTTCATTCATAATAAACTTTTTTATCGACAAAACTTATCAACATAGGGAAAGATCCAGAGCGAGAAAGCAGGGTGCTGCACTCTGCTCCTTTCTGTTCCCCCCCTCCTGCTGCCCCTCTGGGCTGGTGAAGGTGCTGCACTCTGCTCCTTTCTGTTCCCCCCCCCTTCCTGCTGCCCCTCTGGGCTGGTGAAGGGTGCTGCACTCTGCTCCTTTCTGTTCCCCCCCCTTCCTGCTGCCCCTCTGGGCTGGTGAAGGGTGCTGCACTCTGCTCCATTCTGTTCCCCCCCCTCCTGCTGCCCCCTCTGGGCTGGTGAAGGGTGCTGCACTCTGCTCCTTTCTGTTCCCCCCCCCCCCTCCTGCTGCCCCTCTGGGCTGGTGAAGGGTGCTGCACTCTGCTCCTTTCTGTTCCCCCCCCCTCCTGCTGCCCCTCTGGGCTGGTGAAGGGTGCTGCACTCTGCTCCTTTCTGTTCCCCCCCTCCTGCTGCCCCTCTGGGCTGGTGAAGGGTGCTGCACTCTGCTCCTTTCTGTTCCCCCCCTCCTGCTGCCCCTCTGGGCTGGTGAAGGGTGCTGCACTCTGCTCCTTTCTGTTCCCCCCCCCCCCCTCCTGCTGCCCCTCTGGGCTGGTGAAGGGTGCTGCACTCTGCTCCTTTCTGTTCCCCACCCCCCACCCGTTCTGCGGCCCCTCTGGGCTGGTGACGTGTGTTGCACTCTGCTCCTTTCTGTTCCCCCCCCCTCCTGCTGCCCCTCTGGGCTGGTGAAGGGTGCTGCACTCTGCTCCTTTCTGTCCTCCCCCCCCCTCCTGCTGCCCCTCTGTGCTGGTGAACACAAAAATGTTTAAAATCTTTTGAAATTTAATATGTTTTTGCAAATATTTGATGACAAATGAATGGACTATGCTTAAAAACCTTAATTACAAGTCTTAGACTAAGAAATTCCATGGATTTAGCAAATTATTAGAAAATGTCAACACACTAGTCTGGCTTACCAGCCTGCTCCTTTTTAGCAGCACCCTGTACCTTTTGTGATCCTAGATCTTTCCATATCAACATAAATGTACAAGGAGTTACATCAAGCTCTCAATTCAATTCTAAGTTTCAGCAGTTGAACAACACGTCCATTACCTCTGTTTCAAATACTGGTGCAGTTTTGGTCCTTCCTTCACGCGGAAAGTCTCCGTGTTGGTCAACAATTCAATGTATTCCTCATCTGACATGATGGCTTTCATCGAAGCAAGAAACCTGTAATTTAAACAATAACTTACATCTACATTTAACCATGTTTAATCGATTGGCACAGTTTTTTTAAATAAGCAGTTTGCCCCAGCACACCCAAATTCTTATTATATTACTTTCAGTAATAATGCACCTATCAATATTTTCCCCCAAAGGCGAACCCAGGGGAATTTAATTATTGTATTTGTGGGGGTCTAATTCTCCACCCTAGAGCCAAGCATTTTTGTCCAAATCCCCTCAATGGGGGATGCTTCATTGGTGTATCAAATGGCCCTGGGACCATTATTACCCCGATCTAAAGTCCAAACAAAGTCTATTTCCCAGGACACGGAATCATTCAGCGTGTCAAATTCACGCCTGTCGGGAATTGCTTTCAGTCTAAAGTCCCGTATATGCCCGCCACTCCCCCCTCGGGGAAAATATTGATAGGTGCATTAGGGGAAGAAAATGGTACAAGCCTGAGAATCTGAGAAAGCCCAGTTCAAAAGTTACCTGACAGGGCTTTCATTAAGGGAAGTTTGGGAGTAATTTACTCCCAGTTTTTGTCACAGGACTTCCAAAATTGCAGCCATGGAAGTTGCAGAACTTCCAAAATTGCAGCCATGGAAGTTCCATCACGTAAGGATGGACAAGTTAGAACAAATTAAGCAATTTATCTAAATGTATACCTCTTTCATTGAATAAATTGGCATATAAACACTTAATGAAAAAGAAGTGACCTTAAAAAAAACTTGAATTTTATACTTTATTTCATTTCTGAAATGCTCAGGGCTTATGTAGCGTACTACTGTGAAAAGTTCCAAATATTATGAGCAAAACTTCCAAAATCACAGGCCAGGAAGTTCAAGCTTCCAGTTTTCAAAAGTTAATGAAAGCCCTGTTACCATTGCAGGGCTGATGGGCTTGTGCCAATTTCGACCACTGTTGGCAATAGGCCCAATAGGGTGCTGTGACCACTAAGCATTAGCACTGAGTATGGAAATCAGGGGATTATCATGATCTCGATATGGCAAAGAAGACAATAGCAAAATTGGATTGGACCAAGCTTTAGTTCCTTTAACTGGGACCTGAGAAGATTCTATTCTCACCCCCTTTCACCTCCCTGCACCAGTCTCTCACATGAAAGATTTATAAGCTCAAGATTTTAACCATCATCAAAACATGGGTGATTTGTTCTTAACAGGCAGTCTAAATTGATACATTTGGAATACTGTAAAGCAGGTCTCAATAAACTTTGTTTCCATTTTTACAAGATCTTCAGTGCCCATTTCGACTATGTTTTGACGTTAGCAGTTCCCAAGGGCGACCCATGTAAGTTGTAGATCCTGGATATACTTTAGTTAAATAGGGCAAAACCGAGATCACACTTTCTGGACAACGTGAGCTAATGCCAAGTTTCCAGACCTGTGTGATAAACAGTTAAAGGGCGAGATTGACAAAAGGTGACACGCAGTTCCCATTTAGATTTGAAGACCAACACCCCACTATAAGAAACATAAGCTGAAGGCAGTTTTTATTTTGGCTTTAAAGGCAGGTTATGACTGTTCGGCCTGCAGTTCAGTCTTCCGCATGAGTCAACGGGAGCTTGTAAGGGTGGACATTCAAGACTAGAAGTTTCAAATAGTGGAAACATCATGGGAAGCATGCATGGGCATATCATGCCAAAAACTGACGTGAATTTTAAGTTATTAAAAAAACATCCCTAGACTAGACATTTTCAGTACTCTATAATATAATATTCATCTATGGTAATAAATACTGTAGTAAACATATCCAGACACATATACCGTCCACTTAAAACAAACAAAAGATGTTTGTAAAACATGTATGCCCCCCGACATGCATCCTTTGTTCATCACAGAAGTGTACTGTTTCTGAAAAATCTAAGCTGAGACATGTTAACCATTACCTTGATAGGAGTTGCCTTCTCTGCAAGAGCCTTCTTCCTATCAAATTTGACGACTCGACCCAAGTATTCAGTAATTATCACTATGTAATAGGTCATCCATCAAACTGACCATTGTACCTATATAGTTTGAGGACCATGTACCAATGGTTCATCTGTTATTAAGTGGAAATTATTTTTTTTTACAAGCCCCTGTGACCTTGACCTTTGATCTCTTGATCTCAAAATCAACAGGGGTCTTCCTTCCCTCAAGACTAACCAGCATACTAATTCATATGATCCTAGGTTAAAGTGTTCTCTAGATATTGTGTGGCAACGGTTTTAATGTTACAAGCCCCTGTGACCTTGACCTCTGACTGGTTGACCTCAAAATCGATAGGCTTCTTCCTTTCCTCCCGAGTAACCAGCATACTAACTTGGATGATCGTAGGTCAAAGCGTTCTCTAGATATCCTGCGGAAACAATATGGTCTACGGAGAAAACAGTTTTCATGTTACAAGCCCTTGTTACCTTGACCTTTGACCTGTTGACCTCAAAATTGATAAGCGTCTTCCTTTCCTCCTGAGTAACCAGAATACCAACTTGGATGATCGTAGGTCAAAGCGTATTCTACATATCATGCGGAAACAATATGGTCAACAGAAGAAACAGTTTTCATGTTACAAGCCTCTGTCACCTTGACCTTTGACCTGTTGACCTCAAAATTGATAGGCATCTTCCTTTCCTCCCAAGTAACCAGCATACCAACTAAAATGATCGTAGGTCAAAGCGTTCTCTAGATATCGTGCGAAAACGAATTTCATGTTACGAGCCCCTGTGACCTTGAGCTTTGACCTGTTGACCTCAAAATCAATAGGCCTCTTCCTTTCCTCCCAAGTAACCAGCATACCAACTTAAATGATCGTAGGTCAAAGCGTTCTCTAGATATCGTGCGGAAACAGTTTTCACATTACAAGCCTCTGTCACCGTGACCTTTAACCTGTTGACCTCAAAATCAATAGGCCTCTTCATTTCCTCCCAAGTAACCAGCATACCAACTTAAATGATCGTAGGTCAAAGCGTTCTCTCGATATCGTGCGGAAATGAAATGGTCTACGGACAGACCGACCATCCGACCGACAGACAGGTGCAAAGCAATATACCCCCACTTATACCCCCAGGGGGGCATAATAATAAATAAACAACTGCACCCTTTTATCTGTCTCCATCTTTATTTCTACGATAAGAGTTGTCCTTGTAACACCAGTACACACCAACCAATTCGTGTAAATTTTACTGTAGATCACCAAGTACTGTGGTATGCGATACATTTCGCAGCTAATGATTTTTATTGAAATGTGTCACCTTGTTTAATGTTTCAATTTATAAATTATGCAACAGTATTTGTCAAATATAATTTTGAATATTTGTACTGAATGAAGGCACATGTTATGAATTATGTTTGGAATTTTGGTTTTCTTGACTATTTCAACATTAACTACTAGATTTTATACGCCCGGGGTTACAGGAGTATGTATGATTACCCTAATGTATGATTAAAAATTCCTTTTAAGGAACGTTGAGATAAATAGATTGGTTATTAGGTCAATGAGTTTAAGAAATAGTAAACCATTTCTCATTATCTTATCATGAAAGTATTTCACAATAATAATAATGCAAGTTTACATGAAATGAGGCGCGTCGTGGGAAAACCGGACTTAATGCATGTGCGTAAAGTGTTGTCCCAGATTAGCCTGTGCAGTCCGCACTGGCTAATCCGGGACGGCACTTTCTGCTTTCATGGTATTTTCTGTTTCAAGGAAATCTCTTCTAACCATAAATCCACTTTAGGCGGAAAGTGCCATCCCGGATCAGCCTGTGCAGACTGCACAGGCTGATCCGGGACAACACTTTACGCACATGCATTAAGTCCGGTTTTCCCACGACGCGCCTCAAATGTAAAACAATTATGAATTAATCTCAGGGAAGAATATCTACTACCATAGTCTAGATTGGTGCTTAGAAATAAATACCGGTATAGAGAAAGATCTAGAGCGAAATAGCAGGGAGCTGCACTATACTCCTTTTTGGTTCCCCCTTCTGCCCCTGTATTCTGGTCAACACCAAATTGTTGAATATCTTTTGAAATTCAATATATTTTTGCAAATATTGAATGACAAATGAATACATTATGCTAAAAACCTTAATTAGAAGCATCAGGCTCATGAAAACCCTGCATTTAGCAAATTTAGCGAATTAGTAGAAAATGTCATCAATCTGTTACAGCTTTCCACCCTGCTCCTTTTTAGCAGCACACTGAAACTTTTTTTATCCTAGATCTTTCTCTATAAATTGTAGCCATTTTTTAGACTGTAGGCAGAAGCCAATGGTTTGTAGAAGGGCGATAGCAGGAGATTGAATCGTGTACAGGCTACGAAGCACTAACAATTGATACCCCAAACTTATACGCTCCATTTGCTATTTCACCCCGTTCAGGATAAGTCGACACGTTGACTGTTATGCATATATTTGCATTTGCATTAAGTAGTTTGCATACAAATCATTATATCTACCAAGATATTGTAAGTAGGGAATGTAACAATGAGTAGTTTGATTTGTCTCGTGTAAACATGGCATTGCAGGAATTCAGTTTCATGCAAACAAATGTTTCCCTAGAAAATTTTTGCACTCTGTTCGGCTCGATTTTTGTTTCTTTCCTTTTCTTGCCAACAGTCTTTCTACACTGTGTTTTTATTTTATTTGGCATGTATTCTTGTCTTTTTGAAATATTTCTCCAGAAAATGTGATATAGGCCCCATTTTCAAATAATTTTCCGACATTTAAGTACTCCTTGGTTAGTTTGGTTACGGTGCATGCTAACATATAACTTCCAGTACCACAGTCCAAAAGGTCAAGCACAGGATACAGATAGTTGAATCTGTTTATTTTACAGCCATATTCAGGCTGCTTCCTTATTTCATGCACACATTTTGGTAAATTTAAAATTATAATTAAAAGAAATAGCATGAAAATCCCCCAAGTGATGACCATGTGTGTCTTCAATGAGAACTGAAAGAGAGATACAGCAGGTAGAAAATCATTAGCTAACAAACCTATGGGCAGTGTTCTGGCAAGGCCGCAAACTTGCGATTTTATTACCCCCGGTACACAATTTTCACAAATGTCGCAAAAAAGGTCTAGTAGCGATACAAAAATTCATGGGACGAATCGTCAAAAATGCGAAACAATTTGGGGACGAATATCAAGTCTCTCGAAGTGTACTGTGTATGAATCAAACTTCTGATTTAGGTCTGCTTTCTGACTGGTTTAATTAAATATGGTGCTACAATCTTAGCCAATTGATAACATAATGCGTTTGAGGTTTATCTCTGTATTGAAGAGTATTCGCTTTGTTTTCCAATTACTTAATAACGTTCGAGGCTTTTTTAGCCTCGAACGTTATTGAGTAATTTCTCCTCGCAAAACATCAAAACAGAAATGTTTGTTGGTAACGATACGAGTCTATATGTCGCTTCGCATGCTGCCTGCCGGTGATGGTCTAGAAGTTTCTTTGACAGAAACTCAGTGACAGTGTCAAGCCTTGACGAAAAAACCCAACCAATATTAAAAAAATCTTGGTTAAAACAGCAAGTTTGGTTGCCTATAAAAGTATAATGGTGAAGGAAATATTATGATGTGTTAACTTTGTATTAAGCACAAAAATAATAACGTTTTTAAATTTAAAAGCACTAATTAAGTTTAATAATTTATCAATTATTTGTGCTGAACATTTTTATAAAAATTAACATTAACTGTATTTCTGATATTAACTTCTGTTGGCTGAACTTATTCTAACAATTGAGACTTACAAAAGACACAACTTGTCAAGGTAATTAAAATATTTTCATTGATTTTATCATTTTTAGGAAATTGTAGGTGTATTTTGTTTGAGTCTCGAAAAAATTGCAAATGTTCCCAATTTTTCATGAGCTGCAGGGATCATCCTAGCCCAAAATTTTAGGGAGAAGTGACTTCTCCTTTTGCCGAATTCAGGGAGAAGTTTATCGATAACTGACACTGGCGCGTAAAGCAGCTATTTAGCCAATCAATCAATTGAATTATGTATAATTAATAAATTACAAAGACTACAACCTGTAGTAATAAAAGACAAACACAAAATAGCTTAATAAGTTTCATTGGCATTAGAAACAGTATTTTCAAAAAACAAGCACTCATGTTCATGTTTATGACAATTGATACACTTCATAAGGCAGTCACTGGTTTCCTTTAAAATAATGTCATGATATAAAGAGTAAATGTTACAATGTAAATTATTAACGCCCTTGATATTTCTCCTAATAACGCAACATGTTATACGTCGCTCAGGTAGACAAGTACCGGTATTGTACACCACTTGGTTGTCAGCAAGCTGCACGGGGAAATCGTGCAACATAATTCTCCCGCCGTTAGTCGGCGTCAGAACAAAGAAACCACACGAGAATGAAATAACGTTGTAATGGTGTTGCGTGTTGTTCAATGCTTTTGTTCGGATGACGTCATTTACTACAAAATGGGAATTGGATTATCTGTTACTTTTCACACGCGGTGTTTGTAACGATTGTGTTAATTGCGGAAATGGAAAATAATTGATCAGTGTATCTTTTTGTTTTAATTTTAAATTAATTGTCAGTTCTAAGGTCAAACATCGCAATTAAGCAAACAGCAAATATTCATAGCCTGAATATAAGTTCTTTTACAATACGTAAAATGGTAATAATAACTCTGAATGACTGTAAATTCTAGTGTAAACCGGTTGATCATATCGCCCAGTGTGCACTCGCTTTCTTGGTTCCGGACAGCCTTTGTTAATTACAGATTTACTTTGAAAGCAAGTAAGCAAAGTCGGGAACCGCAATTGGAATAACCTTAGCCGATTGGTTGATTGATTAACACAATGCCAGGCCAGTGATGTGTAACAAACTTTCTCACGTTGTCTACAGATCGATTATAGATAATTGTAGCATCGTTATCTCCACAATCAGATAAACCATGACAGTAGTGAGCATAAGATTAGAGGAATAAGCATTAGTATTGAAAATTTTAGGCGATTTTGATTTCGCTTTGATCACAGGGCAAGTCAGACACCATAGGGCGACGATTTCGCCCATGTTGCCCTCTAGGATAATTCCTGAGCTGTGAGACATATGTCTCACCTTTCGTGATACCTTGCCAGAAAACTGTATGGGACAGTGTTAACAACAATCTTAGGCCCTTAAACCCCGTAAAAAACATTAAACAAATGATACATATTATACTGAGAACATCCGTAGTTAATGCAAGAATATGCAAATGGGTATGCCAACAGGTAACAAGAGATGTTTGTAAAACATGTATGCCCACCGACTTGCAGCCAAGTTGTGAATATGTGCAATTCTTAAGAATTTTTTATAATATGCAATCTCAAGCGAGGTCTCTATATATAGTATCTATGTATGAAGTTTCATTAAAATATCTCGATGCGTTCTCATGTTATTGAGCGGAAACCGTTTTTCTATTTTTAGTAATGATGACCTTGACCCCAACCATCCCATATGAAATCCCAAGAGAGGTCTCAATAAAAGGTATCTATGTATGAAGTTTCATTAAAATATCTCGATGCGTTCTCAAGTTATTGAGCGGAAACCGTTTTTCTATTTTTATCAACGGTGACCTTGACCCCACCCAACTCATATGCAATCCCAAGCGAGGTCTCGATATAAGGTATCTATGTATGAAGTTTCATTAAAATATCTCAATGCTTGTCAAGTTATTGAGCGAAAAGCATTTTTCTATTTTCAGTAACGGTGACCTTGACCCCACCCACCACATATGCAATCCCAAGAGAGGTCTTAATATAAGATATCTATGTATGAAGTTTCATTAAAATATCTTGATGCGTTCTAAAGTTATTGAGCGGAAACCGTTTTTCTATTTTTAGTAATTGTCACATTGACCTTGACCACACCCACCCCATATGCAATCTCAAGCAAGGCTTCGATATAAGGTATATATGTATGAAGTTTCATTAAAATATCTCGATGCGTTCTCAAGTTATTGAGCAGAAACCGTTTTTCTATTTTTAGTTATGGTGACCTTGATCTTGACCCCACCCACCCCATATGCAATCCCAAACCCGGTCTCGATATATGGTATCTACGTATGAAGTTTTATTAAAATATCTTTATGGATTCTAAAGTTATTGAGCGGAAACCGTTTTTCTATTTTTGGTAATGGTAACCTTGACCCACCCAACCCTTATGCAATCCCAAGCGAGGTCTCAATATAAGGTATATATGTATGAAGTTTCATTCAAATATCTCGATGCATTCTCAAGTTATTAAGCGGAAACAGTTTTTTCTACTTTTAGTTACAGTGACCTTGACCCCACCCACCCTTTATGCAATCCCAAACGAGGTCTCAATATAAGGTATCTATGTATGAAGTATCATTAAAATATCTCGATGCGTTCTCAAGTTATTGAGCAGAGACCGTTTCTTATTTTGAGTAACGGTGACCTTGACCACACCCACCCCATATGCAATTCCGAGCGAGGTCTCAATATAAGGTATCTATGTATAAAGTTTCATTAAAACATCTCTATGCGTTCTCAAGTTATTGAGCGGAAACGGTTTTTCTATTTTTAGCAACGGTGGCCTTGACCTTTGACCTGTTGACCTCAAAATGTATAGGCGTCTTCCTTTCCTCCCAAGTAACCAGCATACGAACTTTCATGATCGTAGGTCAAAAGCGTTCTCTAGATATCGTGCGGAAACAAAATGGTCTACGGACAGACCGATCATCCGACCGACCGACGGACAGGTGCAAAGCAAGATACCCCCACTACTTCGAAGGGGAGCATAATTATGGTTATGTGGATTGTATAAAATATAAAGATATATAAATATTTGCTCATCCTTTAAGCTTTAACAACATTTATGCCAATTTCTAGCTCATTTCTCATCTGATATGTTAATCATTGACACAGATAGCATTGTTTACTAGTCATTTTCAAATAGTATTACTGAATCAAGTAAATGACAAATACTGGTACATACTGGTACATAACAAACAATGTATGTATGGGAGCTGTGATAATGACTAGTAAGTGTACATGTAAGGAGATAAATTATATGTATTGGTTTGTTAACTGTACTTCAAACTGATAAATTTGATAAAACAAAACAAACAGAAATCTCTCAAGTCTTTCACTGTCTGACTCTGAATGACTGTCACTATTTATTTTCCACATACGCCCACATACCAGTCACACAGTATTGGAAATGACCAACTTGCACGAATTAGAAGCCCAGGACAAGTAATTCTGGCAAGTTAAAATTATGACAAGTCTGTCTGAATAGTAAAGTACAAGAATAATGAATATTAGAAAATCTAAAATATGAAATGACAAAAAGTCATGACAAAACTGTGCCAACAACTGTGACTACCGGTATTTGACATTAATCATTAATCTAATCGTTTACGGTGATAAGGAATATATTTTTGTTTTTATGTTTTCTTTCTGAAAATATTGAAAATTTTGAATTTTGAAAAAGTATATTCAGGCAACTTGAAATTATCTTCTTTAGAATTGATGCACGAACAGACAAGTCCTTCGAAAGACTGAAGACTGTACACGGACACCAGGATTGAATAAATTAGTCAATAAACCAACCAATGAACAATGAATGAACCAAGATAGAAATTAATCTGTGTGTTACCAAGATCTGAGTTTAAGTTTAACTAGCAGTGCAGATAGGTTTACTGACCGAGTCAGATTTACTGCTTGAGATAAACATTTATACATGAATGTATGTATTTAAAATGTTCATTTTGAAATGCCTTTGAAACTTTTGATTTTTATAAAAATAAACAGGTTTAAACTGCCTTCAGACCTATGGCAATGTTCATTGAACTGAAACATATTATGGATGAACTCGCTATCCAGTACCGACAACTTATAAATATTCAACTCGACATAAACCACTTTCAAGTTCAACAGGTAATTTATGTCTGAACTGATTTGTCAGAAAACACAATTGTTCTTACTTTAACTTACATGAAGTTTTAAGTGTCGTCACAACAAGTTGCTGTCATTTCAATCTGACAAGCTTTATTTTCAACGTGTTAATCTATACAAGTTACAACGCAATAAAAAGTGCCTTTTATCTAAAGACCAACCCAATCATTTTCCAATGGGAACAGACTCTACAGTAGTACTGTTAAGTATCAATTTCACACAGAACTTAATGACAAACCATGAGAATTACTGTTTTTACACCATAGTACATGATAAAGATTAACAGGTCTAAGCATTACACGTAATGTGCTCGAAATAGAAGTATAAATTACTTTTTTTGACACTACACATAATAATGAAAATAACTTTTTATCAAAATAACTGAATTTACCTGGTATATTATTAGAGCAGAGATATAATTCTTTACTATTTTGTACAGTAGCAATAAATGATGTTGAATTTGACTTCCTAAAGGGCTATTACCATGTTCATTTTGGTGTCTAAAATGATCGCAATCTGGGCTCCTTTTAGACTGTCATTTGCATAATTGGTTGATGACTTCAATTTTTGCACATAATATGCCGAAATAAATTAAGTTTATTAATAACACACACTTTGGCTACAACTTTTCCTCCATAAAACCCCAATATAAATACAATACATGAGGAGGATTTCAACCCTTGGTAGTAACTGTCAGGTAAATCTGACTAATGATTTCAACCCTTGGTAGTAACTGTCAGGTAAATCTGACTAATGATTTCAACCCTTGGTAGTAACTGTCAGGTAAATCTGACTAATGATTTCAACCCTTGGTAGTAACTGTCAGGTAAATCTGACTAATGATTTCAACCCTTGGTAGTAACTGTCAGGTAAATCTGACTAATGATTTCAACCCTTGGTAGTAACTGTCAGGTAAATCTGACTAATGATTTCAACCCTTGGTAGTAACTGTCAGGTAAATCTGACTAATGATTTCAACCCTTGGTAGTAACTGTCAGGTAAATCTGACTAATGATTTCAACCCTTGGTATTAACTGTCAGGTAAATCTGACTAATGATTTCAACCCTTGGTAGTAACTGTCAGGTAAATCTGACTAATGATTTCAACCCTTGGTAGTAACTGTCAGGTAAATCTGACTAATGATTTCAACCCTTGGTAGTAACTGTCAAGTAAATCTGACTAATGAAAATGTTAATTAGCCATGGTTTTACTTGACAATAAAACAATACTTGCCTGTCTAATGTTGTGTTCAGGTCAGGAATAGGTAGGCAGGGAAGTAAAGATTCAAAGTAGAAGCTGGGGTACTTCCCATTTCCTCTAAGCAAGCCCAGCATTAGTGCCCACATCTCGAAACGAAAATGATACCAATCAAAAAACATAAATATCAATACTGACTGCATAAAGGTTTCTATACATACATGCACACATAGCCTAATGAAGGTGTCCAAATAACATTTTTATAAAATTTGTATTACAAATTGTAACATTTTATTAGTTGTTTTCTTAAAAGTTGCCCTTAAGATATCCACAGCAGTGCTCCAGCTAGGCCTAAATGACAGGGCGCAGCGCCCTGCCGCCCTCGATCCCCGCCCTCACCCTGCCGCCTTTGATCTCGGCCTTGCCGTATATGTTTGTAAACATGTACTACGCAGTAGATACGGATACACACTGTGTCCATTAATCCCGTGTAATTACCGACCGATGAAACCCATGTATACATGTGTATTACGTCACTTATCTCGATAATCACTATCAGAATAAAGCTCTCACTGATTTTGCTGATCACCGCAACCAATTAAAATGGCTATTGATTCAACATTTCGTCACTGGACATATCCGTGCACTAATAAGTCAATGTATATGCAGTTTCTGCACCTGACGAATACACGCACGATTCCCTTGAGGTGTCTGTAACCTTGCAGAATTTAATGCGAATTTCTAGCAAAATGTTTTTCTCATGGCAAATTTAATGCATGTCACCAATGTTACTTATTGTTTGCGTTATTGGAAAGTATTTCTCTATTCGACTATGGGCAATTAAAGATATCGTTTACCAATAAAGCACGTCGAACCCACATATAGCTCTTACGTTGATAAACGTAAGTTAAACACCATATTATAACATATTTATATATTGCTGTATGTTAATCCAATTTTAATGTTCCGCCTGAGAAAATCACAAGCATTCCAACATTAAACACAACGCATCAAATCGCAATTACATGTAGTTTTCTATTTACAGCACACACACACTGAACCTTTTTTATGTAATTTTCCTGTTTGCGAACTACACATTTTAGTTTAGAGCTGTAACTCGTCGAACGGATGTCGACATCAATTCAAAGGCGTATTTGCACTTTGACGCTCAAACGTTCTGTTTAATTGAAATCGCGTCAAATAAATGTTGGCATTATTCACAAAGGGTGTCGGCAAGTCCACGAGTAAATGCCAATACCAAAGTCTGATAAAAGTTTTAACAGTCGGATTTAATGCGTTAAGAAATCAAATTTGATTCAAGGTATTTTTATGTTTATATACCTAAATAGCCGTTATGAATGTAAGATTCTCACATGGTTAGTCAAAGCGTGACCAGGGCTTTCATTAAGTTTTGAAAACTGGAAGCTTGAACTTCCTGGCCTCTGATTTTGGAAGTTTTGCTCATAATATTTGGAACTTTTCATAGTATTGCGCTACATAAGTCCTGAGCATTTCAGAAATGAAATTAATAAAATTCAAGTCTTTTTAAGGTCACTTCTTTTTCATCAAGTGTTTATATGCCAATTTATTCAACGAAAGAGGTATACATTTAGATAAATTACTTAATTTTTCTTCGAACTTGTCCATCCTTACATGATGGAACTTCCATGGCTGCAACTTTGGAAGTTCTGCAATTTCCATGGCTGCTATTTTGGTAGTCCTGTGACAAAAACTGGGAGTAAATTACACTCAAATTTTCCTTAATGAAAGCCCTGCGTGACGGCAAATTATTTTTACCAAAAGTTATTATGTTGCACTTAAATATTAATTACATATCTCCCTGATAAAATCGTATTGTGCTGAAAAAAAAACATGCACTATTTGCTAACGCCAGCGACTTCACTATATGCTCGTGGGAAGCGTCGTATACAGCTGCTGTAAAACGCAGTGTTTCATGTATATTTTTGACCACAGCAGTGTCCTGTAAAAAAAAAAAATCGCGTAAAAAACTGCCGATATGCCGTAATGCCAATATAAATATAAGCTAAAAAAGCGTGATGTTATTAGAAAGTATGCATTAAAAATCTATTTAATGAAGTGCGCGCAAGGAGTGCATACATTTCCCGTACAGATTACATAACGTTTTTACTTTAGGGCGGTAAGCAGTGTATACCCGCGAATTCATATTAAAATCAATTAACCTGTAAAAAACAATCATAACGTTTAAACATGTTTCCAAGTATTGTAAAGTGTATATATATGTGAAAATAGAAGCAAAAAATAAACAAAACAAATAAAGAAATTATACATGTATAACATGTGTTTGTTATACATATATATTCATATATAACCTTGAAAAAATATGAGCGTGCGCAAATGTGCCCTTTTTAGCAATTAGCACCCTGCCTTTTTTCAATCCTGGCTGGAGCACTGCACAGTAAACCAAATCTTGGGTATTCTACTCCTACCCACAACTTTTAAGGTTTTAGAAAATTAAACAGAGCACATGAAATCAAGGCGTGTATATTATCATGTATTCCTGACATAAGTATAGTTGTAGAACAAATGCAAGGAGATATATGCAAGTAGAATGAATGATTAAAAGAAAATAATCCAGACAATGTGAAATCCTCCAGAAAGTCAGACGTTGTCTCAACTTGTAAATGAAGTTGGTGTCTGATAATATTTGCAAATGTCTAAAATACATTTTCATTCAACTATCATTAATAAAGCGTCTAAATTGCTTTTTTTTTTATAGTGAATACTGGTAGCGACTATTTTATTCCCAAATTGAATTAACTGGTTTATATTTCAACCTTATTTTGCCAAAGTTGTAAAGTGTGTTATATGTTGCAGGGATCTCGGAAACGCTAAACCATGCGTATTTGGACGCATACTTTTTCAAAAGGACGCTTGTCAAAACTAGACAAAGAGTCCTGGGACGCATGCATTTCTGCTAAATGCGTATACCGGGTTACATAGTACATACATAAATGCCTGCAATAAACTCAGCAGTAATGCTGATAAAATCAATATCGGCCCCGAGTACACACTGCAGCTGTCACAGTCATGTCACTTGGCTCGGCCCAAAGCAGTCTCTAAGCTCCGTCCACACCATTCCAGACAGTTACTGTTAACTTTCATTGGTTAATTCCTACGTCAATCATGCATTAGTCAATTAGAATTTGCGAAAATGTGACAACAGGCGTCCGCAATTAAGAACAATTAGCAAATGGTTGACAACTTAAATCAAACAGAATTGTTAAAATGAGTGAAAAACAGCTTCAGCAGATTTAATTAACTGAAATTGCAAATCAAATTTTATGAATATCACTTAAATGTCAATAATACGATGATAACAGTTTTTGTCTTTGACAGATATTTCATACAAAAATCTAGGGCCGAATTTTGACAGGATTATAAAGGCATCGATCAATAAACATACATTAAGGAACTTTCTAGTGTATTATATATAACAAGAGTAAAATGAACAATATTGGTGATAATGTAAGTTCAAAATTTTGCACATTTTCGCGCCCTCGCAACAGTTATCGTCACCAATTTTACGTGTCACAAACATTTGTAAAACACTTTGGTGTTTAATATCACAAATAATTACTCCTTGTCTGCCTTTTTGTGTTTTTCACACGTTTGCAATTAAAAGCTTGACAGTAACTTCCAAGTCCAAGTATTATATGTGCTTTAACATTGTATAATGTTTATGCGATACATTTTGGACGTGGACCTGGACAGTAACTTATGCTTTTGTGCATGCCTGATGTTCTGTACTGTAATCACCACATCATAAATTTTTTATAACCAGACCATTCAAAGCAGTTGAAAAGTCTAGACCATCCATTGCCAGTTATCCAGAATATACCTGTTTAAAATTAAACATTGGTAAACATATTTTTTTATTAGACACAGTCATAAAAGAATTATATATAATCATTATAATTACCTAACTTAATAAATTAATAAAAATTATTATTATTATTAGATCTGTATTATATTGTTTAATATTAAAAAATTCATTTAATGTTACGCTTCACATGCTGGACATTATTATATCTTGTTTATTCGGGACTCCTACTTTTTAGGGGGAAGGAGTCCCAGATCTCCGATTTTAAAATCCTAGTGAGATCCCTGTGTTGTGCATCTCTTTGTCTGATGGCCCATTCTAAGGTTAAGCATAGTCTGCATATGATCTGCAGCATAAGCAATTTACAAAGAGCATATAAGCATTGTTTGATATGCAACAAAGTCATTACTGAGCATCTTAACCAGACTGCGTCCCAAAATAGTAAATTGTGAAACAATGTATGATAACACACTACATGGGCATAAATTAATATAATTTAAATAGAACAGATTATCTTGCACAATGCAATTGAGTTACATTTGCAGCCAAGCCCATTTTTCCAGTTGACTGTTCTAGCAAGTATGCATTCAATAAAAGTATGCATTTAATGATTTGAGGTTTAGTGCCAATAGTTTTTTTATTGCATTTGAATGTCAACAGTAAATTGAATTTATCTTGCACGCACATATCGTAAATGAAAGAAATAATTCCAATACCTGCGTAGTGAGTGATTTTGGGTTAAACATCCACCCTTGATAAGCAAGCAGCATTTTGAAAAGCTGCATTCTGACCATAAGAAACATCTTTGTTGTACCGTAACCAACGATAAATCCCAGAAGGGCAATATTAATCTGGTACGGCATTCCTGTTAGCTCCATCCATTTTTCGCCGAAGTCTACTAAATTTTTTACAGGTTCGGAAAATACAGTAAATAAAATTGCCGACAGAAATCCAACAGCCGATGCTTCGCTAAAGTTGCGTCTGTAGATGTCATAAGCCCTATTTCTATAGGGCATCACTGAGCCCATTACTCGAAACATCTTGCTACTGGATGGTACTTATTTTTATTTAGATTATTGCTTATTTACTTTATGCAAACCAACAACAGAAACGGAACGAGAAATAAATGACGTTTTTAGCGAAGAATGCCTACACCGCATAAAAGCGGTTACACGCCAGTAGATATGTGAATTTTTACTGACAGACTGGTTCCGGCGTCGCAATGAATTACAATATTAATCTTTCAAGTCGAACTCCTTTTGATTAATTATACTCTGCGATGTCAAGCAACAGATTTTTAGTTAAAAAATAAAGAATACAATTTTAAAGGGGTATAACATAAAGCTAAGGCATATCTACAAAATAAAGCTGACGGAATATCTACAATATTAGGATAAAAACAGATCTGATTTTAATCCTAAGGGGAATTATGTTCAATGCGACAGACTGCATATGTTATTATACTAAATCATTCTGTAAAAAAAGCGATCGTGTTATTGATACAGCCCTCGGTAGCGGATCCGTTGTCTTGTAGTAAGGCCTTGGTTTCACAACAGGGGTCGCAGATTCGAGCCCCGCAACAACCTAGCATACTAACTCGTCTTTTGCATGAGACGTTTAAACCGTCGGATGTGCTGTGCACTAGGTGCTTCTCGCTTGGCACTAAAAGACCCAGGTTTACCGCTGGCACATGGCATCTCCTGTATCTTGCACTATCCCCGTGATAAAATCGATAACAAATCAAGACACGCACACCTATTTAATAAGACTAGCAACATTTTGCTTTTTCTGCATTTTCGCGACGGTAAAGGGACTCATTACAGTTCAGGAAATAGTAAATAAAAATAATTATCAATCGAACGTAACCTGGTTTAAGGGTATCAATGCAATGCAGTGTTTGCTTTTTACAGGCGTATTTCCAAAACAATTCCTTAGCTCAAATATGTCATATAGACTTACCGGTAAACTAATTATTATCTATTTTATAATTATAGCCATCTGTGTCATAATATTGAGATGTAAAATAACACATAACCAATAAAGAGTATTAGAATGGAAAAATGGTCTACATTTTAACTTTAAAAAAAAGCCAAATACACATTCAGTTCAATTGTTTCACGAATTTTTAAATACAACAATCCGATAGCAATGCCCTTGAATATGATTAATGGGTTTATGGCAAGCTGGCCCCAGTCTAAACTGGTCCCAAAAATCCAGGACCGGCACCACAATTGTTTGCATAACGACAAAGCTGGCTCCAAAATACAAACAGACAGTGGTAGATTTCCAGTTTTATTTATTATTATTTGTTATTATACTCATAAATAATTCGCGCATAAATTATCAGTAACAACATGAGTGATACACAAAATCATGGAAAAAATAATTAAAAAAAACATCAACATAAGCGTACCATTAAAACAGAAAGATGACATAATCTACATCATAGTCGTTGGCATATCATCACATCCAAGTCATCGTCATTATCATCATCGTCGTCTGTGTCGTCGTCCTCAATCGTCGTCTGTGTCGTCGTCCTCAATCGTCGTCCGTATTCGTCAGTATCGGCCTGTATACGGTAGATACCTTCTTCAGGAGGGCTGTGGCCGAGAGAACGCCGTCCCTGTACTGGTCCCAGGATAAGACGACCTCGGATGGCATGGACCTGTATATACGGCGCTCCGTCCGCTGCAATATCACGTCGCTTATGAGGCGGGTCTGGCCTTCTGCCCCTCTGGCCTCGTTGTAAAGCAGGCCATTAGGCAGTAGAATGGCGTCACTACCACGGCCTCGACGTTGAGGCGCTTATGCCAACTGGAAATAAAGAATGTTTATAAGACGCCTTTTTAAAATTATAATAATTATAAGTTATAATTCGCGGCCGGATTTAATATCAATTATTGAGTTATATAGCATAAGTGTTTTTATTTATGTTGCTATATTATATTTTAAAAAATGGAGCGTTTATGACGTACCTTCGACATCTTTAATTGTTCTGGTTGACTGACCGGAGACGCACCACGATGCCACTAACCATGTGGTTTACCTCATCCACGTGGTCCGGATGTAGTCGAATAGCGGCTGCTGGTGGTCAGAGGTGCTGATGTCCTCCAGAGCACCAAAAACACCATTGATGTGCTCCGCTGGCAGGAAGGGAATGCATAGCAACTTCCACACGAGGGCGTAGATTCCTCCATGTTGAAGATATTCGGTCTTCAGACAGAGTGGCTTTGAGACCGAATGACTGAAAGAAAATAATCGATTTATTACCAAGCTGAGCAAATATATTCGATTTATTATTAGCTAAGTTAATTATTTATTTGAAGCTGAGAAAAATCAAAATAAATTAATAAAAAACGTGTATTGAGTGCAGTAAGTAATTACAACACCAAATATCTAGAATCTAATAATCTATTGAACAAATACTGCCTTCTCGCCCCAAGCGCTTTTTCGAATATCTTCGACAGTAGAACTACTTACAATTCAAAATCATTTCAAATTCCATTTGCTACCGCTGATCAGTTTAAAAATTCTTTCTTCGTGCAAACAGTAGTGCATTGGAACCATCTGGACAATAGGAAAGTGCACGCAGAGACAGCTGAGTGCTTTAAAACCGCCCTCTTGCCCGACTTACTCCACGTTCCGTAGTATCCATGCCAGCAGTGGCCCTACAAAGTACTCCAACAGATGCTGAATTTTTCGCCATAGCTGTCTAAGATCACTTTTGACCTAGATTTCTTGCAATAATTATGCAGCGGGAAAATTGAATGCCAATAGAATAAGGCAAATTTTCTAATTTTAGGGAATGCAAACTTCAAACAATGGTTTTACGTATACCAACTGTTGCATACTTTTGGGGATTAAAAATTTACATAATTGTTTACAAAAGCAGTTAAAATGACGTTATAAACATATTCTCGACATATACTCTAGAACTGAGTTTAATTATGAACGTATTTTCTCATTGTATGCCATAAACAGAATGCTATATTCATTCACGTAACGAAATAACTATTGTGTTTAGCCTACATTTATATAAGCGTTACGCTCAATAAATAGCAATTGTGCAATGTTCCTATTCATAAATCTCATTCATAGATTTGCCGTTCCATATAGCCCATTGATTCTAGAGAGTTCATCACATTCCAGAAACAGTAGTGTCATTCTAAAAATAGCGCGCGTAGCTAGCAGCCGTTGTATAGCTGTGTTAATATATACTCGTACATGCATCAATAATAGCGTTCAGAGAATCATAAACCTAAAGATTTCAATAAATGGGGAATTTATATTTATAAACTTACTGTTAATTTGATTTAAAATTGTGGTTACGATTTATTAACGATTATTTATAATTGCGTTTTTCTATCAACGTCTCCAGTAGATGTTATTTAATCTGTAAAAAGATGCTACATTTTCTATAGATAAAATGTTAGGAAAGAATATTCGGAATACGTCGAATTGTTATTCGCGTAGCACGAATACACAATTTGCAATACTAATTATACACAGGAACCCTTGATATATCATAGTCCTACTGGTATAATTTAAAATCGCCATAGTCTAATGAATTTTTATGTTTGCGTCATCAAAAATAAAGTCTTAACATTTAAAAAAAATCGCTGAATATTCCCTGACTATAGCTTTTTAATGGGATACACAGTATAAATGCTTATTTGACTTCAAATCGTTTTTGTATTAGATAACTAACATGAATGGTATATTACCGGTACGATAAATAACTATATAGACTCGTGTGATGCATAATTATTTAAAATCATTCCCGAAATAATTTTCCTACATTGTTAATTTGTTAAATTGGCTTGTCAAATTCAGATAAAAAATTATTTTGGTTATTCGTATATCACTGGTGGAAACACGGCATAGATGATAATGATTTAACTTTTTGGTCCAAGAAGTGTTCTTATAGTGTCCAAAAAATCTGGGGTCCAATAAGTCTCCTAATATTGGTGGGGACCAAAAAATCTGGGGTCTGAGAAGTCATGTAACCGATAATCTTGGTCGTCTGTTTAGGTAATTTTTAAATGACATCTCAATATTAATTTCAACGCCGATTGTCTTTTTCAAAGACATTTCTTGTTAATAAATACTTTATGTTGGAGTGTGACCTATAGCTTTTTAGAACAGTGGAACCAGTCATTTGAGCACACATTTTGATGACGTAATACACGAAAGGGAAGTATGGCCGAGTTCAAAGTTACTACTGGAAAAGATGGTTCTCGGTCGTTTAATGGTATTTTATTTCTGTAACTTGTTTAAAATACAGTAAATAATGGTTGTGTTTTATGTTTTTAATACATCAAGTGATTTGTTCAGACACTTAACGATTACTTGTGTCAAAGTGATCAGAAATGACAGATGGAGTAGTCAAACATTACACAATTGATTATTGAACAATGTTGAATGTTAACCACGTTAACGTTGAAAAAGTGAATTTGCACAAGCCTTGAGAAGGATAATGTTTATTTTCATTACTTTTTGAATTGTCAGCAATTTAGTTTGGGTTTTTATGTACACATTGCTCATGCCGTTACCAGGGTTTATGTAACACTTTCTTTTTGGAAGCCTGAGCAATTTAAACCTACACTAGGCTACACCAGAGTGCTCGGTAACGTGAGATTCAGCGTATTTGGACGCAAACTTTCAGAAAAGGACGCCTTAACAGAGTTCTCGGTAACGCGTAATTCGGCGTATTCGTACGCATACTTTTATGAAAAGGACGCCATAAATCTCGGTGTTAGATTCCAGGATGCAACCCTTTTATCTGGCATACGCATATTTTTCCAAGACAAAGAATGCCTACTCGTTAATAAACATGTTCCCCTTCTGCACCAGTGTGTCAATTATCGATAAAATCAAGATGCAGGCGGAGTCAGCTTAACTACAGCTAACCAGTCAGCCAATAAGAACGCATATGCAAATGAATATGTCGTCGATAGAAAGTTTATCAAGCCCTCAATCTATTTTTAAATAGTAAAGGTGTAACTGATTTGTAACACTTTCCCGTTAGGTATGCGTTATGTTATGTGCGTGTAATTAACACCCACGTTTTTAATAAAATGCTACAAATTTAAAGAAGGCAATATAATTTTTATTCATGCGAAATGAACACTACAAATTATAAGAATTAAGATGAATCTGTGTAACTTGACAATTTTCGTACACCGATCGCATCTAGTGTGCGTCTTCATTTGTTAAAAAAACTACAACTACTAGTGTTTATTAATAAAATAGCTATTAAAAATCATCACTGTACATGGATTATTTGCAAACACTTTTGCTGAGGCAACATTTGAATGAAAGTCAGCGAAATTTATAGTACTTGTCGAAAGCGAAAGCAAATAAATGTCGACGTCCTTTTCTTTTTATTACAATTTACAAAAAATGTTGAGTTGTTCCTTTTTAAGGAATAAAGTCCTATTTAATTGCGGGTAGTTAATAAACAGTTTGTTTAAATAAGATTTTTTACACAAAGTATTGTTGTTGTAGATGTGTTTGTAAGTGGGTGGTCTAGGGGTCTGTTTTGACGATTAGATACTGGGACGCTAACTTTTCAAAGGAAGGAGTCCTGGACTCCATGTTTTGAAATCCTAGCGAGAACTCTGCTTCAAATCCAGAGTCAGATTCTAGGACGCATCAATATCTGGTTGCGTACACATGTTTTTCCAATACATAAATGATCGCTCATGCCAATTAACCTTGCTATCAACACATTCCATTGTTTGGCTACTGCATCAGTATGTCAGTTATCCATAAAGGAACACCTTTACTTTAGAGGTCCCCAAAAATATTATACATATTCTACGTAAGTAAGAACTAAGTGCGCGTATATAGAGCCGCCCGCTAGCGCGGATATTTTAAAAAATTGCCCTTAAAATGCAAAAATCACCAAAAATTCATGATTTTTGTTCAAAGTTTTATTAATATTTTGTGAAATATTTCAAATTCGCATATCTTTGCGATTAACCCGCATTCTACAAAAGGTCGGCCATTTTGAAAATGGTTATCGACGCAGTCATGCGTAACGATTTAACTCGTAAAAAAACAATTTCATATGGAATATAGCGACTAATACTCTTAAAACCACAAATTACAAAAAAATAATTAACAGATAACATGGTAACAGTATAAATAAATTTTCAATACGTCCATCTATGCATCCATTAGTTGCAACTTGACACGTCTACTGAAAGTAGTAGACTTGTAGAAGTAAACCACGAAGAAATTTGAACTGTTAATTAGCCGAATTACTGATTTTGGATGCCGACTAGAACATGACAAGTCAAGCATAGCAACACAGGGCTCTCAATCTAAGATTTTTGCCACCGAATATCGGCCCCATTCCCCCACCTAAAAAATATGTTTTTTTCCCCTAAAAATGAAAAAATTCCCCATTAGAGGTTTGCACAAAAAATACAAAAAAAATTAAAAGAAAACCTAGTTAAGATGCCAATAATCTTCCGCATCATCAGTATAGCCGTTTTGGTCTAGATCTCTACATCGCTAATATTTCATTGACACGTTATGTGCGATAAACAATAAACCGATCTGGTCAACATCAAAGTGACACAGTTTGATGTCATCAGCTTAAATCGCGCGTGCCACTCATGACAACTTCCTTTCGCTGGTGTCTCTTTAATTAGCAGCCGAATTACACGCTGTGCACGTGGAGGATGTACACAGTACCTGTATGTCATAAATCAATACTGACCTATCTGAACGACAATAACGTTATCGATAAGGCAAAAGTATTTTTTTGTTAAGAGGAAATGTTAACTGCACATCGATGGCGATAAAAAAACTTGGTTGGTATGCGCTACAAAACTTTTATTCAAAAGTAAAGATCTCACAGTTCTCTGCGCTACAAAGTTTTTATATGGCCATCAATACACTCACTCTTTCAGTGTGGATGACGGGACGTTGTACATTTCAGCATAATTGTGATAACTGATTTAAAATTAATTACAAGGAACTATTTGATATTTTATTATACAAATATAATATTTTACGTATGGATATACCACATTATGGATGTTAACAACAATGAAAAGGTGTTTTAATTACATTTACTTTTTGAGATAGCAAAAATAGGCTTGTGTTTACATGTATATGCACATGAATGACCTGACAAGTTATATTGCGATTGCGATCCATGGACCCCGCGAATCGGGATATAATGGAGTTTTAGTGTATTTCCATTTTCTGTCTTCTAAATGAAAACATTAAATTAATTAATAATTTAAAAAGCGGGACTGCAAATTACTTTTACAATAAAATATTTGTTGCATATTGAATTATATTAGTTGCATATCTCTGTTATAAAATCATACTGGGCTAGAAAAACGCGCTAACTATTTATTAACGTCGGCAAAATCACGAAAAAACTCGTGGAAATGATGTGTGTATTGCTGCAATGTTACATGTATACCGCAGCCTAGTCCAAACTAAGTGTTATCGGTAGATTCTGAGCTATGGTTTTTTGTGCTTAAAAATAATCAAAGTTATATAGGAGTTTCATTTGCTGTAAAGATTACATGACGTGTTTACCAAAAGACAATTAGACGCGAGTTTGTTCGGGTGAGTTAGTTTTCAAATCAGTTAAAAAACTTCCACATTAAAATATTCCCCCAGTCAGTCAAAATTCCCCCTCCAGAGGGCGGTGGGCCCCTTCCCCCAAAACTGATTGAGGGCCTGCAACGTCAACGCATGCGCAAAACGTTTACATTTAGAATTTCCGGGACCACTTAAGTACAAACTACCCTCCACAAAATCTTTCCATAGACGGAGTCAGGATTACCTCAAGTAATCACTCAAATCGCGCATATTTTCAGAAGCACTTTTTCACAGTGTGAGCGACAGCATGTCAGTCATGGCTCGTTTATCAGGGTGGCAACTGAATCTGGAAAACGGAAAAAGTGTGCAAAAATTCCCTGTAGGGAAAAATCAGGGAATTTGAAAATTTGGCAAAAATCAGAGAAAATTCTGGAAATTTGACCAAAAGTGTTAGAACAAATCCAAAATGAGGTAGTGAAATATAGAATTTAATAAATATTTCAACATTAAACCAATAAAATTATCATACATGTTTTGAATAAGAAGTTAACAATAGTAAAATGGCTAAAAAGGGAAAATAGTGTTCATATTTTTATGTATGCTATCACCACTTTGCACTCATTTTACCAGTAATTTGACAATAAATGTAATGAAAAATCAAATTCTGGTCAGGGAAACATCAAGGATGTTTATTTCGGAATTTCAGTGGCCACCCTGTTTTAATTATTTGAGGGGCACAGTAAAGGGGGTATTGTTTGTAACAAGTTCAGTTTCGGCGTATGTGTTCTTTGGAACATCTAAACAATAGACGTCGAGAGTAAAGACATGGTCTTTAAGAAGTGCAGGTTCGCGACTTGCTAGGCTAATAATAATTGCATCTTGTTTACTGAAGTAATGAACTAAGGTGGAAGGCGTTAATTGGAATGCTCCAATTTATAAGCGTTTCATTAAACAGATATTGTCAGTTTATATTCAGAATTTGTTTCGTCAGGACGTTTATTTAATACAGTATATTTTTGTAGTGTTTATTTGTGTTTATATTTGTGATAAAGTTATTGCTTTTGAAATGTGTAGTGTAATAATGCAGCAACGGGCGTTGCAACAATTCGGACACGGAGTCAAACGTAAACGTGATGGTGAAAGTAAAAGCGAAAGTGAACTTGAAATTGATGTCTAATATGTATGTTTATGTATTGTGAAAATGTTGAATGGTTATACATGTATATGAAATAAAAATAAACAATTGTGCGGAACACGGTGTTTGTAATAGTAACTATTATAACAAAATATTGTTTAAATATGGTTTATTCAATATATATTAGACACATACAAATACAAAGATAATCAAATGATCTGGAACGCTTAATTATGGTGGGACTCCTACTTTTTCTGAGGAAGGAGTCCTGGACTCCAGGTTTCAATATCCTAGTGAGAACTCTGTTCACACTAATGCATTTTTAAAAACTTCTCGCTGTCCTCCATTGTGTTAAATAATTATAATCAATTTAGTCATTCTATTGGTCAGTATCAGGATAGCCTCACTCTGAGTCTGATTTGTTGATTAGCTAAACAAGGCTGCCATTTTGGTAATCTCTACATACATGTAATGGATTTATATAATGGATTTATACACTAGTTTAAATTAAATGCATATATTAACAGTGATTTTTTAGGTCCAATTTGGGGCCAAAATTTCAGGCGGTTCACTGTATTCGTTACTTATTTCGTAATGGCAAATGTTTAGAGAACTAATGATTTACCCAGTTGAAACCAGTCCAAAAACAAGTGGTCCGGTCCATCTAAGACATCCAAGTGAAAAATCACTGCTCTCAAACCGGTTAGTGTTTGTTTGTTTGTTTTGATTTTTCACCGTTTTAACAGTATTTCAGTCATATCACGGCAGTCAGTTAACCTACTCACACTTTTCCTGGGCAACCTTAGCCAACCTAAGCGGTTTACCAGTACTAAGTGTACTAACTTATGCGAGTAACTGACAACTGCCCTACTTGAATCAGAGGTATGGGGAGAATTGTCATAGAAATAATTTCATGACCAATCCCCACACAAGTTACAGAGTTCTCGCTAGGATTTCAAAACATGAGTCTAGGACTCCTTCATATGAAAAGTTAGCGTCCCAGTATCTAATCGTCAAAACAGACCCCTACCCCACCCACATAAAAAACACAACTACAACTACAATACTTTGTGGCCAAAATCTTATTTAAACAAACTGTTTATTAACTACCCGCAATTAAACAATTAAATTGGACTTTATTAATTAAAAGGGAACAACTCAACATTTTTTATAAATTGGAACAAAAAGAAAAGGACGCCGACATTTATTTACTTTTACTTTCACTGTCGCTAACTTTCATTCAAATGTTGCCTCAGCCAAAGTGTTTGCATATAATCCGTTTACAGTGATGATTTTTAATAGCTATTTATTAATAAACACTAGTAGTTGTAGTGTTTTAACAAATGAAGACGCACGCTTGACGCGATCGGTGTACGAAAATTGTCAAGTTACACCGATTCATCTTAATTCTTATCATTTGTAAACTGTTCATTTCGCATAAATAAAAATTATATTGCCTTCTTTAAATTTGTAGCAATTTATTAAAAACGCAGGTGTTAATTACACGCATATAACGGGAAAGTGTTACAAATCACGTACACCTTTACTTATTCAAATTAGATTGAGGGCGTGATAAACATTCTATCGACGACATTCATTTGCATACGCGTTCTTATTGGCTGACTGGTTAGCTATAGTTAAGCTGACTCCGTCTGCATCTTGATTTATCGATAATTGACACACTGGTGCAGAAGGGGAATGTGTTTATTGCCAAATACGCCAGAGAAAAGGGTTGCCTCCCAGAATCTAAAACCGAGATTTATGGCGTCCTTTTCATAAAAGTATGCGTCCAAATTCGCTGAATTACGCGTTACAGCGAACTTGGCAGTTATGTTGCCGGGCTGGGGTTCCAACTCACGATCCTCGGATTGACAGTCCAGCGCTTTACCAACTGAGCTAGCCGGGCCCGGCCCTCAGATGGGTTAAGATCAGGGTTCGAATTAAGTGGAAAAAGCCACTCGCTTTTTAGCTTGCTTGCAAAATGAGATATTAACTCGCAAAATATATGTATTTTGTATTCATGACACATCACTAAAAAAGTTATCATAACTGATTAATTATTTTAGAAAATTTAGTTACATATTTATATTTTGTTCCGTTCATAATTCATTAAAAAATTTTATTAACAAATTTGTAATAACCTTGCAGTAATATTTCCAATCAATTGAAGCAATCAATAAAATCCATTAAAATAATTATTCAAAAGCTAAAGATCGCAATGTTTTTGCACTACGAAAGTTTTATACAGAAAGAAAATATTTCAAAGTTCTTGCACTACGAAGTTTTTATTCCCAGATAACATGTATATATTTGGTAAAGTACATGTTCGATACACGCACGCTTTCCATGCGTGGAACGTGACGTCGTTTGTGTGAGCATAACCTTCGCACGCTTGTTTAGAAAACAATTGATTTACATGAAATACACAGTCTATTGAAAAAGGTGTTTATGACACTCGAACACTAAAATTGGATGTTGGATATTTCGGATATAAGAATTGATATGTAAAAGTCAGAATTTTTGCTGTAATCAGATTCCAAATTTTGGAAATATATCAATAATTTTACCCGAAATGTAAAGGAAAGTAATTTAAAACAATGCCTTTATATTTAGGAACTAAATTAAATGTGGATATTATCAACAACGGAAGCTGTGAGTAAATTGTGTTTTTAATTTAATGGTCTGGAATAAACATGCTCTAACGGACTAAAGTACATTAACTAAAGTATGGATACATGTATATTACGCCGGTAGGTCACGTCATTGGAAGCGTATATAACTATGCATTTTAATTGGTCAATATATATTTTTCTGAGCGACGAAATCTGCCTAATGGGCAGAGCTACACGGTAACTTGACCGCTGATGGACAGCGTCTATTTAAAGATTGATTCCGCCTCCAACCAATAATGGCCGAGTGTTTTATCAACTTTGACATCGCTGACTGATTATCAGCCAGCTGAGTTCCACGGTATGTGACGCAAGTCCGGAAATTGCCCTCGGTCAAAGGTGACGCATGAAGTAATTATCTCGCGAGTCAAACAAGCGTATTTTGGAATTTCCACGCGTCAAAACCCGGGAGCTCGGGTCAAAGGAAAGCCCTGTAATTAATATTAACAGTAATTACCTCCTGTTAAAACTGAGTAGACTGACAGGATGACGTCAACAAGCATGAAGGCTTCTTAATCTGCAAGCTGTTAGCAACAGCCATAGCAATGATGTCAATTTGAAATCAAAAGTCTTTGATGTGACTGCGGTACTGGCGACAGTTTGTAGCATTAAGCGGTTAACACATTTAGCACATGCGCAGTGTCAAAAAGCATCAGTCAATACTACTGCACCTAAATAATGCAAGCACTGTCAATATAGCATTAATGAATAAGCGTTCTAGGGGAAATGTCGAGGGTGTCAAAAAATCAGACTGCTGTTGTGATGCATTGGATAAATTGGATATTAAAATGCCATTTTAATGGGGGCAACGAAATACACATGTCTTTGAATTAAAATGGAGAGTGTGTTTGGACAGAAAACGTATTGAATATTAACATGACTATTTACATTCAATGTGGATTGTTATGTTTTTTTAAAGGTTATTGTGTGAGCGTATTTAAAATTTACTTCATGTTTGTTTTATGAATGTTAATTAAGTGCAATGTTACAAAACAACAACAAATATGGAGAAAAAACGTCAATACAAAATCAATGGGCATTGACAAAACATTAATGCAAATTGTTCTCAGTATTTTCTCTCTCTTCAAAAATTGGGTCAGTGTTATACACATTTTTTATGGTACTCGCAAAGTTTTGCGAGCATGAGGAATATGTACTCACAATTTCCGAAACAAACTCGCATTTTGCGAGTATGCGAGCCTATATTCGAACCCTGTTAAGATGGAACCTTTTTACAGTGAATGATACTAGTGATAATGAATTATTGTCATTCAGAATTCACCCTTAATAAGGCTGGCAATTTATACCAGAGCTATTGATATAATACCAGCAGGTATCCAGCATGGTTATATTGCTTAAACATGGGTTGCTAGTTAAACCTTAAACTCACATTTTCAGTACAATAAACTGAACTTTAGGCGTTTACCACCAGGAATACTCAAACATTATATTAAAAAAGTTAGCTTTGTAGGTTAGTATTTGTGTTTTAACCCTGTCTGTGCACGCACTTCTATCTTCTTCCAAAAATATAAGAACTTTCTGGTTCAAGTTAAAATCTAATAAGCATATTTCAGACCATGATGACAGATGGAGCCGTGGAGGAGGTTTCATGAGATCAAGGGGCAGAGGCAATTTCCGTGGAAACAACAGGCGATTCCAGTCACATAGTTTGTGTCTTTTATTATTTCATACTCAGAAAGGTTAACTGTAAAAAAAGTTATTAATTTGGGGTTCCAATTTAAAATTACATGTCCTTTCAAAATCATCATAGTTACATTTGTAGTAGTCATGAAATAATAAAATTTTGTTAGATAATATAATTAAGACTATATTATGATTTAGTGAATGAATTCAAATTATACGGTACAAATCTAGAACTCGGAAATATAGTTAAAACAAGTTGTATTAATAATATGCAAAATGTAAACCAGCTTTTAAAAGTAGCCTTCTTAACATAAGTGGTTATTTTGTATATTCTTAGCTAGGGAAAGACCTAGGATCACAAAAGGTACAGGGTGCTGCTACCAAGGAGCACGGTGGAAATCCTGACCAGTCTTTTGACATGTTCTAATAATTTGCTGAATCCAGGGTATTTGTTAGTCTAATGCTTCAAGCCTTGTAATGAAGGTTTTTAAGCATAGTCTATTCATTTGGAGTTGAATATTTACAAAAATATATTAAATTTCAAAAGATATTGAACATTTCTGTGTTGATCAGCCCAGAGGGGCGGCAGGGTGGAACCAAAAAGGAGCAGGGTGCAGCACCCTGCAATTTTGCTTCAGATCTTTCGCTATCTTAGCACAAGGATCCTATTTAAGCTCTGGAAAAAATATCCAACTTCAAAAATGTCTTGTATATTTCAAGGAGGAGGTGGCGGTGGATACAGTTCTAACTACCGTGGAGGCAGGGGCGGGTACAGAGGCAGGGGGCGAGGTGGAGATGGCCCCGGCCCTCGGGCACGCCTGGATGAGGAGGGGGATGAAACCATGGGCGAGACACAGGACAGGGGCGCGGGCAGATTGTAAGTAGGAAACTGTTGTTGCTGCTGTTTAATATTTGTTTTGTTTTAGTTATTTGTGATCAGAAGCCATATTTTTTATGGTTGGTTATGTTTGATGCATTATTCATTAGCCCCCCAAAAATATTATAGAAAATGAAAAACACAAGACTGTTTGTGTTTGTTTAAATATATTGTATTTGAAACAGTGAAGTATAAGAATGCACACATATGATAATGGTTTATTATTTCAGTTAACTTGCTTGGTCATTAAAAAAAATATATTTGCACAATAATAAGCATTGTAATATTTGGTTTAGTTGAATAAATGAGCGCACTTGCTTGTCTCTTGTAGCAACCCATATGGTCGCCCCAGCAGAGGCAACTACCAAGGCAACAAGAGGTTTGACAACAGAAATATGACCCCTTCAGGTACGCTAACAATACAATCTTAAAACCAAAATAGAATCATAATATATTAAAACTTTGAAATAATCATACATTTATTCAACATTTAATAATTGTATTTAGAATGCTTTGTAGGTAACTATTATGGGATTATAATGTCAGGAGCATACATTTTCCCATATATTTTGAATATAATTGAGTAAATTTGCAGTCAATTTAATTCTTTAATATATGAAACCACTCAAGACATGCAAAAAACAATTTAAATTACTCTTATACATGTGTCTGGATCCCAATCTACATGTACATGTAGGTTGATGCTAGGAAATCATTAAGAAATAAATAATTTTCCTTGAAAAAAGAAAAGAAAATACATCTCTTTTTTTTTCAAACAATGCACTAAATGTTCGTAACTATTGTTAAATTTGGCTACTTGTAATGATAACATAGTCCCTGGAGGCTCAATATGCATGCAGTTGATGTTGCCAGCAGTGAAAGAAAAACTGCGGATTGTTTCAGTAGGAGATGCTGGGACATTTCGAAGACTGGGCCTGCCCATAGACAGCAGGGCAGGCGGAGAATCCGAGTGGTACAGAGTTCTGGTAAACGATGCAGCATTTGATGGTTTTATTTTTCATGGTTTATAGAAAAAAAGTTAATTATTTAATTTAGAGAGGATGTTTTTAAGAAGTGTCCATTCCTACTGAAATGAAATTAATCTTTTCTCGTTAGCTTCAAAAATAGTCAAGTTAAAAACATAATTCATGTTACTGAATATTGTTATGCATGCATTCTGTTTGCTTTGACTTTTGAACTACGCTTGTCATGCAGTGGAATTATAATTGATATTTTCATTTTGATATTGTGTTTGTAGATTCCATGGGGCAAAAAAGCAGACAAGGAGTTCATTCTGAAGAGTATCAACACTCATATAGAAACTCCATTTGTGCCAACATACGTAAGTTGCAAACGGTTTTGTTCAGGGCGTTTTTTGAGTGAATAACACTTTTGAAGACTTCTTCACACATAATTGTGTATTTAATGATATATGTGTTCATTTAAATAAATCTTTCATTTTGATTCCAGTGCTCCAAGCTTTTTTTGAGACTGGGGTAGGGGCCCAGACCCTTGGTTTTAGGCAGAAATTAGCGCAACTATTTGGTAAAGGGAACAAAAAGTCCCAGGGGTTAAGTCAATTTGGGGGGAAAAATGCATGATTTCAAAACAATTTATCTTGGGGATGAATTATGCCTATATTAGGTCCCTGCTATAAAAGGTAAAAAGCCCTTGTCTTACAAATGCATTAATCAGATGTAACTGCTAGTTTTTGTGTTGTGACTGAATGATTATGGGTTGTAATAAACCTGATTTACTGTGTATATTTTCCAGTTCCACTTTGAAGACAAGGCTGCGGTGTTTTATGTCAATGATGGACGGGCAGCAGATGCTATCAGAAGTGTATCCAAGCGCATCACAATGCCTAATGGATATAAGGTAATATTTTAATCCTTTTTTGGAATCAGCATCTTTGTATTGAAAAGTATGGGCAATATTTTTGTAATTAATGCATATTGTTTGGAGTGCAGTTTTTCATTCTGTTGATCGTTCATAGAATATATTTTAATCCTGTTCTCTTCTATGATATACATATATCTACATTATTATCTCAACACATTTTCTTTTGTATTATTGTCTATGAAATCAGCATAAACAAAACATTAGTGAGGGTTCGTCTTAGCATTTTGAAAGTCCAAAGTTGGCTTGCTTCTCTGTTTAGACGTAAACAAAAACTCTGCTTGTTTTAGGTAACATGCCCAAAAAAATTAGGGTAGTAGGTAGGGGGGGATTTTTTTTTTTTTTTTTTTTAGCTAAATGGTCAACTTCAAGATTCTAAAACTGAATAAAATATTCAAAACACATCAGTAATATCCTTAAACATTGTTTATAAGTGGATAACTATAACAAAACAACACTTATATATCCAAAACACATTTAATTATTGAAAAAGGTAAATAACACAAAAATCAATCTGACAAACCCAATAAAATGTTCTAGGGTCGGGTCATTTGTTTCGGGCAGGTCGGGTTACCTCGGTTTACGCCTTAGTAAAAGTCTCTCACATCTTAGTAAGAAAAGCTGTATTGTGAAATTACTCATCCATTGGACTGGATTAGACTGAGTAGTGTCAGTTACATGTATGTCCAAAAAAAGTATGGTGTTGTTGACGTCTTTAAAATGTTCAAATCCGCATTTTCAGATGACCATCCTAGTCAAAGGCAGCTACCCTCCAAACATTCCAATGGGCGAAGAAGAGATTGAGAAACTGAAGGTTTAAAGTGCTTCACTGCTTTGTGTTCACATGATCTTGTGTTTGTCTTCAATATAACATATAAGAGAAATACATGCCTACCTAAGCATTATTTGATACAAATCTAAAATTAGAGTATTTGCTTTAAATATCTTCGGGGATTTTAATAGCTTTTTGTACAGTCTTTATTCATACAACCAACCTGTTCCCAGTGGTATGAAGAAATGTGTTAATGGTTAATATAATACATGTATATTGTGCTATACAATTCCCTAATAGTTGCTGATTGCAGGCTTTTTAATCATATACAACAGGTGCTTTATTGTTGGGTCTTCATCTAGAAAAATGTCTTAAGTCATGAACTTTTCTTTGTATGTTGACTTTAAACCTGGATTTTTTGCACGCCATTACCAAATGTAATTCAGTGTTTTACTGCCAAACATACAGGTCATAGGTTCTATCTCCAGTCTTTGAAAACAGCCCGTTAATACATTTAAGTTAAGGAGAGTATTAAAATGTTTTAAAATTATTATAATGTTTGTTCGTTTGCTGACCCATACAGTTATGCATGAGCAGTCGGTACGACCCGACCACGAAGGCTCTGAACCTGAGCAATCTCCATAACGACAGTGAACTCTCCAAGCATGAACTCTACATGGCCCTGGACAGACCCCAGGTCATGTCTAATGTTGTGAAGATCATCAAAGAAAACATTCCAGAGGTACTATTAATTGCTTTAAGTTTAGAATTTGGTTTTTAGCTGGACTTTTCAGAGAAACGGCAAGCTATTCTACTTGCCCTGGCATTGGCGTTGGCATCCGGGCTCGATCAAAGTTTTTTGGTAAGCTAGTTTTTCAGGAATGGCTTAAGGGATTTCATTCAAACTTTAAACATTTATTCCCCGTATTAAAATGAACCTATAGGCCAATTTTGATAACTCTAATTTGAAAATTGTGAAAAATATGGGCCTTTTTACACTTAAAAATATTACATTGCTGAAATATTACATGGTCGCGGGTGGGGTGGCGGTGTCAACTTTTGATTTCCACTCTCTAACTTGAGATGGAATCTTCATACAGAGATACCCTAAAACAATACTGTACTTGAGAAAAGTCGAGCGCGCTGTCCTTCAACAGCCCTTGTTATTAATGAACTAAACAAGGCAACCACAAAAAAACTCTTTTCTTCATTTATGATACAAACTCTAATCATCAGTGAACAACGACATCATTTTAGTATTTAACAACAATGTCCTAAGCCCTGGTGTTGATGTTTATTACAGCTGTGTAGCCTGGACCTGAGCAACAACAAGCTGGTGAATCTGGAGCACCTGTCTGGGCTGGTGCCCACCACCTCCGATATGAAAGTTCTCAACCTCTCTAATAACAAGGTAATCTGAGGCTTGTAGGGTGAGTCGTGACCATACATAATAAGTTTATACTTATTTTAGAATAAAACCATTTGTTTGTGCATTTCATAAGCAAAAACACTGTTAGTAAGTAGCAGTTAGTCCTCTCTTTTTTTTAAATCAGCCTGATCTTTTTTGTAATATGGATGATTGATTTGAGTGCTTTAAAACAAAGGCATCAAATTTGGTCTCTATTTTTTGTTCAAAACTGGCAAGATTCAGGGGTGTTATTTGCTTCCTTTCAGCTGGTTTGCTCCCTTTTGATGCCAAAATATATTTACATATTCTACAAAAATTTGCTCCATTCGAAAATAAATTAATCCCGGGTAGACCATAAACGATTGATCGGGCTTGGGAAAATTTCTCCCTTGAAGTGATTCAAGAAAAAAAAGCTACCAAATCCCCAACTTCATGGGTTCTACAACTCATGAAAAATTGCCAATTTCTGTACTGAATTTCATGAAAGACTCCTAACATAGAGGTTATCTTTCTGTTTGCAGCTGCATGCCCTGGAGGACCTCCGGAAATTGCAGTCCTGGAAACTGGACTGGCTGACACTGACTGGCAATCCTCTCTGTGATAAGTTTAATGATCAAGCCACGTGTGTCAGGTAAACTGTACGGCAGGGCAAAGTACGGCAATTTGTCCGTCGATACGACTGCCCCTCTGAATGATTTTGTTTCAAGGGAGGCACGGTAAGGTCTGATATGCATGGTGGTGGAACTGGGGCTCACTGTTTATACTGCTGAGCCACTTTTTGTAACAGTAGACTAAATTAATTATCTTTGAATGCGTTTACAATTGTTTTGTTAGTTTTCATTTAAACTGGATTTGATGGTATTGAAATTCATTTGCTTTTATAAATGGTAAAATTATATAAATTTTCCACATTGTCTGCCATTGGTGCCTACTTGGGTTTATTTGTAACAGTTTCTGAGTTATACAGTTCCTATTGTCAGGTATAAAATAAAACTTCATGCAGATAAAAATGTCAAAAGAAAATAATGTAATTTTATAGAATTAATGAGAACTGTGAGAATAATAAACAGCAAAAAATCCCTCCACATATGCAACAGAATAGTACAAGTACGTTATATAACAGAACAAGTCAAGATTCTCTTGTTTACCACACTTGCTTAGTTATTGGCAAACAATGATATGAGGTCCCAGTGAGGTTGAACTGAATGCAATGTTGTTGCTATGTACGCTAGTTTCACGTGATGCTTGGTGACCTGACTAAATGATTTCACTGTGTCAATGTACGCGCAGGCCTGCCACCAATGACGGGTCAAGACGACCCAGAAAGGGCGTCGGCCTATACAGGGACAGCTGGCACTTGGACACGCCCACAAAGATGGGATATGAGCGACGTCTCCTGTTACCATGGCAGCTGATCAGTGACACTTTGTACAAATACAGATTTTCCAGTACTGGTTCTACCCAGGAATCGGAATGTTCAGAATGTCAGATTGAGAGCTGCTTCTGGAGAACGGGTACTGGTTCTACCCAGGATTGAGTTTATCTATATTCCTATTCTGGAAACATTTTACACTTCTATGTAACTGTTACATAGTATTTCTTTTATGATAAAATGTATGGAACACAGCTTATTAGCAGTTGTTTTGAGGACAGATATCTTAATTTTTTAATTTTGATGTTTATCTGATACGCGAGTGTGGTAATGTAGGAGAACCTATGACTTGTCTGATACTGCATTTCATTTGAAAAACAGCTATTGTAGAAATTGACCGATTGAACTTTTGACAGTTCAGCGGTTGAAATTAAATGCCTAATGGTAGCCTTAACTTTGGCTCAGAAGTATTTTGGACACAGAAACATTTTGTTTGCTACCTGTCAGACATTTATGGCATAATAGATGTGTTGACATTATTGTCTATTATTAATGGCTTGAGATCTTCAAATTGGGTGTTCTTTTCAGTAGTTTATCAAACATGTTTCTAATCTATGTATCTAATCTACAAGTGGTACAATTTTCCTTAAAAAAAGTAACAAACTTATCTGCTTAACAACTTTTTTTTCAATTTTTTTTTTACAGGTGAACATATTTTCCATTTCAGTGTTGACATTTTTTTTTTAAGGTTTTGTAAGCAACTGAATTTCAAAGTCTTGATTATAGACAACCCACAACATTTTGTAATAAAAAAATTTTGGTGTGGAGATTTCTGCATGTACCTGAAATTAACCATCAATACATCTGCATGAGACCTAACTTTCCCATTGCATATCTGATGGTTTTACAATAATAATATTTTTACCTCTTTTGTATTTTCATGGAACATTTATTTTATTTAACATTTCTTGTACTTCCATAGTTCTACGTTATGAAGTCAGATATTTGACTGCAATGCAAGACAATACAATACTACATGTATGTTACATGTTCAGTTTAGAAAATGAGTTCATATTTTCTTTGATTTATAATTTCAGTGCTGTTCGAAAATTGTTTCCTAAAGTGCAAAAATTGGTAAGATTTGTTTTTCTACAAAAAGCTACTATTCAAATAGAATATTTATTGTAATGCATGTTCTTAATACATCATAATTAGCAGGTTTCTTGAACAGACCGTTTCATACACATTGCAGTTCTAATAAAATCATTTTAATGTAACCACATGTAAGCATGTCTTTATGTTTCAGGACAATAATGAGCTACCTCCTGCTATAACATTTGACATAGAGGCCAGAACTGACCTGCCAAAATCTAAGGTATCTTTTCTATAAGTAGTACATTGAAAATTGACAGTTGGGTATTATAGTTCGGCTGCTTGAATTCATGTAATGGTCCTTAAATATTTATTGACATAACTGTTATGCTATATTACATGAGAGCATGCATTAATAGTATACCTTTAAAGTCAGAAGAGGTTGTTAGCCTTTCTTGCACATATCGAGGGTTGAGTGTGAAACTATTGTATCTGGTATACAAATGCTAAGCAGATACAACAGTTGGATGCACAACCCTCAATATGCTGATGATGCCTTCTGGCTTTCAAGGGATGATTTGCGTTTGAGAAAATACACAGTAAATTTGTTGGCTTAATTTTTTTTAACCACCGATTTTCTTTTTTTCCCAGGACAGCTATTTCCCTAGTGATGACATCAAGGTTCCAGTTGTAAAATACCTGAAGGACTACTTCAATGAGTATGACTCTGAAGACCGGCAGCCCCTCGCCATGGCCTATCACAACTCTGCCATGTTCTCCCTGTCAACCGCATACAATGGGGCAGTGCAAAACAAGTAGGTACTCTTTGTAAGACAGCTAAAGTAGAGAAATTAGCAACTTGCATGTTTGCTAAAATGGTGAACTTTTATGGGCACTGTCATTTGCTACACTTCGTAATGTGATGAAAACTGTTTTTATTTGGATGACGTATTTGGACAACATATTTAATATGTGTGATCTTGCTTATTGAGCAGGCTATTTCTTTCATTGCTTTATTTTTAATTGTCCATGGCTAGGCTATAATAGCGTTCATTTGGGAGAACTCACTTTTTGGCAATTTTAGATTACTCTTCTGTTTATTTACATCATGTTGGGAAACCAATTTAGATTTGTCATTTGTAACATATTTATAAAAACATCTATAGATCAGTAGTTAAACTTCACCACATTTACTGTTAGTTGCTACATAGAGAATGACAGGCTACTTCCTGGTATTTTGATACATGTATATACCAGTTGAGGCTTAGAATAATATTACATCGAGGCTTTTATTGGTCTACAGGCAAATGTCATTGAATGCCTACATAGATGAGAGTCGCAACTTGATAAAGGGCAGCAAGGATTCTAGTAAGTGCTCAAGACTAATATTCATAAACTGCATGAACTATTATTATTACAGCATTATCACATATGTATCATAATGTTTTAAATATAAAGCTATAAACTATTGATTTTCCCGAGATCTTTGGAATATGACATCAGACCTGATTATATGGTGATACTTTGTGTTCATTGCAGACAGGAAACTGAAGTTGTTGAAACTCGGTCCAAAGATTATTGCCCAGTTGTGTCTGCTGCCAAAATCACTCCATGATCCAAACTCATTCCTTGTGGATGTCAACTTCACGTCGGTAAGTATTTGCATGTAATTGCTAGTCTAGATTACATATATGCTAAGTGGATTTCATTTTACAACTTTGGTGTGTTGTGAATGAGAATTTCTGAGATTTTAAATCTTGAATGCAGCAGTTTTGATAATCTAATAATAAAAAAATTAAACACAAGTTATATGTTTCTCCTCTGTTTCTCTTTACAGCCAGAAATGATGAGCTTCACAATTCAGGGCGTGTTTAAAGAAGGTGCAACCAAAGATTGTTATTAGGACGCAGTGATTTTTTTTCAAAATTTCCAAACTTCCTGTGCTCATGAAATGGCGAACTTTATCGCGGCAAATGCCAAAATAGGGAAAGTTTTTAAAAGTATATTTGTCATGAAATGTGTGGTTATTTTGCTTTGTTAATGATTGATATATTAAAAATTTTCATCCACTGAACTTCTTTTGTGAAAATGGTGCAAATTTATTAACATTTTTCTGTTTACGCACCCACCTGTAAAATACTATGTGCACCCACCTCTAAAATACTAAAAAGTACTAAAATGGGGGAAGAAAATGGACAATTTGGGGGGGAAAATGGAGGATATTATGTTAAGGGGAAACTGCCCTTTAACGGTACTAAAATGAGCGAAAAAAAAATACTGGGACGGAAAGTATTATATAAACATTGCATTCTTTGAGGTCGATAGTTCATTTTGTCAACCCGAGGAAATACTGTTGCCCAAGGCGAAGCCACGGGCAACAGTATTTTTTTACGGTTGACAAAAATGCACTATCGCCCTCAAAGAATGCAATGCTTATTTCATTATACCAAAACAAATATTTAGTTGAAGAAATACATTTTAAGTCGAACCATGTTGCCATTTTAAAAGTCAGGTGTTGTCTGGATAAACAAATGCGCTTTTGTAACACAGGGTAGCTTACTGACTGTTAAGTAAGCGCCTATTAACTCTGATCACTCTATCTCCATGACGTCATAGCAGGTGATGTTGCACTATGATATTTTTAATTATTGACTGTTCCGTTTTAATATGAGCAAAGAAGGAAAACAAAAGGGTGAGATATGATAATATAATTTATTTGGTACAGAGTAAATCGTTTTTTGATACAGAGTAAATTGCTGCCTAACCATCAGTTCAGTAATCTCAGTCATATTGTCATGTGTGTGTATGTGTAGGTACATGTACCTTCATGGATTAGCAGTGTGTTTTTATAATTTGTATGTTAAACACCAGGGTAACAGTATAAAAGGGCAAGAGGTTTTGAAAATGTTTATTCTTCCGTTACACACTGGTCTGTGAGGAGCAGAAGGATGAAAACAAATTTTATAATTTCTCTGGTTTTAATGATTATTTTTCTGTGAAATTTGGCACACAAGTAAATTAACAGATAAGCTTTTTGCATATTAAAAATGAATGCTGTAAAACGCCATTTACCCTCGTTTTCAAATAAAAATGTGTTGTCTGCTTGAAAATTCAAATTTCCCTGGAAGAGATAATCCCACCCACAGAAAGGTCATGAACTTTACACAGCCAGTAGAAAGCTCCGGACTCAGTGCAGTGTTTACACCCTGGGTGCTCTCATCTGATAGATGGCAGGAGAAGAATGTTTAACGACAGAAAGTTGCATAGTTTTCAATGGAATAGTTTTCACTACTTGTTCAAACACGTGTTACTGTTTACAGACTGACTGCTCTTATCACCCATCACTGTCTGATAAGCTCAGCCCACTCTCTGAATGTAGGGTAATTGCTTTACCACCGAAAAATCAGAGAAGTGGACCCCGACGTTTAACCTGCTAATGTTAAAGCGATATCCATGTTTCTCTTTGTCTTCGAGTACATATACATGTCCTATGCAAGCTTTACCAGTAGCCAAAAGTAGCCATTGCCTACTAACATTCTGGAAATTATGTGAAAATGAGGCATGTTTTCACATTTTCTGGATAAAATATTTCAAAATGACTAGTATTTTTGCAAAATTAAACAAATTGGCTACTACTTGTTTGAATTATTTAGCACGAAGCTAGCACATCAATGTAAAGCATCAACAATAACTTGCTTGTTTAGATAGTTGTGAGTGTTTTTAATATAAAGTCATGCTGTTATTTCTGACCTATTTCAGTGGACAGCAAGATGGATAGGCCCCCTATCCGAGCTTTCAGTCGAACATTCGTCACAGTGCCAGGCGGTGCCGGGTAAGTTGACTATATCTGGGTACAATTTGAAAACAGTCTTCATTAATGATAAATGATATATCACCACCGGTGCTCCATATAAGAAGAGTCTTTTGTGTGAACAGCCTTCTTTGCACATATGCTGTTGACACCTTCTGGTTTTTAAGGGACTATTTGTTAAATACTCTATAAATTATATGGGGGTCCCAGTCACCATTAAAAATAAATATTTACAAAATCCAGAAAAGAACGTGTTTATTACAATGTATTCATTGAAATATTGCATTATTGATTTAAATAGCAATGGTAACTGCAATATTTATAGATCTTTTATAAACATTTTAAAGCTTAAAGTAAAACGAGTATCTGAAGCCCTTCTCATCATAATGTAAAAATATAAAACTTAAGTATTGGAGTTCTGTGTGAATGTCATGTCATAGTGTTGCTTCTGCGGTTTATTTATAACATTGTTCATAAATGTCACAGTGGTGTAATGGATATATGGCGCGTCGTGAGAAAACCAGTCTTAATGCATGTGCGTAAAAGTGTCGTCCCGGATTAGCCTGTGCAGTCTGCACAGGCTAATCCAGGACGGCACTTTCCGCCTACAGCTGATTTATGTTTAGAAGTGACTTTCTTGAAACAGAAAATACCATAAAAGCGGAAAGTGCCGTCCCGGATCAGCCTGTGCGGACTGCACAGGCTGATCCGGGACGACACTTTACGCACATGCATTAAGTCCGGTTTTGCCACGACGCGCCACATATGATGTCTGCCCTGCATTGTTAGACTGTGAGTTTGAGCCCCATCTGGGAGCATCTAGTTGGATGTCCAGCAAGTGTACTTGATAGTGGCACAGTGTTTTTTTTTCACCTTTGGGGGAAAGGTGCTGGGGCCCTTCAGACATAGAATTTTACGGCAAAAGGGAAATTAGATTATGCACAAACATGGTTTGATTAAAAAAAATGCTGGGATTGTTTACGAAAATTCCTCTATCTTGGTCAATTTTTGTCCAATTTTTTCATTTTTTTTTTCAAAATAAAAGCTTACATTCTGAGGGGATTTTTAAGGTAAATATAGGGGAAAATTACAGACTTTTCAAGCAGGGGAATTTGCCCTGAAAAAATACACTGGCATAATCAAACTAAAAAGTTTAAGCTAAAATTAATTGGGATATAAAATTGAATTATACTTTCTGGGTTTCCTTCTGCTGTAATTGTTAGAACTGTGTTTGTTGATCCATACGTGAGTGGCATTTGTCATCACATAAGAAAAATTTATTGATTCCTAACATAACTCTTTGTAGTTTCTTTATCTGCATACAGTGATGTTATTACTTGTTTCCCTCCAGGATGCTGATAGTCAATGATATGTTGACAGTGACTAATGCCTCTCCAGACCAGGTCCAGGTGAGTCTAGTTTGGAAGTTTTCCGCTAGTATATCGTAACAATTTAACTTGAAATATTTTTGTTTAGGTGTTAAAACATTTGTGTTCTGCAATCAGTGTTGTCAGACATCAAACATAAATCCAATAGCGATCCGTCAGTTAATGGTGAGTACACCTTGCTGCTATTTCAGTCTGCCTTCAAGAACCCCGCCCCCACCCCCTCATCCAGCCCCGTCCCCCAGGCCTCCCCAGCCAACCCCTTCGAGGCAGCCGTGCTGACAGACCTGCAGAAACAGATGATTGCCAGCTTCATGAATGATTCCAGAATGAACTCTGAGTGGTCCCTCAAGTAAGATATATGTTGCTTTATTTAAAACATATTTATTTAAAAAAACTGAGTAAAAATATGAATATGTTATGAAAGTCGATCGACTTTAATAACACACGACTTTAAAACTTTAATAACACATAATCTCACGTAATATTTAGGGAAGCTTTAAGTAATGTACCATTAGTATAGTAGTAATAGTAGTAAACTAGAACAGCAAATCTGAATACCCATTTTCTGGAAGTACTTTAAGTCTGTGAAATATGGAAAATAATTGGTGGCTGTGGTTATAAATGTACATATTTCAAACTTCAGCGTTAAATCATGATGACTATAGCATTAAATCTGATTTTCTGTTATAGCCTAACACGGTAGATTGAAAACATGCAATGTTTGTCTTTTGCAGATGCTTGGCTCAAAATGGGTGGGAGTACGAGAAAGCAGGCAAAAACTTCATAGACCTACAGGTAAATGTTTTAATTATGCTAGGCTATGATCTCATGACATACTGACAGTTAATGATCACCAATGATCATTATAAATCATTTACGTCAACTATATTTTATTGAAGAAAATAACAGTTTGGTTTCTTGGTGAACAATCTCATGTGAAAAACACACAGGTAATGTTGTTTGTTAAAAGTAAAACAGTTAAAATCATATTTAAAATACATGTATGATTGCTCCAAATTAAAAAAAATCTCTCAATTCTCCATATTGTATTTAGTATGGTTATTGTTTTCTTTCAGCAAAAAGGCTTGATACCAGCGGAGGCCTTCAGTTGATCATAAATTCTCAACGGCAAAAAAGTTACAATTTTACCAGTTGCCAAATTGTTAGAATGGGATTCTGCAAGGACATACAGTTGCTGCCAGTGTATTTTACTTGTTGGTTATTCTATCTTTGACTTGGTTATGATTTTCCTGTCAAGATCCATTCTTCATTACATGATTAACTCACAATCATGTTCGCAAACAGTAGTGGCCTAGTTCTCAGATGCAGGATTTAATTGTTTTAATTCAAAACTACAAACTTTAGTTCTCAAATTGAGAATTTGGTTTCTATTGAAAACTACAGAATTATGTTCAATATTTGATATAAATGACCAAATTGGTACTCTAGACCACCTCATACAAATGTACAGAACTGATTTGTTGGATTTGTGTGCACTATGGTCTAGTGCTGTGACCATGTTATGGGATTTATTTCATTTTTACTGTCTTTTATGTAATTTTATTTTTTTATTTATTGAATAGAGAACATGTAATTCTTATGTATATGTTTTATCTGTAAAGAAACAGAATGTACATGAGATTGTAAATAAAATGTATAAAATTGGTAACCTGTTTTATGTTTTTGTTTTTATGTTGAATCTTTAATGTTAAAACAGTTATTGGAGTCGTAGCTCCAAGAAGTTATTTGCCAACTTAATGTTGAGTCAGCTATGAAACAAATACCGTATGATGCAATTCACTAAAAGATATGGTGTAGGCCTTGTGATCAGGAATTCAACCATATAAATAGTTACTACAGTCGCCAAATTCAGGCGATAAATTTACACAGAAAACACTCCGCTATTACTAAAAAACCGGCCTTAATGCATGTGCGTAAACTGTCATCCTGGATCAGCCTGTGCAGTCCGCGCAGGCTGATCCGGGACGACACTTCGCTTTTATGATATTTTGTTTCAAGTAAGTCTCTTCTAAACATAAATCCATTGTAGGCGGAAAGTGTCGTCCCGGATCAGCCTGCATACACGCGTGCATTAAGCCCGTTGTTCCCACGACATGCCTCCGATGTAATTTGATGGTTCTTGTCTCTCCGTACTTAACTGACTAGGTTCCTGATGAACATTATTGAACTTATAACACTGAACATTTCTCTACAAGAGATGTAAATTTTTAACTGTGGTGATGACAATATTGATGGCAGGCTGAGGATACATTGATGATACAGGAGCTACATGGATATTACAGACCAGTTGAGAATCTATTATTTGAGACTGTGTGCATTTGTGTTTGTTTTGACATAGTCCAAATAATTAGACCTAATTGGTGGATTCTGAGCTATTTTTGTTTGGGGCAGAATTCAGGATATTGACAAATAACATAACATGATAAATCATAAAAAAATGACGAAAAACTTTCAAAATCGCATTTATATGACACAGACAATAGATTATTGATACTGAAGTGTCAAGTTGTCATGTCTTTGATGATACATTGAGCACTATATTTGAAGAATATTTGGTATACATTATCAATTGAATTTGCAATGCGTCTGTTTTGGGTTTAGCAAAATCAAATTTTTGGCTGGAGTCAAGGCAATAAAAACTTTATTACTAATAAAAACACACGCATGGATTTGAACTTCAAATTGGGAGTGAAATAAATTATGGTTGACGTTTTCTGGACAGAAAACTTTTCAATACTCAAATGAAAAAAAATCCCAACGGATTAAATAGGCCTATGGCCTCAAGAGTGGTGTACCGATTACGTTCAAACTCCGCAGAGATTTCCTTTCTTTGGATCAAATCAGCGCAGCAGGGGAGACCACAGTGAGATGGATGGAGCATTCTGAAAATGGCAGATAGAACAAATTAAATTTACACCAATTACTGTTTGGCGAGTAGTATCCGTGAACTAGCAGTATCCGTGATTTGTATATTAAAAGGTGTAAAAGCTCTCCATCATTGAATATTGAGTTTACACACATCACCTAGCAAGTGTTCCAAACGCAGAATAAGTTAGTCTCCAAAACTTCATATTTTTCAAGATATTTACATTTTTGTACCAAAAAAATATCTCAAAACAACTTAACTCCTCGCGGGGCATTCAAGCGCACGTCTTTGCGCATGCGCATTAATCTACAATTGGACCCCTATTTTTATCTTGTACTTCCCTATTTTCGGTTAACCAAGGGTGATCGCTAGGTTATTCACATAAAGCAGAAATTTTAGTATTTAAACACCACCATCCATTTATTCAACACGCATTCTTTGTGAAATGGATTTTCTTTAAAAAATCAATAATTGCAATCGCAAAATGTTTACTCAAAGAAAATATTAACAAAGAATTGCAATTTTAAAATGGTTACTAAATTATACGCTAGCTTCTGGACGATTTTGACAAAATTTCAATGCAGCGTAAGCGTCTACTTCGATAATAACATGGTTATCTCCCGTTTACAATCAGCAAATTGTTAACGGGCGCCAAAGGGGTAATCAAAAGTCCATTTTCCGGCATCCACTTATGTTTGTAGTTGCATTATCACCGTTAATCTGGCATATAATTTAATCATATTACATCATTATGATGTAGGTAATATAATGTTGAATAGTACAGAGTGATTACAATCTTGAGGTATGAAGCACAACAATCGTATTTTCAACTGACAGGAAAAATCACGGATACTACTAGTTTTATTGCTTCCAGTAATTCTTATTGATTACCCCTTTGGAGCCCCTTATATGGAAACAAGAAATGTCTTTTAAAAAAGACAATCGGCGTTGAAATTAACATTCAGATGTCATTTAAAGATTACCTAAACAGACGGCCAAGATGATCGGCTACGTGACTTCTCAGATCCCAGATTTGTTGGTCCCCACCAATATTAGGGGACTTATTGGACCCCAGATTTTTCGGACACTATAAGAAAACTTCTCGGACCCAAAAGTTAATTTCACATACATTTATAAATTTAAAAATGAAATAGAATTATAATTAATATCTATGCCGTGAATAAACCAATCATACAACTCCATGTTTCCACCAGTGATATATCAATAACCAAAATAATTTAGGTTAACATAATTGTTATCTGAATTTGTCAAGCCAATTTAACAAATTAACAATGTAAGAAAATAATTTCGGGAATGAATTAAAAATTATTATGTATCATACGAGTCTATATAGTTATTTATAGTACCGGTAATAAACCATTCATGTTAGTTATCTAATATAATAACGATTTGAAGTCAAATAAGCATGTACCCTGTGTATCCCAATAAAAAGCAATAGTCAGGGAACATTCAGCGATTTTTGAATTGTTAAGACTTTATTTTTTGATAACGCAAACATAAAAATTCATTAGACTATGACGATTTTAAATTATATCAGTAGAAATATGATATATCAAGGGTTCCTGTGTATAATTAGTATTGCAAATTTTGTATTCATGCTACGCGAATAACAATTCGACATATTCCGAATCTTCTTTCATAACATTTTAAATGTAGCATCTTTTTACAGATTAAATAACATCTACTGGAGAAGTTGATAGAAAGATGCAATTATAAATAATCGTTAATAAATCGTAACCACAATTTTAAATCAAGTTAACAGTAAGTTTATAATGTAGATTCCACATTTATTGACATTTTTAGGTTTATGATTCTCTGAACGCTATTATTTATGCATGTACGAGTATATTAACACAGCTATACAGCCGTTGCTTGCTACGCGCGCTATTTTTAGAATGCCACTACTTTTTGTGGAATGCGATGAACTCGCTAGAATCAATGGGCTACTTGGCACGGCAACTCTGTGAGTGCGATTTATGCATGGGAACATTGCACAATTGCTATTTATAGAGCGTAACGCTTATATAAATGTAGGCTAAACAAAATAGTGATTTCGTTACGTGAATGAATATATCATTCTGTTTATGGCATACAATGAGAAAATACGTTCATAATTAGCCTCAGTTCTAGAGTATACACGAGGATATGTTTATAACTTAATTTTAACCGCTTATGTAAACAATTATTTTAATTTTTTATTCCCCGAAAGTATACAACAGTTATTGGTATACGTTAAACCATTGTTTGAAGTTTGCATTCCCTAGAATTAGAAAATTTGCATAATTCTATTGGCATTCAATTTTCCCGCTGCATAATTATCGCAAGAAAATCTGGGTCAAAAGTGATCTTAGACAGCTACGCCGAAAAACCATATGACGTCATGACATGATATTTACATCCTTGTAAACAGAAGGAGCCCAACTTTGCAACACGCTTTTCTTTAATAGTACTACTTACGCGATTGAAAATAAAGAAAAACTACTAAAAAATCACGGATACTACTCGCCAACCAGTACTGTACTTTATTGATTTTTTAAATCAATTAATTTCAACTATTGACAACAAACCTAAAAGGTAGTTGTTTTGTTTAAGTCCCAAACGATCCATAAGTTACACTTGAAAAAGAAAAACGTTTCTGCTAATGCGTCTTGATAATGTATTAATTGTGTGTAACCCTATAAACCGGAAGCACATACAACCAGGGTTTCTATGGTGATGCGTCTTGGTTTAGTAGCAAAATAACCAATTACACGGTAAGAATGATCGTTTTGCATTAAATTGTGTAAAAACATGTAACAAAAAGTATTAGTTTAAGACACATAACTAAAAGAGTTTATAAATATATTTCGAAAATCGTTGCAAATGTCATAAAATAATTTATCATATATTTTCGGGATCTGTTTTGATGTTTCGATCGATGTCTACATGACGCTGTTTGTTCCTTATTTGTACTTCTCTATAATGAACGTGTAATCACAGCCGCGTTGGTATAGTTAATTACGCTTTAAGACTTAAATCTGTCTGAAATGCTTTATGCTGACATCGCCTTTCAGTCAATAAAGCCACAAACTTATGTTATACAGGCAACACAAATTCAGTCTTTACACGCTACTTTTACGGAAAACATATTCTGGTGTTGTGTTAAACAGCAATGGTTGTACCCTTTTTCCATTTATATTGACTTAATTATTAGCTCGAATATTCGAAGAACAGGTGAGCTTTTTTACAACCCCGGCGTTGGCGTGCGCGTCTGAATTTGGTTAAAGTTTTTATTCAAAAGTCTTGTAACTTCAAAACTACATAAATTACATAAACTCTGTTTTGTATTTTGACAGAGTTATGCCCCTTTTTCACATAGATTTTCTGGTTTATATTAAAAAGTTTTGTAACTTCAAAACTACATAAGTTATTCACTTGAAACTTGGAACTAACCTTTGTCATCAACTCTAGTATCAGGGGCAACATGACCCATAACTCTATTTTGTATTTTTACAGAGTTACCGGGTATGCCCCCTTTTCACTTAGATTTTCTGGTTAAAGTTTATATTCAAGTTTTGTAACTTCAAAACTACATAAGTTATTCACTCTAGTATTAGGGGCAACATTACCCATAACTCTGTTTTGTATTTTGACAGAGTTAGCCCACTTTTTACATAGACTTTGTGGTTAAAGTTTTTGTTCCAAAAATGTATAAACTATACAGGGCTTCACTTAAATGTTTTTTATTTTAACAAATTTATGCCCCTTCTACTATCCAAAATATGTACCAACTGAAATACTTTGAATAGTCGATTGCACTGTCCTCTGACAGCTCTTGCTCAAATTTAAACTGAAAGTATTTCTCGAAACTTAAGATTAAAATAGATTGCTCTATAAGTTTGTAAAGAACAATAGCCCGTGAACCAGTCTAAAATGACATTATAACCCAAACACAGACAAGAAACGGTATCAAAAGACGCTTGTTTGACTTGTTCGAAGGTTCTTTCATTTGTTTAAACAAATATATTTTTACTTTTTTGGGGGGAAATTAAAGATTTTGTTTGTATTCCATGTGTTTAAAAAAAACGTATGGTCAAACATAGTTGATGTACCATTTCATAGTGTGATTAAGAGGAACGGTATCTAAAGAATAGAACATATTTGTTATGATTTGTATATATCACTGATTTTGGAATGGATATGTTCTTCAACCTATTACTGGGTATTTAATTCTTTCAGACTTCAGAAATTAACCGTAAACCATGGGTGATACAGAGGCCCCGCATGTTCGTCCTCCAGAGACAATAACCATTACAGTGCTTAGGGCTCGTAATCTTGTAAGTAATTACAGAGAACATTGTCCTTGGTTTGATGTAGAGTAACTTAAACAATGATTATAATTATTATAATTTAATTTAATTATAATCATTTTTCTAGATAATTAACACATAATCTCTCATATAGTTTACTGACAACAGAAAGCAACAGTGAATCAACTGAAAGTATTTTTTAAATACTAGTTTAAATAATAATAAATAATAATAATTAATTATTATATACTTGGTACTAGACTAGTAATTAAAACTGTCCAGACTTAACTATTTCTAAATGCATAATTTTGCTATGGAAATAGGATGACAATGTTAATTATGTACCTGAATGAAATTTTTGCCATTGCAGAAAGGGCCCAATGCCAAGGCAGATGCTGTCAATGCCACAGTTAAGGTTGAGTTCGGAGAGAAGAGTCTCGGAGAGTCCCCCAAGGTGGACTGTACTGCCGACACCCCTGCTGAGTTCAACTACAATGCCACCATGTCCTGCACGTACGATGATCCCACTGCCTTGGACGAGATTGCACACAAACCTGTCGTCTGTAAGTGCTGCTAATTGTGGAAATTGCAGATTAATAATAATAATATTGTACTTTATTTTAATACTGTGTCTATAAATCATGGTGAACAGAGTATAATTTTGTTTCTAACCAGTTTAAAAATATTAGGTTTGTTAAATTTTCTTTGATTCTCATTCTCTTGTTGTAAATGTTTAATTAAATTTTGTTTGCCAGTATTTGTTGTCAGTGTTCAGTGACATACAAAGTCATGATCCGGGCCCGGCTAGCTCAGTTGGTAGAACGCTGTACTGTCAATCCGGGGACTCGTGAGTTCGAACCCCAGCCGTGCCACATAACTTTTGTGAGGATTGGTCATGAAATTATTTCTACAGCCTTTCTCCCCCTACCTCAGATTCAAGAAGGGCAGTTGTCAGTTACTGGCATAAGTTTGCGCACTGAGTACTTGTAAACTGCTTAGATCGCTAAGCTTGCCCAGGAAAAGTGTGAATAGGTTAACTGATATGACTGAAATACTGTTAAAAACGGCAAAAAATCCAAACAAACAAACAAAATCATAATGCATATTTCTGTGACATATATGCATATTATGTTGTCAATGTTTCAGTGACTGTGATAGAGGTGTTGCCAAAGGAGAAGAAGCAGAAAGAGGAAAAAACCATTCAGCTTGGCCAGTGTACAGTGGACATGCTGCCATTGGTGAAGGGTAAGGCTTAAAAAAAAAAAATTGTTTCTCAGGCACTTTTTCCAAAAAATCAGGAGGGAGGGCAAATTTTTCTTTTATTGAAGTATTTGTAAAAAAAATTTTGCTCCTACTCTTTTCTATTGGCACTATGTAATGGCATATTAAAACAAGTAAACAAGTGCAGATTTAAGACAATTTTAAGTTTTAATAACAACATAAGCATCCCTTTTTATAAAATTCTAATTATAGATTTATTAAGCACAAATGGTCTATTATGCAAGCTAACATAAAAAGGCAATCAATTTGAATGTTCATAATTAACATAAGTGCACATATCATCAGCATTAAAGTACTCCTTTTTATAGAATTTAAATTTTCGTCATTCCTTTTTTTTTATAACTGTCACAGATCTTCTTCAAAAAATATGGAATGCTAAATATTACACGAGCAAAAGCATCTTCGAAACAAAAGTTTAAGTCAACAAATAGACGATATTTATAATGGTTCCCAATCGAATATGACTTTTTTCAAAATTTACACAGTATTTCACAATTTGTGTATATCCGATTTATATAATTAAATCAGACAGAAAGAAAGTTACTGGAAATACCAAAATCTCTACCGGGTAACTCTTCTTCCGCTATCTTAAAATGCGGATTCGTTTAATTTTAAGCTGCTGTCCATGGGATCTAAATAAATACATCGAAATTTTAGTAATAGTTCTTATGAACGTTTATGGTGTTTATTCGTCCGAAATCTGTTTCTTATTTACGAAAGGCATTGTTCAAAAGCACTAATGAACGGAATATACTATAATATACATGCTGATTTACCCAAGAGTCATCACCAGTTATCGCATACAGAAAATAGACAATAGCAAGTTACCAAAAGGTTAAGAATTCACAGATTTCAGTGGTTAGTTTTTGTATTTTGTTCGGTAACATGTCCATTAGAAACACTTTCTGCAAGTTTTATTTTTATTAACATATTTCTGGACTGCTCCTTCAATACCCGGGCAATATCGTCAAAAAATAGTAAATAATTTGTGTGTGGCATTAAATCAAATTGGTGGCGGGCCATTAGAAAACGTTGCGCCGCTGCCTGAGAAACAAATCATTAATTTTTATTAGCCTAAGGGACATGATATATTCTATTGCACTGTATATGTTCGATAAATTATATAATTATAATCTTATAATCTATAATTATTATAAAATTGTGGTTAATTTCAGAATCTGTCCGTTGACAGGTTTATGCTGTTAATAGGTTTATGCTGTTTATTTTAGTCAAGTTACCATTGTATGGAACATATTTATATTATAGTAACTGAGCAGGATAACAGTAAATAGATCATTATAACTAAAAAAAACTCTGTATCAGGTGTTAATAGGACAGAGTTTGTTACCAGGTAGTGTTATGGTATCTTTGTTTTTGTGGTTATAAATTATTGTGAAATAATTTACTGAAATTATTTTACAGTATTGTTAAGACAGAGTTCGTTAGTTTCATGGAATCTTCTTTTTGTGTTTAGGAAGTATTATGAAATAATTTCAACGATATTATCTTACAGGGGAGACTAAGTACCGCTATACTCTGGCCATCAGTCCTGTGCCCGGCTCACCTCTAGAAAGTATTCCAGCTGATGCACCAAGGGTAAACTAGCATTTCTCTATAGAAAAACATAATTCATATGAGGCGAGTCATGGGAAAACCGGGCTTAATGCATGGGCTTAAAGTGTCGTCCCGGATTAGCCTGTGCAGTCAGCACAGGCTAATCCGGGATGGCACTTTCCGTTTACAGTAGATTTATGTTTAGAAGAGACTTCTTTGAAACAGAAAATACCATAAAAGCAGAAAGTGCTGTCCTGGATTAGCCTGTGCGGACTGCACAGTATAATCCGGGACAACACTTTACGCGCATGCATTAAGCTTGGTTTTCCCACGACTTGCCTCATATTTTCTTTGACCTTGGTTGTAAAAATAATGCTGTGATGCAACAAGAATCATGTATTCGGCAAGTGAAAGAATTAAAAAAAAAGATAACAATGATATTTTGTGATATGTTAAAGCTGTCATTGCAGCATTATTCTGATCTACATACATTCTCCAGGATTATAAAGTCTCTTGTCTATTGTAATTAGAAGTTAGTAGTTTCATGTCAGTCAATAGCTATTCATACCTAATGTTCATTGTTTATGAAACCCAGACTATAAATCGAAGTTTGTATCTTGTATCTTAAGCAGTAGCACTTAGATGTTCCAGTAGAGTCGCATACAGAGAGATATGAACAAATCCTTGGAAGCACTTGTGTTTGTTATAGTGCATGTATACTGACTTGCGTACCGCACCGATTTTGCACAAACTCTTTCTATCAAATCACATTAAACAAAAAGTAATAGAGAATATTTCTAAATTCAGCCGGAGGTGGATGTGCTGCTCTCAGTGAATGAACCGCTGGTAGATGTGTCCCAGGTGAACCGCGGTAACCTAGTAACCATCACCATGGAGAGCCTCTACTCCCCGCCAGACACCTGGTCTCTGTCCGGGGTCCAGTACGCCTATTGTGCAGCTCTACCTCTCCCTATCAATGCAGAGGTTGGCATAGTTTTTATGTTTTATATTCCAGTGACGGCAAAGTTAATTGTCCATATTGCCCAGTTTGTCCCAGAGCATGAACGGACAGTTAAATATTGCCAAAATTTGCTATACAATAACTGTACAAACAAAAATATAATTTGTGTAAAACGGACATGTAAGATGTAAGACAAAATTAGATTTCTCCAACCCTGTATTCAGACAAAAAATATCACATCAGTCATGTAAAACACTATTACATTTGAAACTGTGATCGTATGTAACAGTAATCATTTGATAATTTTAAACATGAGTATTGATGCATTTGATCATGCACATTGTGTTCTGTTTTGTAATATTTATTGTTCACATAACTGCTTGATTTTTCAAAATTGAATTGTTTTGCTTAATATACAAAGTTATAAGTGAATGTAATCATATTCACTGCTTAGAAATATAGCTCTACATTGTTTATTGCAGAAGGAGAATCCCATAGTGTTTGCAAATGGAACACTGAAACCAGGAGTTGACAAAGAGCCTCCAAACAAACAGAAAAAGTGGGCAGTGCCGGCAACAGCTGTCGGAAATGCTGTCTACATTCCTGACAGGTGGATCTTTAAATAATGATTTTGATGGAATGAAATCTCTATTCATGCCTTTATCTGTTGTTTTTTAAATAAAATTTTAAGTATCGTTAATTGTTTCATATGCATTGCACGGACAGTTGTTAACACACACAAAGGAAAACTTTTTTGTATTAAAACTTTGTATTAATGTTATAGTTAAACTTTATTAAGTTCTTATTTTCTGCATTAAAATATTCATACTTCCTCTAATGTTTTTATTGTTCTGTTCTCAACTGTCCATTTGCAGATTGTTTATTTCATAAAATAAAATTGGTAAATTATATGTATGAAACTGGTAACTTCTATATGTACATATAATTTATGAATGAATTTGCATGAAATTTTCAGTGGAGGTAGGAATTGGGGCAGTAAACAAATGATTAGATTTTGGTGGTGATACCGATAAGTGTTTGGATGCAAAATGTTTAAATTGATTCTTCATTATTTGAATACAGGGACTTTGCTGTGTAAATCATTAATTGCACAACATAATTATGTGATGAATGAGCTGCCTTGTCGGAGATCTGTGCTCTGTAAGTGCTTTATAATTTAATATTTGAATTAATATGTGGCGCATCTTGAGAAAACCGGTCTTAATGCACGTGCGTGAAGTGTTGTCCCGGATTAGCCTGTGCAGTCCGCACAGGCTAATCCAGGACGGCACTTTCCGCCTACAGTGAATTTATGTTTAGAAGAGACTTCCTTGAAACAGAAAATACCACAAAAGTGGAAAGTGCCATCCCGGATCAGCCTGTGCGGACTGCACAGGCTAATCCGGGACGACACTTTACGCACATGCATTAAGTCCGGTTTTCCCACGACGCGCCACATATTTATTTGTATTTCTCACGTTTTCCCAACAATTTCTTACAGTTACCTGTCAACTGATTCTATAGAAGATGAGGACGGTGATTACAGAGGTAAGGATGACAGAGAGCACAGAACAATGGCTGAGCATGAGAAGAACAGGGTCACATGGAACACAGAGCGGCGATCGTACCTTGAGACCAGTGCAGTGAAAAGGTTTGTTGTGCTTTTTGTAGCGTCAGAAATGGCGTCAATTCATTGTGTTTTACAAAAATATCAGTTGTAATATCTGTCATGCTAAATTTTTTTTATAAAATATAGTTTAGAAATTGTATTCATTGAGTTCACTATTTGCATTGCTTAAATATGTTTGATGTATAAGTACTTCATATTTGTATTGAGTATCTTGAAGAATTTAAGTGCTAAAACAATAATTTAAGAGTTCTATAAATCTGCATTAGAGAATAGTATATTAAAATTTAATGCAGTATTGATATATTGAAGTAAAATATATATTTACTATAAATACATTAATTTCAATGTGGCATTTCAGTTTCCAAGACAAGAGAGCCAAGTGTCACTGATTTGCATTTCAGTTTCCAAGACAAGATAGCCAAGAGTCACTTCTTTGCTTTTCAGTTTCCAAGACAAGATAGCCAAGTGCCACTGATTTGCATTTCATTTTCCAAGACAAGATAGCCAAGTGTCACTTCTTGCTTTTCAGTTTCCAAGACAAGATAGCCAAGTGCCACTGATTTGCATTTCATTTTCCAAGACAAGATAGCCAAGTGCCACTGATTTGCATTTCATTTTCCAAGACAAGATTGCCAAGTGTCACTTCTTGCTTTTCAGTGTCCAGACAAGATAGCCAAGTGCCACTGATTTGCATTTCAGTTTCCAAGACAAAATAGCCAAGTGTCACTTCTTTGCTTTTCTTTTTCCAAGACAAGATTGCCTAGTGCCACTGATTTGCATTTCAGTTTCCAAGACAAGATAGCCAAGTGCCACTGATTTGCATTTCAGTTTCCAAGACAAGATAGCCAAGTGTTACTTCTTTGCTTTCAGTTTCCAAGACAAGATAGCCAAGTGCCGCTACTGGCCAGTGGAGGTGATGAGACTGCCCCAGCCTGCAAGTGGGAAGGGAAAGAAGGTAATACCGTGTAGGTGATGTTAAATGACGGTGTCAGTCAGGTCTAGTAACTCAATTAACAGTATGCCATGTTAGTGTTTAATATTTTAGGATAGAATCAGATTAAAATGGCAGTTAGTTAAGTAGAGAGCTGAAAGTATTGTGATATTAAGTTCCGGTTCCGGATATTTTTATCCAAGGGGAACATTGCGTTATAGTTGTAATAATTTATTGTTTTACTTATTGATTTACTGATTATGGTACTTTGAGGTAATGAGGACCATAGTTATAAGCATAATGTATCTAATGATTTATTATGATAATTTGCTATTATAAACAGTAAATTAAAAAGGGATTGAATGTAGGTGTCATTCATTTATTGAATCTGACTGGAATTATGTTTATCGTTGACTGTAAAAAGGTTCTTTTATGAGGCCATGAAGTTTTAAAATAAAACCTCTAAATATCCAACTGTAGATGTGTTTAAGAAACAATATCCATGATGCATAACAAACAAGATATTTTTAAGAAAGACAAAACACAGACCATAAATTATTGTTTGTAGCCTTAGAATTTCTCAGCAATATGCATCCATACTTTTAAGGAACTAATGAGAGCTAATTGTTAGTTAGGATGCTTTGCTTTTAGACTGTAATTGCCTTGGCAATCAGTGCCATTAGCATCTTGTAGTTTCAATAATGCATGATCTCTTCGGTTGTTTGCATGACATTGATGCTTAAAAACAAACAAAATCAGCCAGGGTGTTTGTGTATTAAACAAAGCTTCATCATAGAATGATTATTAATGTAACATATACAAAAATAATGTGTAAAATTGACACAGTTTGACACAGTTTGCTGAGATATCACTTTTTTGGACAATCAATATTTTGAATATTGTGTATCAAGTCCAAAGAAAAATATCCATACATATAATCACAGAAACAAATAGTTGAACAGTTTTCTAAACTGATAAGAAGCAATGAGTGTAAGACAGCAAAAGTTCATGTTTGTCTGTTTGTGATTGATTATCAGACGAAAGGGGACAAAGGTGATGATCATGGCGATACCAAGAAAGGCGGGGTAAATGTTTGACGAGATTTATAGAGGTTGAGAATAGCTTTGTATCTATGACGACCGTTGTCAGAAATATATATGCAACGTTTTTTCACACACCTTCATACCCGATTTCTTCTATTTGTGCTTTTCTTAACTTATTAGTCAGCAAATGTTATGTTTCAGTAACATACAGTGTACACGCATACAGTAGTTTGTCACGAATACTTTGCGTACTAACAAAACATGTATTTAGAGGCTGTATATTCCTACTGTTATCACTTGCATACATTTAAAAGAAATAATGCTTATTTTAATATGATGTTTATTTCCAGTGGAACACATTGAATCATTTGGCTGTCATGAATTGTGATTTTATGTGACATTTTATAAAGAAATTAGTCACAGAAATGCTTCTGGCTCGCATAACGCACATAGACAGAATTAGCAATCTGATTGAAAGCGTATCCTAAAATATGCTACACATTAGGATCTGAGGACAACCAGTAGAAGGTCAACCTTGACAACCTTATAGTCAGCCAATCAGAACCTTGCTTTCTTGGTTTTGAAAGTGAAAGTCCCAATGCAGTTATTATGAATTCATATTTTTAGCAAGTAAACCCAATTTTATAGTCAATTTGTGGAACATACACACACACACAAAAACAACACTTTATGGTAGAAATAACTATTATATGTAACATTTCTTTGTTATACATAGAAAATACCAATTCTGGTAGTAAATTACAACACAAAACCAACAACTTAACACTTCTAGAATTCTTATTGGCTGAGATATAGTTTTTGAAAAACCCGGTTTTCTAGAAGAAGTAATTCAACGGGCCTGTAGCCATAGTGTGTGTTATCTTATCGTATGTTGTAGTGTTGTAGGTTTCTTGTATACAATTGTATATAGTCAAATGACTTAGTAACAACACATATAGTCAAATGACTTAGTAACAACACATATAGTCAAATGACTTAGTAACAACACATATAGTCAAATGACTTAGTAACAACACATATAGTCAAATGACTTAGTAACAACACATATAGTCAAATGACTTAGTAACAACACATATAGTCAAATGACTTAGTAACAACACAAGTGTGAAGTTGTATATTTATTATAGCATTCTAATGAAAGGTAAGCACTGCTCTACAACTACTATAACAAATACTAACTGAAGACTGAATGTGCGGGCTGTCAGCATCTCTTATATGTATTAGCGTTTAAGCATGTAAATTAGATATAGTCTGTTTCATGAAATAGGAACAGTTTGGTGTACTTTTTGGGACAAAAGTATCAGGACAGCACTTGGCTTATGCTATTTAAATCAGAGATTATGCTTAGCACCCATTTTTATGTAGGTTTTGAAACATGTTCTTTATATGTTTGTCAAATATTTCTACCAGATAATGTGTCTTTTGGATTTGTACAGTAATCATTCTCTTTTGACAAGCCATTTGATTAGGGCTTTTTTTGCCAATTTTATAACCATATCTGGGTCATATTCCCAGTGGCAAAAAAGTGTCTTTTTTCCCAAATCCAGTCCGAAAATTCCCAATTGATGTTTTAACTTTCAAATGTTTGGAAATAAGAGTTCATTGTATAAATAAAATCTGTTGAAGTTGTTATAACTGTTTTACTGATTTGTTTTGTTCAGAACATTCTATTTTACGTTGTTTATCTATAATTATTTGAATGTCATTAATCAAACAATTATTATATTTCCCAGTTTTAGGTGAATTACGCTAAAATTCCCAATTTCATGGGTAAAGGTAATATTCCCAAAATGCTGAAAAAAGCCGCCTCAATGAATATTTTAAACAAAAAATAGCAATAATTAACTTGATAATTATATTTCATTTATTTGTTGTTGTTTTCAGCAAAAGTTGTTAATAATGTGGATGCATAACATGTTTATCATATATATTGTAAAAGGCCCTAATTCCGAGTGGGTCCATATTCCGATGATCAATTGTTTTAAATAATCAGTACACTTTAGAGTAGGATTATTTATTTATTTTGCCAGACATAAAGAATATTCGAAAAAATATTTATAATAATTTTTCATGAAACAGCAGAAAACAGCTACATTTTCTGTTATTTTTGACACAGTGTATGCTATTGTACCTAAGTTTCTGAAAAAATACATAAGGAACCTCTAGTTCATTTTGTCGACAATGTTGACAATTGATGAATGGATAACATAAACGTGAAGTACTGTTGAAAAACAAAGCAAAAGAAAATATTATGTCATGTTGTTATAGCGTGTCATCGGAATTTGGAACAAATTCAAGATGGCAGATTTAGGGTACTGGCAAATACATTTTCCATTTGTTGGTCATGTTTATGTGACAAAAGTGCAAACAATTTGTTGTAGTTGATAGATAAATGATTACGTTTTCTATATGAGTAGATATTTTGATATTTTAAAGTTCGCTAAATATCTTTGAATTGATCGGTTTCTTAAGTCATCAGAATATGGACTCTCCAGGATAGTATGGCCAGTTTGAACCAACCCTTACAGTTAAATGTACTGGCTTTCATGTATAAATAAATGTTTAGATGCTAAGTGGTTGTATCCAGTGCTCCAGATAAGCTTTAGTACTGGGGGTAAATGTATGCATACTTCTAAAATTTGGGGGTAAATGTACTCTCTCTTAAGAATGTATGGGTGTAAATGTACACTCTCTTCAGAATGTATGGGTGTAAATGTACACTCTCTTCAGAATGTATGGGTGTAAATGTACACTCTCTTCAGAATGTATGGGTGTAAATGTACACTCTCTTCAGAATGTATAGGTGTAAATGTACGCTCTCTTCAGAATGTATGGGTGTAAATGTACTCTCTTCAGAATGTATGGGTGTAAATGTACACTCTCTACAGAATGTATGGGTGTAAATGTACACTCTCTTCAGAATGTATGGGTGTAAATGTACACTCTCTTCAGAATGTATGGGTGTAAATGTACTCTCTCTTCAGAATGTATGGGTGTAAATGTACTCTCTCTTCAGAATGTATGGGTGTAAATGTACACTCTCTTCAGAATGTATGGGTGTAAATGTACACTCTCTTCAGAATGTATGGGTGTAAATGTACTCTCTCTTCAGAATGTATGGGTGTAAATGTACACTCTCTTCAGAATGTATGGGTGTAAATGTACACTCTATGTAGGATAAGTAGTAGTAAGTTTACATCCAACAAAACATTACAGTGCATGTATGTTGAGAAACAACAACATATTATTAAAATAATCCTTATTAATGTAGCAACCGTACTTAAATACAATAATGTTACATATAAGACTTGTACATAAAATTAATGTACACCCAAATTTTAATTTCTCTGTGTATATGTACACCCACATTATATTTGTCTCTGCGTAACTTCCAATTTTTGTGTGCGTAATTTACTCGCCTTATCTGGGCCTCTGGTTGTATCATAGTTTCAACATTTGAGGAATTATGCTCTGATGAAAAATTCCTTCAAGCTGTTGTGGCCGTCGTTTTTTTCTGTACAGTTCATGTTCTCTTTGTATTATGTTATGTTATGTTAAATCAGTATATATTTGAGGCATGGTTGTGGGAAAACCGGGCTTAATGCATGTGCGTAAAGTGTCGTCCCAGATTAGCCTGTGCAGTCCGCACAGGCTAATCCGGGATGGCACTTTCTGCTTTTACAGTATTTTCTGTTTCAAGGAAATCTCTTATAAACAGAAATCCACTGTAGGCGGAAATTGTTGTCCCGGATTGGCCTGTGCGGATTGCACAGGGTAATTCGGGCCGACCCTTTTATGCACATGCATTAAGCCCGGTTTTCCCACATAACGCCTCATATTTTAAACTACATGTACATTTGTAGCTAGTTGATTTTACTCTGTTATCCACCTCCTGTACTTACTGTTGGAAAATAAATCAATTGTGTTGAAAAATATAGTCTGTATTAGACAGGCTGCAATATTAAAAAGGCTTGTCAATCCATCTGGTCAGCATAACATGCAATCATAAGTACAGGTATTTTGAAGTCCTTGAGAGAGATGGGGCTCATATTGTCAGCCTTTGGAAAATCAATGTTGGCTGTAGCTCATGTCTCAGTTGATATAAAACTTCTTGGATTGACATAGTTAACCATCACGCATGATCACTGTCTCAGCCATATGTTATTACATACAGCGAACAATAAGGTTTTCTTTTGCAGTTATATCCTTTATATAATATTATAGGGTATGTAAGATACAATACATGTTTTGTTTGCTTTTCAAAATTCGTTCCTTGTCGTGCTACAACAAAAACAAAATACAGAAGAAAATACTTATACGCAACATCATGACTATTTGTAAGAATGCATGATTGATCATTGACTATACAGAATGGTCAGTCCTCCAGGCTGCCTTCTAGTGTTGATACAGAAAGGTGTTTACAACTACTGATGGTACATGCTTCTTATAACCTGGGCCCGTGTTCACAAAGCTCCTTAGGGAAAACTGAAGAAAATTTCTTAAATTAATAAAATTTCTTAAGTCTCTGGCTGTTTCATGTATAGGTCTTTTAACATTAAAATGTTGTAAACTTATAAATATTGCTTATATGTTTAGTATTGCAGCTTTCTTTGTACAGAAATAATTGGATTTCACATAGAAAATTTGATTTTAAATTTTCACTTAAGTACAAGTTAAATTAAGATTTCCCTTAGGAGCTTTGTGAATACCAGCCCAGTTCTCACCATACATGAATTTAGAGATTAAGTTATCCTACAACTTCCTGTTACCATGTATTCACCAACCTATTGTTTGACTTAAGACATAAAAATAAAGAATATTCTTGAAATTGTTCTTTTCTAATTACATAGTTAATTTGAATCTAAATTTACCAATGCAAATTTTAACATTCTTTATTTAGAATGAGTAATTAATGACACACCAGTAAGCGAATTTGTTACTCAACATATTTGCAAATGCACAAGTGGTTTTTCTTGAGTTAAAGTCTATTCTTTATTCTTAAGTCTTCGAATTAGTATTATTGCAAGCTTTTAGTTGGGGAAGTGGGTTATTTTTCACAAAGTACAAAATGCAAGCTTTATATCTATACATTCTATGCAGGGCATTTGTTTCCTACTTGCTAATATATTTATAGTGTCAGTCGATGCTTACTATAATGCTACTAACATTATTACATATATGATCACATTTTCACATTGAATGACTCTTTTGTTTACTACTATTGACTAAAAAAAGTTAATACGTCGTAAATGTCACACATTTGCAAATGGTGAAATGACTACCATTTTCTACAGTATTTTGAACTGGAAAATGACAAGCAAATGCCCTGCAAACCCCGAACTGAACATTTAGGCAGACGTTTTTGCAGTTGACCTCACCTAAATGTGTTTTTACCTTTTTGTGCTAGGGCAATGGGAGTAGGAAGGTTTGTGGACTGTGCACTAGCTGAATAGAGGCCGAATGGTGTGCAGTGGTTGCAAACACTTCTCGTTAGTTTCTGGAAGCACTTTCAGAGCAATTTCATTTTTATTGGTTAAAATTTTTTATTCTTGATTGTATCAGTATGCATGTTAATTTCATCCTATTTTTGTTTGCTATTGTATTTATTTCATGCCCCTGTTGAACTTGCGTAGTGTTTTGAACTTTTAATGATTTAAACAAATGTTTTTTGTTTTAGTGAATCTAATGAAAAAAAGGCTTAAAATCCTTTCTGTTTTACAAACAATATTTTCATGAAGTCAGAGTCAGTTTGTGTTAATTTTTAGCTTATAGATAAGCGAAAACCGGTCGGTTGGGGGGGGGGGGCGTTGCGATGTCGTTAACAATTTGCGTTAAAGTTTCGTATTCCTGTCATATTTTCAAAAGTTCTTGGTCAATCTTCATGAAACTTTACAGAAATGTTCCTTGGATCGTCCTCTACCAAACCTGTTAAAATGATTCCGCTTCACTGTACAAGATGGCCACCAGAGCTAAAAATAGAATTATGTCTCAACGCCATTTTCTTCTAAACCTATGGCTAGATTTTCAAATAATTTTTCTCAAATGTTCGTTTAGTGTTCCTCTACCAAACTTATTCAAATGGTTCCGCCTCACTGGACAAAATAGCCACTAGAGCTAAAAATAGAATTGCGTTAAAGTTTTGTATTCCTGTCATATTTGCTAATGTTCTTGATCAATCTTGATGAAACTTTACACTCTACCAAACTTATTCAAATGGTTCTGCCTGACTGCACAAAATGGCCACTAGAGCTAAAAATAGAATTTGCATGAAAGTTTTGTTTTCCTGTCATATTTTCAAAAGTTCTTGGTCAATCTATGTGAAACTTTACAGAAATGTTCCTTGGATGGTCCTCTGCCAAACCTGTGAAAATGGTTCTGCTTCAATGGACAAGATGGCCGCCAGAGCTAAACATAGAAATATGTATAAACACCAATTTCTTCTAGACCTATTGCTAGATTTTCAAATAATTTCACACCAATGTTCGTTAGTGGTCCTCTACCAAACTTATTCAAATGGTTCCGCCTCACTGCACAAAATGGCCACTAGAGCTAAAAATAGAATTTGCGTTAAAGTTTTGTATTGCTGTCATATTTTCTAAAGTTCTTGATAAATCTTGATGAAACTTTACTGCATACATTTTAGATCATCGACATGAAACTTCCATACTTCTTCACCATCATCTACATGCACCCCCATCGGCAAAATAAAAAATCCGGCTTTAATGCGGTTTCTGCATATTTCTGTTGTCATAATTTCAACCAGCCTGATTTCATTATTATACGTTTTTTGTGTGTCGCATGCTGTATGCATTTATCTATATTATTGTTTGTGTGTTGTTTTGTTTTATTTGCATCTGAAAGCAGTGTATCTTGTATCATGCAATCTGTTATTAGTGTGTTTATGTTTCACATTTGCAGACGACCACACAGCATGCTGGGAAGGTTAGAGCAGCCGACAATTTATTTATTAAGCAGCAATACCCTTTTTGCAAGTGCTGCATGTATATATGCTCAGAGCACGCATACAGACCATTGCCCCGCTTATTTATGAATAGTTGCTTGTTTTCTGACATTTATTTATGAATAGTTGCTTGTTTTCTGACATTCGTATTTAAATACAATGCTGTTACATGTACTTGTGGTCTGCCTTCAAGGAGATGCAAAGATCAACCAACGCTGAATCTTCTTGTACCAGTATTTATGTAAATAAGAGAACATTCCTTAGTCCTGTACTATAGTTTTTCAAACCTTAAAATTAGTTTGAAATCACCAGTAGAAAAACAAAAGATATGTAAAAAAAGACATCAGAAACAAGCAACTGCCTTTAGTTATTCCTATCCAAAAATTTAGCTTTGTATCATGTCTTAACTAAACAAAACACGAAAATACGGGCTTATCTGCGGAAGCAATAATTGTTGAAATTACGTACATTTATGTCTGTGTCTGCTTTCTTTGAACTGACGGATCGCCACAAATTGAATTGATAGCTGCCTGCGGCTGGAAATTTTAAAATGCAGGACCTCATTTTTTGTCTACGTTATCTTAATTTCATTGTTGAATACACTGTTCACTGTGGAATGTCTTTCGAGAGAGTAAACTGAGTTTGCAAGGTTATAAAACCATCTGTGATCCATCACTTAATTTGCTAATTACAAGTGAATGTCACCCATGTATTTACATCATTTTAAAGTCTTGTCTTCATTGTTCAAGAGGGATATTTTCTAGTTATGTCCGCCATTGCAGTGTCTTAACCTTTGTTTCGTTCCTTTCATGTCCGTAACTGTAAATGGAAATCCGTATCTTGTTACCTATATATTATGTGCATCACCCATTAAAAAAATGGTTTTAACTATGCCTTGCTTTAAACTTTTTGTCTTAGTATGTTCGAACTTTTTTTAGACGTGAACAAGAGACATTTTCTTAATTTCATTTGCATGAAGTTGCGTATTAGATTAATTGTTACATTTATTATTTTTTGCGCTATGCTTAAAATTGTCTTAATTGTTTAAAGCTTTCAGTTAAACTCGAAAGTTTAACGTTAGGTCTTTATAGTGACACAAAAATGTTTTAATTCATGTTATACTAATGGTATGTCTTCTGTTAAGCTATCAATATAATTATCACAAATTACAAATAGTGAAATAGAACAACCTACTCAATTCTAAAATGGGGTAATATTAATCATATGTATATCATATATTCAGACAAAATATTTAAATTTCTGTTTAAACTTATATAACACTATTACTGAGTAAAGTAGAGTTTTTGTAGATGTGCAAATCACAGATTTTTATTTACTACATTAATAATTTCTTGGAGAGAAATTTTGATATTTTTATTGGTTTACTATAAACATCTTGTCGAGTAGTAAATTGTTTGATCATACATAATATTTTGTTGTTTTTGGACATAATTTTATGCATGAATCAATTTCATTCAGAATCAATATAATATTTAAGATTTTCTTGTGTGCAAAACATTTCAAAACTTACACATTTTATGCATCCCTCCTAGAGCCATTGTCATTTTATGTTCAACTAATTCATGACATCAATAAATCTTAATGTTTGACTATATATTTATAAGATTTTGTTTTGCACAGTACCATGCAATAAAATGTTATAATTTTATGAAAAATGAAAATTTGAGAAAGTTTAGCTTATTTGAGAACTTCGTTAGTCGCAAATGTCTGTAAAGAATGTCCAATCATTTTAAATATAATAATGTAAGTTTATTTTTCATGAGTTAAGCCTATAATGAAACAAACACCATTTTATGTATAAATTATTCAACCATGGCAATGTATAATACAAATTAATAATAATCTATCACACTACATGTTTGTATTCTTTTCGGCATGATGCTGGTACACAGTGAACAACAGCAATGGTGATTACAGATTACACAGTCTCGAGCCTGTTTGTTACTGACTTGTTTCAGGATGACGATGGTTCCGTCAGTTTCCATGGTGTCGCCTTCATCAATCTTGCTCCACTGCTCTACCCTGGAGGTAACGAGAGTTTTCTGTTACTTGTTGCTTCCATTTAGTTTTATAAATGGAATTTAATTCCTAATGTCATGCGAACATTGAAAAATAAATTCCTGTTGAATTAATTTACTTTTATTTTTACATACAAAGTCTATTTTATTGATTTTCGTGGCATTAATCTATTTGTTTGCCAAAAAAGTATATGTTTATTTTTTATGAATGCATAAATAAAGCACTGGGTGAGTGTTGAATAAAGCTTGGCACAAAAAACTCGAGTCTTACTTGAGCCGGCTATACTCTGCTATATACCATTCCCAAAGTCACAGACACTATTATATAAATATTGCATTCTTTGAGGGCGATAGTGCATTTTGTCAACCCGAGGAGATACTGTTGTGCGCAGCTTTGCCTTGGGCAACAGTATTTTTCGAGGGTTGACAAAATGCACTATCGCCCTCAAAGAATGCACTATATATTTTATTATACCGAAACAGGGCTTCTCAGTAAATAATGCGCTTTTGCAACACGCAGTAATTTACTCACCATTTCATCAGCGCTTTTTAACTCCGATCAACCTGTCTATCGCTATGACGTCATAGCGGGAGATATTGCAGTGTGATATTATATAAATATTGCATTATTTGAGGGAGATAGCGCATTTTGTCAACCCGAGGGAATAATGTTAACATTATTTTTCGAAGGGTTGACAAAATGCACTATCGCCCTCAAATAATGCAATATTAATTTTATTATACCAAAACAATGTCTACAGACATGACGTTATACCAAAGCAATTGTCTGCTGCCACGATGTCATAGAAGGTGACATTGCTATGTCATATTTACAATTATTGACTGTTCCGTTTTTATATGAACAAAGGAGGAAAACAGAAGTGTGAGGTATAATAAATAGGATTATCTCTTGAAATTCAATGTCGGTACAGGTTATTTCATAGAAATATAAAGATTTAGCTGACAAGTTTATAGAGAATGTCTTCAGTAGCATAATTTTAAATATTTTAAATATTCATCATTTTCCATTTTTCCAGTGAAGCGTATCCGAGGAGCCTACAAGATATATTCTTACACAGACCAGGCACTCTATGAAAAGGTAAGGTTCATTACTTTTATTGTCTGAGGTCACTTGCTGATATTATATAAAATTGAAATATTATACATGGTTTTGTATCTTTTTTATTATCATTTGCATTAGATATGAAAAACATTATACATTTTAGTATTGATAAGATACCTTGTTGCTAGATTTGCTAAGAAATTAACACATTTCATGATCAGATCATACTTCAATGCATTGTATTGTTTTTAAAAACTATGAAATCAAATCTTAAATATATTGGTTAAATGTATGGCAATATTGGTGTTTTTTTTTTCTTAATTACCTGCTAAATGAAACAGTACAAACTAATAAAAGCCAACATTTCAGACAAAGCGACGCGGGGGATTTGGGGAGGAGGCAGCGAGGATTGCAAACAACATTTTAAATCGTAGCACCGCCTCCCCAGGGCCCAAAAAAGGGGCAGGGAAAGACAAAGACGATAAGAAAGATAAAGACCCTAAAAAGGGGGTAAGTGTTGCAGTTTTGTTCTATTTTTATTAATAATGTCTGCTATTTTGGGCTTCGTGAAAAACATTATGAGCCGCGTCGTGGGAAAACCGGACTTAATGCATGTGCGTAAAGTGTCGTCCCGGATTAGCCTGTGCAGTCCGCACAGGCTAATCAAGGACGGCACTTTCTGCCTACAGTGGATTTATGTTTAGAAAAGACTTCCTTGAAACAGAAAATACCATAAAAGCAGAAAGTGCCATCCCGGATTAGCCTGTGCGGACTGCACAGGCTAATCCGGGACGACACTTTACGCACATGCATTAAGCCCGGTTTTCTCACGACGCGCCTCTTATATTTTAATTAAATTTACATCAGTGAATGTCTGCATGTTGTAGTGACATGTGTATTGTGTTTACTTTTGCAATTACTTCTTGCTCTTCTTGCTCATAATGGCAATGGAATTGTAGACAGACTTTGAAGTGTAAAACTTTACAGTATTGATTTTTTTAATGAGAAAATGTTTATTTTTCAATGGAATTTATATTAAGAGAGTTAAACTTCAAAGAATGGTAATCCAACCCTTACCAAAATATTTGTATTTACTAAGTTAAAGTGTACTATTAAGCGCAATAAATATTATTGCTTCTCTTTCAATAATTTGTATGCTTTATTGTGAACGTATACACAAAATATCATTTTGGTCCTTAATGTAGAGGCCTACTAATAACTCGGCCATTGGTTGTGGTTTATTTCTATTTCTCTGTGTATTATCAGCTCTTGCAGCACCAACTCTCACGAGTATGTATGACATACAAAACCTGAACAAATTTGTGTTGTATTTATTTTCTCATTAGATTTACTTATTTATTTACTTATTTATTTGAATTTTCCTTCTCATTTTTAGCAGATTTACATTGTTTTTGTGTGTATTAGTATTAGTTATTGTTTTCAATTGTTAGAAATACTGTCAACGTATAGAAATTTGTCGGTATCAAATTTCGTGGTTTCTTTAAAAACGACAATTTCCTTGGTACAGTAAAACCCCGCTAATAGACCACTTGCGGGTCTTAATAAAAGTGGTCTTGATAGTGGGGTGGTCGTATTATCAAGGTAAGGCAAATCACCGAGTCAGTACATGCATATGTCTGTGTTATTTAAAGTTTTCTTGAAAATAATAAATACTCTATATATGACGAAAATTTTAGTTTGTTTCTATAAAATGTTTAATTGCATACAAATTTTGTAACTTATTGTTAATTACGGAAACTTTACATGAAGTCGGAAATTGAATTAAAAAATCATTAAGACCATTTATAGACTGTCCAGTTCAGTATTTAGCATTGTCCCCCTATCTGTCAGACAGTGTCAATTAACGTAATCTGATACACAGTCAATGTTCTAATCCCTTATCCAAACATGCGTCACATTGTTTTTAACGCACCCATTTTATACCAAAGCAGTATGTTTAAGCCTTTCAAACTATAATGTTGATGTGCCAATGACACATACAAATGTAGAATAGTCTATGAGCCATACAATTATTTGAGGAGCGTCGTGGGAAAACCGGGCTTAATGCATGTGCGTAAAGTGTCCTCCCGTATTAGCCTGTGTAGTCGACACTTTCTGCCAACAGTGGATTACTGTTTAATGCCTTTAACAATATAATGTTGTTTCTGACATTTAAAACATTGTCTTACAGACTGATTATTCACAAATTTGTTATTATAGTGGAAACACTTCTGTCCATATAAGTCTGTTTTTGTGGTCGCTTTCAATTTTATTTGTTCTTTTGACTAATGGATCTTACTGATAACAGAATGGTCATGAAATTATTTGTTTGTCATATACAGAAGTTATCGAAAACAACAGTTTGAATGTTTTCATTAGATGTTACATAGTTTTACGTAGCATTTTGTTACCCATATTTAGGGCCCCGCAAATTTTTTGCTGGTGCCCTATACTAATCACCCTGTCTGTCCGTCTGTCCGCCCATCCTTCCGACCACATTTTTTCATGTTTTTCTTTCATAACTTCAAAACCGTTATGCTATTAATTTGAAATGTCATGGGTGGATAGATCTCATTAAGAAAAAGTGCAGTGCACAAGAACCATTACTCTGCACTTCATGGTTCTGGAGTTATTGCCCTTTGTTAATTTTTCATACTTCGTTTTTGCCTGGAGCATAACTCTTAGACTATAATAGGTATTAACTTGAAACTTCATAGGTGGATAGATCTCATTGAGAAGTGCAGTGCACAAGAACCGTTACTCTGAACTTCATAATTCTCGGGTTATTGCCCATTGTTAATTTTTCATTTTTAGGCGGAGTCAACTTTTGGTTTCAGCTCTCTAACTTGAGAACGAATTGAAATATTTTAATGAAACTTCATCCATAGATACCTTATATCGAGACCTGGCATGGGATCACATAGGGGGTGGATGGGGTCACTGTCAAGATCACCGTTACAAAAAATAGAAAAACGGTTTACGCTCAATTACTCGAGAACGAATTGAGCTATTGTAATTCAACTTCATACATAGATACCTTTTATCAACACATCGCTTGGGATTGCATAGGGGGTGGGTGGGTTCAATGTCAAGGTCACCATTACTAAAAATAGAAAAATGGTTTGTTCTCAATTACTCAATAACAGATTGTAACGAATATAGAGGGAAAATTCCTTGTGAAGGCAACTCCTCATACAGTTTCCAACAGACTTTCTTCAAATTTGTTTCATTTCCTATCATAACTTTACAAAACTGGCTGGACCCCACCTTCAAACGTGCTATCAGTCGGGGCCCGTTGTCACTCCTGTGACTAAGTTCTAGTTGCTGGTTATTTCTTTTAGCATTCAAGGGATGAAATGTCTAGGGTAGGTGACCAATGCCATGTGACTTAACAGTCTGATTCTTACATAATTACAAAGAAGTGTTATACAAGTATATCTTACGGTGTCATAGATGTGACATGTGTATGTTTTTATTTATGTCGTTCCCACGACATATTAAGTTGTGGGAACGAGATCTTATCTCGTGGGAACGAGATCGTATCTCGTGGGAACAACATAATTATGTCGTTCCCACGACATATTAAGTTGTGGGAACGAGATCTTATCTCTTGGGAACGAGATCTTATCTCGTGGGAACGACATAATTATGTCGTGGGAACGACATATTAAGTCGTGGGAACGAGATCTTATCTCGTGGGAATGAGATCTTATCTCGTGGGAACGAGATCTTATCTCGTGGGAACGACACAATTATGTCGTAGGAACGAGATATTTTTGTCGAGGGAACGACTTAATGAAACAATCAAATTCCATCTTGCTCTCGCAGTAGAAAAACAATGTCTTTATATCTTAATCCAGCATTGGAATATGATATCTATGTAAGCGTCTCTTGTATCAGCCATTTTGAAACATGCTTTTAAACAACGTGTATTCTATTTATGTTGTTACCACGAGTTAATTATCTCGTACCCACGACTTAATATGTCGTTCCCACGAGTTATTTATATCGTTCCCACGAGAAAAAATCTCGTTCCAACGACTTAATATGTTGTTACCACGAGTTAATTATCTCTTTCCCACGACTTAATATGTCGTTACCACGACATAATTATGTCGTTCCCACGAGATAAGATCTCGTTCCCACGAGATAAGATCTCGTTCCCACGAGATAAGATCTCGTTCCCACGAGATAAGATCTCGTCTCGTTCTCACGACTTAATATGTCGTGGGAATGACATAAATAAAAACATGCACATGTCACATCTATGCCACCGTAATATCTCCTCTGTCTGAGACATGCTGGTCTGTTGACCAGTATGTTTAACTGTGTCATGAATCTAACACCTGTATGATTGTGTTAAAAGATATGTTAAAAACGTGTATAGTAAACAGTTTTATAAAAGAAATTTTGAATCTTTCCAGTTTTAGTTTTTTTGTAATTTCTGATTTTTTCTATTTCTTTTCATAAAAAAAGTATAAGAATTGGTAGCCAAAAAAGATACCAAGCACGTAAACCTGTATCGAAATTGAATTTTAATGGAAGACATTTGATTTCATTTAATGACTTAATGCTGCTGGTGATGACCTAAAATAATTTTCAAATCAATGCATTACTATTACTATGTGAATGATATGTAGTTTATATACAGAACTGAAACAGAAAAAAGAAACGAAGCATATCGTGGGAAAACCTGGCTTAATGCATGTGCGTAAAGTGTCCTCCCAGATGAGCACAGGCTAATCCTTGACGGCACTTTCCGCTGTTATGGTATTTTCTGTTTCAAGGAAGTCTCTACACAAAAATAAATCCAGTGTAGGCGGAAAGTGCCGTCCTGGTTTAGCCTGTGTGGACTGCAAAGGCTACTCCAGGATGACACTTTATGCACATACATTAAGCCTGGTTTTCCCACGATAAGCCTCAAATCTTGATTTAGGGTTTTTTTTTTTATAAATATATGTGCAAAGACAAGGCAAACTATTGACCGCAGCAATTTCTGTATTTGTGTAGCAACATTCGAGACAAGAAGAGTCGCGGGTAGGTTTTCACAAACTGTGTGCAGGCATTCTCTGCATTGCATTCATGTGACAATAAGTATCTTGTCTTTAAATACCCATGGCTATTGAACCTAACAGTACATGAAGTAATTAAATAACGTAAAAGTACGAGTTTACGCTAAATAATATATTTATATCGAAAATGTTTTAAATGAAATAGCATTATGCAAGTGTCTTGTTTGTTCAAAAATGGTGAATATGAAAAATGTGATTTTTAGAGATTGCATATTGGTACATAGCAAATTAAAACCTTGTACAGTTTCATAGTAAAAATGATTCTTACAATAAAACTGGTGTTTAACTTCATTTTCATCTTATGTTGATAATATAATTTCTGAGTATTTTATTGACTATACAGCACTCAAGGCAAACTGTTGAAGAATCTAGGGTACGTTCGCAACTTGGTTTCGGCTTCTTTTGTCGACTTATTTCTTTGGCGTACACTGAGACATTGACTTTTCTATAAATCTATGAACAATTATAGACATGCTTGGATTCCATTTTTGGCTCGACTTTTCGAAGAAAATAAGTTGAGCTATTGTCGTCGCCCTGTTGTCTGCGTCAGGGACTGCAATTGCATCAGCATCATTCTGCGTTAGTTAAGTTTTTTGACATTCAATAAGTCCATTTCTCAGAAACTATCGAAGGTATCCATTTGAAACTTCCAGTACTTGTTAACTATCAAAAGGGTACTCCATTACAACAAGGCAGGTAACCCTGTGATTTGTTTTGCCAGATTTATCTGCCCTTGTTTGGACTTACAACTCAGCATATTTTGACGATTGCTTGAGGATTGCTCATTATTCAACTTAGATTTTTTGGCTTTAGGTCAAATTTCTCAATATGTATAAGTGGTACTGACTTGAACTTCAAAATATTTCATAACAGTGATAAACTTATTCTATAAACAAAAGCCTAGAGTACTATCAAATATGAGAAAGTCGAGCGTCCATCACCCATAGGCGGTGATTTTGTTTTTATTGAGGAAGTGTTCAAGCTATTTGTATCTATTTATTGCGCAATGCAACATTAAGACGATGTTGTGAATAAAACATTGAAAGCTGACACGACTGTGACAACATTTTTAAAGATCATTCTAGTAGTTTTTTGTTGTTTGTTAATTATAAAAGAATTACAACTGATACTTTTGCTGAAATATTTTTGTATTCTTGTCAATTATAAGATTTAAGTGTAAGTTTATTATTTAAGTTAAGTAGGGCTCAGTTCATAGATGAACACTAATAAGTGTACTCAATCAGTATATAAACTGAATTATGCAGATAATTAAAGATTTATATTAATTGATGTCAAAGTTATACGCAATTCCACCTTCAGCACTCCCGACAGACTGTCGATGACAGGGTATGTGTTTGCTTTGAGAGCCTGGTACTGGTTCAGCATTATATGCATTTTCTGACTTAATGTTGCCAACTGTCAACTCTTCAGTTTCATTCTTCCATCCAAAGAGTCATCACATTTTATGCAGTGTTCACAAAGATTCATTGACATTTAAAATGTCCTGTAAAGCCGTAAACTTCAATACATGTATAAACATTGACTCTGACAGTTGTTTTAGGTTACACAACATTAATAAATGATGCAAAACTTGACAAGTATTTGTTGATTTGTTCCATATTTTAATGTTAAATTCATCCTGTTTGTCTGCTTTCAAGTTATATGGTAACTTTCATCTGCATAGTTAGAAAATAATTGATATGAATGATCATACATACACAGTTAAACAAAATCATGCCACCAGCAGTATGGAAAAAAATCTTTTTTATCATGGGCAACAATGTTAGTGCAATTGGCAATGTTGTAGAATAAAAGGCCATATTATATGTCCTATAATGTTAGATCAGGATCTATTCTTCAGTATTTTTCTTCCTAGGTGTAATATCTTTTCATGAGTTTGACATAGATGTTAATCATGTGCTGCCAGATGACTGTTCTACTAGTAATAAGCATTCTTTTTTTCAGATTTAATTTTATGTCTTTAAGTCTTTTGATTTTCAATGGCCCGCCAAGAATGATACCCTAATGTTCATGACAATTAAGCACATTCAATTGTACTGAATGTTTTTGTTCCCATGTACTCGTGATGATCACCTGTCAACTCATCGTTTGCAGAGATCCAATAGTATAGCACCATACCATGATGAGGTTTGTAGTTGTGAGGTCACATCCTGTACAAGATGATGTCACTTCCTGTTGTTGCACACACAAAAACAACAGCTATTCACTGTATCAAATCTATGATAGATCTTCTAACGAACTTGTTTTTGTTCCTGTCCATAGAAAATACATTTTCTCAACATCATTTCTCCAAAAAATAATATTGCGACATTGTCTGTTAACAGTACACATCTTTGTCCAGTGTTTCACAGAAGGTAGATACTTCACAATCTTTAGTTTTCTATAAAGCAGTGTTTGATATGGTGTAATTAAAGCTGGGATAAAATATACAAGCTACAAATATGTGTTGTTGTTTTTTTGAAAACGAATAACTTTTACACATGTCCGCCAAATTAGCAGTGTTTTGTATGTTGATTATATTTTATGTCAATCCTGGATAATATGAGACAACAAGCTTAAAAATCAAATATTTATGAGGCTTGTTTGGGGAAACCCGGTCTTAATGCACGTGTGTAAAGTATTTTCCCGTATCAACCTGTGAAGTCCACACAGGCTAATCCGGGATGGCACTTTCCGCCTACGGTGGATTTATGTTTTGAAGAGTCTTCCTTGAAACAGAAAATACCATAAAAGCGGAAAGTGTCGTCCTGGATTAGCCTGTGCGGACTGCACAGGCTGATCTGGGATGACACTTAACGCACATGCATAAAGCCTGGTTTTCCCGCGATATGCCTCATAGTTATATATATTTGTTGAAAACCAAAAGTGTACACAATCATGTTCTTCCTGTAAGACAACCATTAAAATTTAAACTTGATACTTTTGAGTTTTATTATACATCATATTCAACACACAGTTATGTACCTGTAACTATGTTTGTGCCAGTGTCAAAGCCCCCATGTGACCTTTGTTGGGGCCTCACCTGAGGTAACAAACCATAGATAGACTGCACCTCAAGTACTTTCATCCTTAAAAGACTCTTGCTTTGCGAATGTGACATTGTCGAATTAATGTATATGAGAAAAAATGAAAATAAATAAAAATAATCATGGTATGAAAATAGGAATTGTTAAAGGTGTGTATGTTTGGGCTGATATTTGTTAAGCTCTTGAGAAAATCTTAAAGGGACTTGTTCACAGATTTTCGAATCGTTGAAAAATGACATGTATTATCTTAACTGCAAAAACTTAAGTATCTGGACTAACAAAAAACAAATACTATATAAAGACAAAAAAGTAATCTAAAAAATGTGCCTCTTCTGGGACTTGAACCTATGATCATCGGGATCAAAAAGCTGTTGCTCTAACCACTTGGCCATTCAGACTTACATTCATGTTAGTGATTTTTTAACCTTATGTAAGAGATACAATGCGTTTTCCAAAATACAGAGGAAAAGCGTTCTACTTTTATCCATTTCAACTGATGAGTTTTCATAAACGACACTTTATTTTCAAAATATTACTTTGTCAGGAGTGTTATTTAGCTTGTTTATATATAATGTATTTTTATTTTTGAGATCTATGACTTAATTGTTGAAAATTGTCAATTTTGCAATCTGTGAACAGGTCCCTTAAAGCAAGGTTGCTGTTCAGTGAAAAAAATGTATTCATTTTTATATCTGAGTATTTCACTTTTTTTATTCACAGATATATTTTCAGCTGTTATGAAAAGTAAAGCCCTATAATACAGAATAAAATAAATTATCAGAAACAGCAACTAACTTATTAATTAATTAATTAATCCTTATTTACAAACTTAAAGGTACTTTTAAGTCAGTGGTCCTGATTTATTTATATTTCTCATTCATTAGTTTTAAAATGCACTATGATAAAAGTACTTGAATTTTATTTAATAAATGTTGATGTCATGAAGGAGGATCCTTATTAATGTGGACACAATAAACTAATGTTTTAAATATATTCTCAAGTTAAAAGTAAACAGTGGCTTGTGAAATTCTTGAATAGTTTTTTTAAAAGTTTGTTTTTGTTGTTTTGTTGTTGTTGTTTTTTGGACTTTTTATCCATTTCCATTATTTTTACTTTCTCTTTTAAAAAAAATTCAATAATGTATTAATTTTAAAGTGGATGTTAAAGAATAACAACACATGCATTCAATGTTTACAATTCACAATGTTATTATTACTTATTGGTCATCAGCAACAACTTTTATTGTTTAGTTTAGTTTTCTTTATATTTATTAAAAATATCTTATGAATAAAAGTCTACATTACTTTGGATCATCCCTTGAACTATAAAATTATATAATATATAAATGCACATGTATTATTTTAGTATTACCAATTTTGTATTGTACTATTTAGAGTCAGACCATTTATTGCATTATTTGTTACTGTATGCTCAGCAAACTGTTTTAGTGCATCGGCTCACAGTATAACAAGCCAGTAGTTTGAATTACGATTATAACATTGCTTACATCAAATTTGTTTCCAGTTTACAAGAGTTCTCACGCTATGAAAAAATGATGTTTAAATTTTTATCATATAAGTTTCATACTTCCTGACACTATCTGTGGTTGCTTTATTTTGCAAATACCGTAAATAAAATGGTACACCATGATTAGGTATGCCATGGCATGCCAGATTTGATCTTTCAAGCAAGAGAATGCCAGTGAAATTTTCATGTACCCAGTGTTCCTAATAAACCAAAGTCATGGTTTTAATCGTTAAAATGTTATACATTCAAACTTGTTGAGATAGTAGATCTGACATTGATGAAATAAATCAGGAGATACATTCTAGCATGTTTATTTCATGCATTGCCAATGATGTAGTTATGGTACTACACACTGGTCTATTCATCAAAATGTTGTCAGTACAAACTTGTTAAAATGGTAGATCAGACATTTATTATTTCATTAAGAAAATCAGGAGATACATTTTGTAGTTATTCCATTCTTTGCCATTTAGTTGTTCCACCTTGCACTTGTTATAACAGCTTCATGTTGGCCTGTTAATATTCCATTCATCGCCATTCAGTTTTTGTACTATAAGCTTTTTTAATCATTAAAATGTTGTCGATACAAACTTATAGCTGTTGCACCATGCACTTGTTATAACAGCTTCATGTATGTGTAACATATTTGAGGTGTGTCGTGGGAAAACCAGGCTTAATGCATGTGCGTGTAATCCCGGATTAGCCTGTGCAGTCTGCAAAGTCTAATCCAGGACGGCACTTTCCGCTTACATTGGCTTAATGTTTAGAAGAGACTTACTTGAAACAGAAAATACCATAAAAACGGAAAGTGCTGTCCTGGATTAGCATGAGCTGACTGCACATGCTAATCCGGGTTGACACTTTACGCACATACATTAAGCCCGGTTTTCCCATGACACGCCTCATTTGCTAATGATCCACCGTAGGAACATGAGCCTCATGGCAAAGACCACCATGATCATAAGAAGGTAACCGTGGTAACCAGCCCTGACTCTCTGTCTGCCGTGCTGATTGTGATTGTGCATAACCTGCCGTATATGGCGTACCATTTGGTCAAAAGTACCTATACACATGCAGGGAAATTTAGATGTAACTGTTGTTATAAAATTGTAATTGCAGTTGGAATTTCATGACTGCAGTCATAAAAATGCAGTGTTTTTTTAGGTCCAATTTGGGGGTGAAATTCGGCCCAATTCCCTGCTAAAAAAGTATGTATTTTTCCCCTATATTAACCGTTGAACAAAACTTGAATCGGACAAAAATTTACTATGACAGAGGAATTTTCGTAAACAATCCCTGCAATTTTCATCAAACCAAGTTTGTGCGTAATCTAAGAGTAAAACAATTCATTAATGTTTTATAACAAAGAATAAAAAATGTAATAATGCTTGTCTAAAAAAAAAATCCCTTTTGTTGGAAAATTCCCCGTCTGAAGGGCCCTGCCACCTTTCCCCCAAAGGTGAAAAAAATAAACTGAATTGTAGCCTTTGGTTACACATTTATGAGTGCTGTTATATCTATTTTAACAGCCATGCTTATTCATACTTTTGAACCAAAGGGTACCCCATAAACTTACACTTGCATTTAAACAGATCACATACTTGTTTACTAGCTTAGTTGTTCCCTAGATTACCAGCGATGTAGAGCATTAAGGGGACGTAATATCGTGTTTTTGTTATTCACATGGCATCTGTTATTTGAAAGCATTTACATGTTTTATAGCTTAGTTGTTCCCTAGATGACCAGCATGTAGATTAAAAATGACGTAATTAATATGAGGTGTGTCATGGGAAAACCGGACTTAAAGCATGTGCATAAAGTGTCATCCCGGATAAGTCTGTGCAGTTCACACAGGCTAATCTGGGACGACACTTGCCACTTTTTTGGGGTATTTTCTGTTTCAAAGAAGCTTCTTCTAACCATAAATCCACTGTAGGCGGATAGTGTCGTCCCGGATTAGCCTGTGCGGACTGCACAGGCTGATCCAGGATGACACTTTACGCACATGCATGAAGCCCGATTTTCTCATGACACCCTCATATAGTGTTTTTGTTACTCACAAGCTATCATTTATAAGCATGACTGTGTAACATATGTGGTAGAGTTAGTCAAAACATCAGGGATCTTAATGATTGATGGAATACAGGTAGAAAAATCTCATTAAAATGTGGAGCGTCCTAGGAAAACCGGACTTAATGCATGTGCGTAAAGTGTCGTCCCGGATTAGCCCATGCAGTCAGCACAGGCTAATCCAGGACGGCACTTTCCGCTTTTGTGGTATTTTCTGGTTCAAGGAAGTCTCTTCTAAACATAAATTCACTGTAGGCGGAAAGTGCCATCCTGGATTAGCCTGTGCGGACTGCACAGGCTAATCCGGGACGACACTTTACGATGTCTTCAGATCCTAACAACGTAAGGATTTGATTTAAATGAGATTGAGGTAGCAATAGCTTTTCAGCAGCGCTATTTTAATGCAAAATGGTTGTTTAGGGATCATATTGCTGTATTCGGTATGATTTTCATGGACACGGCGACCAGCATTGCTTAAAGGGTGTGCATGGAAATAGCTGTATTTAATCAGAGATGCAAGGACTGGTACATGGGCAGAATGTACTCACTTGCTTTGTATCTGGAAGCGTGAGCACAGTTTGGCAACTCAGGTTTGGATTTTAACAGCTCGACCATAATTATGTTTGAAACCTGTTAGACTGTTCAACAGACCATTTTACTGTTTCCTGTTCATCTATGATATTCAGTACCATTTTGATAACTTAGATATGTAGCCTGAAATTAGCCGCATTTTTCAATAAGACACATTATACAAGTTGATATTTAGTTGATATTTAGTCATAGTTTGAACCAAGACCATAAAAACAAATGAGGCATGTCGTGGGAAACCCGGGCTTAATGCATGTGCGTTAGTGTCATCCTGGATTAGCCTGTGCAGGACGGCACTTTCTGCCTACAGTGGATTTATCTTTAGAAGAGACTTCCATGAAACAGAAAATACCATAAAAGCGGAAAGTGTCGTCCTGGATTAGCCTGTGTGGACTGCACAGGCTAATCTGGGATGAAACTTAACGCGCATGCATTAAACCAGGTTTTTCCATGACACTCCTTATATAACTTCTTTACATAGTAACATTGCTTTCAACGTAACAAGTCAACATATTTGTCCATACATCTTCCATTGTTGTTTCATAATGTTTTTTACATGTCAGTTTCATATTTTTGTGTATAAACTCTTTAAGGCTGGACAAAACAGTATGGCTGTAAGTATAAGGGTACTTGACTGACATGATGAATTTCATTGGTTGGCCGAGCTTTTCTCGGCATTTTATGCACCAAGATTTGTGTGACAATAAATATTGTCATGAGAAGCGCGTGTGTTGAATTTTGTCTTCAAGAGAATGTCTGTTTTGTCCTGTCTTCTGTGACTGTAACCAGTAACATATTTTAGTTAAGGAAAAGTATCATCGATTCAATGTGGCAGCTTCCTGGCAGTACCAGTTTAGAATTTGGTTTTATAATAGCTTATTATTAAAACTTTCTAGTAATTTCAACTTAGGCGTAAAAAAGTATGTTTGTTTCAGGTTACATACCCCCAAAAATTAGGGTAGGGAGTAATTTTTTTTTATAATTTGTTTTTATGCCCCCGAAGGGAACTTTGGGGCATATAGTAATCTCATTGTCCATCCGTCTGTCCGACTGTACGTCTGTCCGTCCGTCACGCTTCTTGTGCGGAGCATAACTCCCATTAGTATTGAAGGGATTCAAATGAAACTTCATCTAATGATAGAGAACAATGAGAGGAAGTGCAGAGTACAAGGACCACACCTCTTCCTTCAATATTTACGAAGTAATTGCCCTTTGTTTAATTTTCTTGTGCGGAGCATATCTCCAGTAGTATTGCAGGGGTTCAACTTCTTATAGTGATAGAGGACAATGAGAGGAAGTGCATAGCACAAGGACCAAAACTCTTTCTTCAATATTTATTGAGTTATTGCCCTTTGTTTTATTTTCTTATGTGAAGCATTAATTTTCTTGTGCGAAGCATAACTCCATTAGTATTAAGGGGATTCAAATAAAACTTCATCTAAAGATAGATGCCAATAAGAGGAAGTGCAGAGCACAAGGACCACAACTCTTTCTTCAACATTTACAGAGTTATTGCCCTTTGTTTAATTTTCTTGTGCGGAGCATAACTTCATTAATATTGAAGGGATTCAAATGAAACTTCATATAATGATAGAAGACAATTAGAGGAAGTGCACAGCACAAGGACCACAACTCTTTCTTTAATATTTACGGAGTTATTGCCCTTTGTTTTATTTCCTTATGTGAAGCATTAATTTTCTTGTGCAGAGCATAACTCCATTAGTATTGAAGGGATTCAGATGAAACTTCAATTAATGATAGAGGACAATGAGAGGAAGTGCAAAGCACAAGGACCATGACTATTTCTTCAATATTGACAGAGTTATTGCCTTTGTTTAATGTTCTTGTACAGAGCATAACTTCATTAGTATTAAAGGGATTCAAATGAAACTTCATATTATGATAGAGGACAATGAGAGGAACTGCAGAGCACAAGGACCTTAACTACTTCTTCAATATTTACAGAGTTATTGCCCTTTGTTTTATTTCCTTATGTCAAGCATTAATTTTCTTGTGCTGAGCATTTCTCCATTAGTATTGAAGGGATTGAAATTAAACTTCGTGTAATAATAGAGGACAATGAGAGGAAGTGCAGAGAACACAAGGACCACAACTCTTTCTTAATATTTACAGAGTTATTGCCCTTTGTTTTATTTCCTGATGTGAAGCATTAATTCTCATGTGCGGAGCATAACTAGATTTATATTGAAGGGATTCAAGTGACACTTCATATAATAATAGAGGACAATGAGAGGAAGTGCAGAGCACAAGGACCACAACTCTTTCTTCAATATTTACGGAGTAATTTGCCCTTTGTTTATTTTTTGTGCAGTGCATAACTCCATTATTATTAAAGTGATTTAAAATAAAAGCACATATACAGAGGATGTTGAGAGGAAGTGCAGAGTACAAGGACCATAACTCGCTTTGTAGGAAGCGTCATTTTTGCCAACATGTAACTTACATTGTGTTGTCTTCCTCTGACAAGCATATGCTTCGGGGGCATATGTAACATCCTGTGACAAGCCTCGTTTTATTTGGTAAATGGTCAACTTGAATATTCTAAAACTGAATGAATATTCATAACATGTCTTATATCATAAAACATTGTTTTGAAGTGGATGCTATCACAACAAAACACTTATTTATCCAAAAAATATTTAATTATTGGAAAAAATAAACAAAAAAATATCTGACCCACTCAATAAAATGTTCTAGGATCAGAGCTTTTTTTTAGAGTAGGTCGGGTTACCTGAAACAAACTATTTTGTTTAGAGTAGGTCGGGTTACCTGAAACAAACTATTTTGTTTAGAGTAGGTTGGGTTACCTGAAACAAACTATTTTGTTTACACCTTATTAACTTGTACTAGCAAGTTATTATGTTGTAATTAGGACTTCATTATTTCCATGTTAGACATAGTTTTGTTATCTTTGACATTTCAGCTTAATAATTTTCTATTACAAACTTGTAATTATGGCTTAGTTACTTATAATTACAAAAAAGATATATTAAAGTTACGAATTGTTTTTTGTTTTTTTTTATTATGAGTTAATTGCATGCTGGCACCAGGACGCTTCCATAATTCATTGTTTGTACCAACTTCTAGAATGCATTTAGATGTATGTAGTCTCTAACGGTTTTGTTTGTGAAGATGTGATGTCAAATAATAATGCACCGATTAACAAATAGCCAACATGAACATCTTCATTCATTTGTTTGTAGATTTTCTTTTCAAGAAATGTAGAAATGATGAAATAATTTGCAGTAAAATGTTCTATTTCATTCTCTAATGCACATACATTTGTTAAATGTACTGTTTCTATGTTATAATGAAAGTGAAACAAAATTAAGCATCAAAATTCTAAACATTATTCTGTATGCTTGTTAAGATGTCGACAGAACATAGTCTTTATTTGAATTTTTATTAACTTGATCCTGGTTGGAATTATAGATCATGTTTTCAGTTTAAATGTTGTTTTAAAATGGACAATTTATTGACATTTACTCATATAAAAAAAAAATGAATGCATTGTCGAGTCCTTAAAATTAGATATCACTTGACAAATTGTAAACTTAGTGTACACAAAAGAACACATGGAAATGTTTGTGAGCAAGTGTGAGCAAATGACCTAGAAATTAAAGGAAAATAGTTTCTATGACAATGGCTTGGAGAAAACGGTTACTTGGCAGAAGTTAGAAACTAGATTTTGTCTGAATGTGTCATTCTCCATTATCACCAAACCAAAGTTTGATGAACGTTTAGTCAAGGATTTATTTCTTCTACCAGCCTTTTTTAGTTCAAATAAATTTGAAACAAAAAAGTTTCTTGTTGAACTGTTTTAACAATGTCAGTGTAGCATGATCTAATCCATTGTAAACACTAACTAAACATACATTTAGCTTTGTTCGTAAAAAGACTATTATCACCATATCACTATACATTATATGTTTTAGCTAAATGTTTGTACTTTTGTTCCCATTCAGCCAGTTAATATACTGTCACATTACTAAACTCTTCTGTAAATATCATTTTGTTTCTCAAAATGCTAGCTGTTCCAAACATAGTTGTTTTGTAATATTTACGTGTGTGCCAAACGTTAGTTAGCAGGCCTTCTCAAATCAGGCAACTTACATTGTTTTGACTTTATTTGGATCATTTTCTAGTATGTGATTTATTTTGCAAATTCAATTAGAGCATTCAGTTTAATCCTTCTGAAAAAAAAATAAAAAATAATGGCACAAAATGTCAGTCTGTGTTCTATTACATTGCCCTCATAGAAGTTGTGTGTAACATCATTACCGTATTTACCCTATGTATTGGGACACTCTAAATATTGGGACACCCCTATTTTTCGGAAAAATAATTATTTTTCTTGTCCCTTAATATTGGGACACTTATGAAATTTGATTTTTTTCTTATCCCTAAATATTGGGACACACAAATATAGTGGTAAATTGTCTTCAATTTTGCCAGTTTAAAATAAATATCTCTCGATTTCATTATGGTCAGAGTAGTATAGATCTACTATACAAAAGATATGCTGCAAATAATAAGAGTGTACCCCTTTTATATAATAAAAACTACAAAGACTACCGTTTTCAAAATCTTCATGCATGTTTTGCACAAAATTATATTCGTATTAAATAATTTATTGAACTTCTTATAACAAACTATAAAATTGTCAATTAATGTCAATTAACAGTTACCAGTATTAGGGTAACTACCCAGTACTATGTGATAATTGTCAGGTCTCTCATGAAGCCAATTAGTGTGCCACATGCGGCATTCTTATCGCTAAACAAACACGCCTAGGGTATGTTTAATTGACCCGTGGTGCAAACTGTGTACTAACACGCTATACTACCCGTTGTTCTTAATTGACACGCTCCACTCAGTTAAGCACGCTGCATAACGACAATCGGTGTGTGTGTGAAAATACATTGGGTCGAATATTACCCTATATTTTGGGACACATTTTAGGGAATTATTTTTGTATGACCCTTTATATTGGGACAAGAAAATTTTAAATTATTTTTAAGTGTCCCAATACATAGGGTAAATATGGTAAGTGTCGTTAAAATGATCTAATACAGACATCACAGACCGTGAAATCCGATGCGGGGTCCGAACCGGATTCGTCTGCCCCTGTGAACCTGGAGGGCCAACAGTTTGTGGAGGCCAAGTCGTACGTCATGTTCGAGATTTCCTTGTCTCACCCGCTGATTCCTAAGCGGCCTCCGGAGGAACTCGCCCGACGTGTGGCCGAGTACATCCCGCCTCGACCCTTGTTCCCGAAACGTACAGACGGTGCTCAGAGGGTGAGTTGAATAATAATATAAAACCCAAGCTTTTTTTAGAAACTGGGAATTGGTCCTAGACCATTGGTTATACATTTGGTCATACGGAACACAAAATCTAGGTTTAAACTCAACTTTTGGGAAAAAGTGCATGATTTTAAAGAAATTTCCATATAGACCCGGCTATATACGGTACAGTTGGCACACCCAAACAAAAAATTGGTTAATGATTATGTCAGAACCAGGACATTCTTAATTAGCTCAGTATAATGGTGCTCTTAATTTGGAGTCATAAATCAGTTATTGTGAATATGTGTTTTGCTTTCAGGCAGTGGATGATTTCCACACACAGGTGGCCAGTGTGGCTGGTCTGGTACTGGACGAGTTCAGGTGAGACGTTTGTTTGTGAATGAGGCATATTGTGGGATACACAGGCTTAATGCATGTTCGTAAACTGTCATCCCGGATTAGCCAGTGCAGTCCGCACAGGCTCATGCAGGACGGCACTTTCCGCTTTTATGGTAGTTTCTGTTCAAGGAAGTCTCTTCTTAATATGAATCCACTGTAGGTGGAAAGTGTCGTCCTGGATTAGCCTGTGCGGACTGCACAGGCTGATCGGGGACGAGACTTTACGCACATGCATTAAGCCTGGTTTTCTCATGACACACCTTAAATTAATTTACAGGAACTTGAGATATAGTTCTGCATCAAATGCATGAATTTTTTTATTTTTTCATGTTGCTGGCTTTTCATTTGTGTTGCTTATTAGAAATATTGGTAAATATTCTCTGCACTTTTGTTGCTACAGTTTTTAAAATGACAATGAACTGATGCCATAGAAAGTTATTTTTAAATTGCAAACCATCAACAGTAAAGCTCAATTTATAACAAAACAAATAGAACGTTCCAAAGTTCAGTGAGAATCATACTGAATGATACAAGAAACATAACGCCAACAGACCTTTTTAGCTCGACTATTCACCAAATAGTCGGAGCTATTCTACTCACCCGTTCATTGGTGTCGGCGTCGCCATAATGATCTGGTTAAGGTTTGCATGCAACAAGTACATAGTTCTGTAAGTACTACAGATAAGGTCACTGACCAAGGCCCATAACTCTGAAAAAGCGGTATGAATAGCCGAGCGCGCTGTCCTGAGACAGCTCTTGTTCTTTATAAAATTGAAGTTGAAATCATTACTAAACTGTCTTTTGAAGAGATTTTGTACAATTTAGTTGGCTTCCAGAGCATTTTTTTTTTTTAACTGTATGCTTATTGGATTGTAAGTTTGGAGATGTTTATTTTATTTTTCCACAACCCATCCAACTTTTGTGGCCAAAAATTATGTTTAACAATTTATAAAAAAATAAATGGCCTAATAGCTTTATTATGTATTTCCACATGTTGATTCAGGGACATGTTTGGTGCCGAACTAAAGACAGACAAGAGTGACCTTTCCCAGGAGGCCATGGAATCAAGGTCAGTCTAGTTTTAAAAATAAAACTTGAATTTATTCTGTTAAGTCCTTTATTACTTTGCCATGCAGTATTAAATACATGTATGCACAGATTTATCATATACACTGCAGATCTGTTATATCGCGATCCGTTATTTGCGATATCCAATATATCGCGAATCGGCCGTGGATCCCGATATTTTTCATATACTTACTATTACACGACATTCATAGATAAATCCAGTTTGACCTACATGGCTACCTTTCATTCACACTCTTGTAGTGCGACAAACAATAACCCGACCCACTCAATATCAAAGTGTAACAGTTTGACGTCATCAGCTTACATTGCGCGTCCCACCCATAACAACGTCCTTTCACTGCTGTCGCTTTAATTACACGCCGTCCATGTGGAGGGTGTATACAGTAACTGTTTGTCATAGATCAATACTAACCTATCTGAACGACAATAACGTTATCAATATGGCTTAACTGTTTCTTTTTTGTTTAAGAAGAAATGCTAACTGCACATCGTTCGCGATATAGATACCCAATTTTGTTATGCGCTACGAAACTTTTATACAAAAGTAAAGATCTCAATGTTCTCTGCGCTACGAATTTTTTATACGACAATCAATACACCCACGCTTTCCATGCGGATGACGTGACGTTATACATGTCACCATAATTTTCGCGTGCTTTTCTAGCAGAACAAAGGATTTACACGAAATACATGTGCAGTTTAATTGTAAATAGAAATCGTGTTTACGTCATGTGAACAGAAAAATTCATAAAGGCATTTGGGATTCGGAATTTATTATACGCAATTTGAAATTAATTATAAGGAATAATATTTTATTTTTATGTACAAATGGAATATTTTACATATGGATATGACACATTGTGGATGTTAACAACAATGAAAAAGTTGCGTTAATTACGTTTATGTTTTGAGATCGTAAAAATATGCCAGTGTATACATGTATATCTGTATGTACAGGAATGACCTGACAAGTTATATCGCAATCCGGCTATATCGGGATCGCGATCCATGGACCCTGCGAATCGCGATATAACGGATCTGCAGTGTAGCTGCAGGTCCATTGGTTAAAAGTCTGTAATTTTAATCTTACTCCTAACTTTAAATAACTGGCCCAAGACTTGTTTTTAATTATCTCGTTTAATTTGTATTGGCATATATTTAAGTTTAAAGAGGTGCTGTACGATTTTGTATGAAAGTTATCATGTAAAACCATCCATTGATTCTATAATGTCAGTATATTTTTTAAATAATATTATAACACACTGCTATGTGAAGTTGGAATAAGACGTCAAACATAGAATAAACTGTTTTATTACAACAGTGTTTTATATGCAGTTTACCATGTGTAATTTAAGAATTTGGAAGAGACATTAGTGCAATAAACACCTGTATATATACATGTAACTTCATTTGTAAAATTGATTTTACCACAAAACTGAATACTTGTATGCATTAATATTTTACCAAATTTTCAAACACAAATATTGAACTGTGTCCATGCGTGCATGAACACAGTTTATAAATACAGTAAAAATGCTCAAAGACACAATCAGTTTTAATGAAAAAGTCATGGAAAAATGCTATTATACCGAAAGATTTGACAGAATATAACAAACATACATTAACAACATGATGTTTTGATGTCTTATTCTAACTTCACGTAATACAGTGTTTTATAATAAATGTTAAGAATGAGTCATGTTTAGAAATGCATATTACGAGTAATTTAAAACTAAAATAATACTTCGCTGCACAGCGAACTATTTGGTACATGTGTACACAGTGTCTAGACGAGTCAGAACGATTGATGACTCATGCACAGTCCTTATTTTCTCATTCAAAACAGAATGTAACCATTGCTGTTGGATAAACGGGTCTGTATCGACAGAAAATATATATTTGCATTGTTCGATTAGCGAAATAGGCTTTGTTGATATATATGTTTATTTATGTTATATTAAACGGTTTATTGTTATTGGGTAACAAAAGAGACATGAAATAAATCTAATAAAATCAGACAGTCCCTCTTTAACTCTTAGATGATGAATGAGGTTGTTTCTAATCATGATGCCCAATGGAATTTAAATCTGTCATCTTTAAAGTCTTTTTACAATTTGTTAAGTATTAACATGCATCTGTAGGACAGTGTGATGCTTTAATAGCATCAATAAAATCAGTAGTATATGTATTGGATAGTTTGAGAAACAGTTTAAATCTGTTTTAAATTTTTAACTAATTTATGTACCCTGTGAATGTAAACAGTGACATATTTTGTTGTTTTCAGGAGACAGAAGTTGATCTATGAACTGAATGCATCTGGAAAGTATTTTGCTTTCAAGGAGCAGTTGAAACACTCAGTTGTCAAAATAGTCCGCGAGAAGTACCTGAAAACCACAAACTTTGAGGACAGGCAAGAGTTACAGGTATTGCAAATAAGGGAAATTGTCAGTTAATATGCTAATGCTGGCCAATAAACGATGATAAGTCAAAAGAAATTTCTTAAGTAAATAAATGCATTTAAAAATATATGTTAAATGTATCCTATCTGTGACATTTGACATATCAGCTAGATTTGATTGTTTCTGTATTGTTCACGATATGCGAGTCAAACATGGCTGGTCGAAACTACTATGGCATGAAGGAAAGAACAAAACAGTTTTGAGATTGAAAAAGGGACATTTATTGCAAATGCTCTAAACATAACAAGGGTATTTAAAACCAAATGGGGCCCTAAACCAGCAAATGTACATACATATAAAAACACAATGTATAAACCCATGCATGTACATTCATATAAAAAACAACATATTTAAAAATCTAAACATACAAAGTTTTGACCAGAGTGCCATAATGGGCGATAATAAACCGCCACGAGGGGAACCCAACAAGGGGAACCCGACCGCCCATTGAGATCAGACTGTGATAATGGCTGTATCCATTTAAGTGAGTATTATGCAGACAAACAGGTAAATGGGCCCGATTAGGCCTATGCGTTTAGCCACTCTGAAAGTCAGGACATCATTGTTTACTAGAGATGTCCTGTAAAAACAGTTGTATACTGTAAGTGGTGTTTGTCAGAGACTGACCTGATTAGGGGTGGCTATACATCCAATAGTGATCTGTCATTTGCATGTCTGTTTCTAACAAACATGTAATCTATGTTGCAGACTTTCCTCAGTGAGCTGTATGTGTACCTGATAGATCAAATGCATGAGTCCCTTACCAAGACCCTTGCTCTAGAAGACCAGGCCCCTGTCCCCGCCCCCCTCACAGACTCCGCCCAGCTTAAGCACTTTGCTCGGGAGGCCGAGGTCAACGGGAACTTTGAACTCGCTACAAAGTACTACCAGGAGAGAATCGCTAGAAACAGGAATGACCCGAGTCACTGGTTCGACTACGGGACATTCTGCTTGTATATTAATGACATTACAAAGGTGTGTATACATAAATCGTATGACTAAGCATTCAGCAATTTCAGAAACTGGAATTTGTTTTAAAATTAATGATATAACGTCTTACTAAGTTCAGAATGGGCATATACTTTATAAAGCCAAATTAATCACTATTCATTGTGCTAAGAGAATTCATATAAAACATTTTCAGTGTGTTTCTTGTAGTCAGTATGGTTCATTTATGAGTAGCGGTCAAACTCGTATGGCAAGGAAAAACATCACATGGGATATGATCATGTTTCTTGTAGTCAGATGGATCATTTGTGCTGTAAACATTAATATTTATATTTTACTCTTTAATTTCTGATTAAAATACCCAATTAGGTGTTTCAATTAAAAAATTGTTTCTCTATTTTCAGGCGGAGGAATGTTTCAGGGAGTGTGTATCCATTGACCAAAAACACTTGCATGGGTCAGTGTTAGCCAATTTTGTTTCTGTACCGTTAGAAAAACAGTCACAATTGACAATTCCAATGATCAGTTGAAAATTCCTGTAAAATGTTTGGCATAAATGATTATGTACTGCAAGGGCCTATTTTGAATTTAAAAAGTTACAAGTAATGGCTCCTTGTACAATTTACTTTGAAATTACATTTAAAAGTTAGAAAAGCTGCAATAAGTCAATGACCTTTACAAATAAGATATGGAGACATCGCCAACATTTAGTCCAATTTCAAAGCAAGTGAGCTATATAAAAGCTACTATTCTAACATGCTCGAAGATTTCTCTACAGTCAAAGAACAAAATTAGCGTTGTTAAACCTCCAATAAACTGTGAAAAAAGTAGTTCTGTCTCTGATGTCTTTTGTTCATTTTTTGTCAATGAAAGTGAGGTCACAATGAATTTGTATCAATGAATGATGACACTGTAACAGCGGTGACGTGTTTGAATGTTCACATGGGAAAATAAGCGGTGCATAAAAATGTATTTGTCCGATCATGTTTGAATCAAAATGATTTTCGCTTTCTCTCCCGATAAACAATGATTCCTTGTTCTGATGCTCTAATGCCCTCGCAATTTAATTCCTATGCATCAGAACTCCAAACCGATGTTTATTAGTCGATAAACAACTCTGTATAAAAATTATTTCTAAAGTTTATATTCTTACTTCAGTTTGTTGCTGTATGGTGTTGTGTGTATACTGCTGGAAAAACACGAGGTGGCAGAGACATTCTTTGAGGCAGCCACCAACGTTCAGCCCAGAAGCATCTTAGCCTGGACCATGCTTGGTATGATGCATACAGAACCATATTTCATTCCCTGTCAGAATTTGGTGCCATGCTTGATATACTGTAGATTGAGCTGCATATTGGTTGCATTTCCTTTGATGAAAAATCCTTTGTTAAGCTTAATTGATAATTTGTAAAGGCTTGTTGGCTTTATCGTCTCCACTGATTTTTGTTTTGTCCTTACAAAAGTCATTCTCAGCCTTTCAGCCAAAATGTGAATACATGTTGTTTAATAAGCAAAGTTAACAGTCTCAGTCAAAAGAATAATGATTGTTTTCTATGCTATTTTGTATGTCGTTTTTTTTCCATCCAATTTTTATCACTTCATCCTTTTAGTTTACTTTGGGTAAACATTTACATTTTGATGTAAAAATGGGTATATGCACACTTTTCATTTTTGTAATTTAAATAATTGTCTCTCTCCAGGTCTGTTCTATGACACTATTCAGAACGAGATAGGAGCCGAGATGGCATACATCGAGGCCAACAAGCTCAACCACCAGGCCGCCGTGGCCGCGGCACGAGCCATCAGGGAGGAGGAGCTAGCAAAACAGAGAGCCGAGCGGTCCGAGAGCGACACCAACACGCACACAGGTGAGCCTCCCGTGTGGGCTTGTTTCCATGGTAACCTGGCCAGTGGGTCTTATTTAGTATATACATGTATTTTTGTACACATTGAAGCATGTACAGAGCTTTAGCATAGTTATTGCAATTAATGCAGGGAAAATTTTATAATGTTGAAATTTATAACCTTTTTTCCATATTAAATAACGTTATGGTAACTTTGTAATATTTTCAGTGAAAATTGTGAACTTCATTCTGATTATTAAGTAGATTTGAAAGTCTCTGATGAAATACATTACCTTTTAATATTTTACATTTTAAGATGTAGGTGAAGCTCTTTGCAGACCATTTAGCCAGCTAGTCAGGTTTTACAGTAGAATAAATGTATTCAGAGGATTTTTTTAAATACTTTTATTACAATATATATTTATTATGCGCAATATGAACGTCAATTTTTAGAATGACTTGAATGTGACTGAGATAACTTGCAGCTTATTAACTCACAGAGTGCTTGCAGAGGCAGATCAGAGTTAATAATTAATATTTCACAACTGCATGTTGTAACACGGTCACTGTCCACCTGACATTATACCAAGGAATGCTTTTAATAATTGATTGTTATGCAATAGAAGAGATCTGTATGTTACCAGAGAAACAAGTTAACTAATAAAAGTAGAGCGGTGTCTTCTAGGTGTGCATATATGTGTTTATTAAAAAAAATAATATCTTGCTGAAATTAAAATCACATACATTTCCAATAATTGATTTGATAAAAAAATGCTCAGCAACAATAGTATTGTCTGAGAAATTAATGATTGTTTACAACAAATGTTGGTCGACTTCATTTTTTATTTACTCATGTTTTATGTTTAAAGGTTAATGGAATCATAAGTAATGATGGAATCATAAGTAATGTACATGTTTCAGACAATAAGAAACGTCCCCATGGGCTAAGGGTTAAATTATGTGCTATACATGAGGGTAAGGGTGTATTGTGTTGTAAAATATGCACCCATATATTATATATAAGTTTACATCTGTTGCCATGCAGATTATTGTCCTGCTCATAGTTTGTCACTTGTTGCAAATGACCATTTTTGGCACTCAACACATTTTATGTGGTACTTTTCATGTCTGTCACATAAATTGGCCATGAACGGCCATGTTCATTTATTAAGTTAATAACACATTAATGTGAATGATTTTACAAATGTGTTGAGCACTAATATTTTCATGTTTGTCCATGGTCTTGACCTAGGCATGACCGTTGTTCTTTTTGCCCATGGTCTTTATATTTGCACTTCGTTTCCATGACCAAGGTCTTTGCATTTTGTGTCTGTGTCCTTGATCTTTGCACTCTGTGTCCATGACCATGGTCTTTGCACTCTGTGTCTGTGACCATGGTCTTTGCATTCTGTGTCTGTGACCTTGGTCTTTGCACTCTGTGTCTGTGACCTTGGTCTTTGCACTCTGTGTCTGTGACCTTGGTCTTTGCACTCTGTGTCTGTGACCTTGGTCTTTGCACTCTGTGTCTGTGACCTTGGTCTTTGCACTCTGTGTCTGTGACCTTGGTCTTTGCACTTTGTATATGTGACCTTGGTCTTGGTCTTTGCACTTTGTGTCTGTGACCTTGGTCGTTACACTTTGTATGCTTGACCTTGGTCTTTGCACGTTTTGTCCATAATATTGGTCTTTGCACTTCGTGTCCATGGTTTAGCGCATTTTGACCATGGACTTGATTATAGCAATTTTTGTCCATGCCCATGGTCTTTGCAATTTGTGTCCATGATTTTAGCCTTTGTGCTTTGCGTCCATGAACTTGGCCTTTGCACTTTGTGTCCATGAACTTGGCCTTTGCACTTTGTGTCCATGAACTAGGTCCTTGAACTTTGTGTCCATGGCTGTGCACTTTTTGAGCCTGGTCTTGACTAGAGCAATTTGTGTCCATGGGTTTTCACTTCTTGCCCACTACCTTGGTCTTTGCACTTTGTGTCCATGGTCTTGGCCTTTGCACTTCTTTTGATATTATTTTATGGCCTTTGCATTTGCACCTTGTTTCTATTTGGCCTTGGCAATTGTGCATTTTTTGTCTAGGACCTTGGCCTTTGCAGTTTTATCTGTGACCTGGACCTTTGCACTTTGTCTGTTGTCTTGGCCAATGCACTTTTTGTCCATGGCCTTGTTTTGTTTAGAATAAGCCAGGTCTATCATTTGTGCGCTAGGATGATGTGAAATAGCAGCTTTAAATGGATGTCTAATTGTTATAATATATGTACGGTATGCATTGTGGTTGAACACAGTAAGTTATCAGCTATCACAAGTGCCAGACATTGATAACACATAGTATTTTTTTATGTAGTTTGCAGCATTAGTATTGTGTTAAACCATCACTGTGATAACCAGTCATGTATCGTACCTGCTAGAACGGGCACAGTAGCTTGCTAATTCAAACATTTTAGATTGCATTGAATTTATGCAGCAGAAACCTCTAACCTGCTATAAGAACTTAGCATTTGCTTAGCATGGTCATGCTTGTGTAAGCAAAATGTAAGCAAAATATATAAATATTTTGAATTAGTACATTTATGAAATTTTATGAACAGTTTTTAAAAAGTAATTATATATGTATATTTAGGTTCTAGAGTATGCTATACATGATTCGAAAAAATATATCTCTTCATAATTCTTTAAAACACTTAAATGTTGCTAATTAATATAAAATCACCTTTTGGAAAGTTTGAAAATATAAAGGAACACTCAGTTGCCCTTTAGTTAGCTATTAGAAATTGTTTTAAAGAAACTATGGGAAAATTATAGTGAAGTACATGTTATGGAATAATATAGATAAATATAATATTAAAGTTCATGGTATTTTTTATTAAATTTCGATACTTAATTTTTCATACAAAAAGTTCTTATGGCAGGTAATGGGTACCATTGTCGGGGCAGCTAACTGGGCGTGTAGAACCATATTAGTCAGTCCCACATGTATTCATTTACAGACGACCAAGGTGGTTTAGCCCCACCTCCTAGCAATAGTCTTGTTCCTGATATTAAGCAGTCGACCCCTCCCTCCAGTGAGCGGGGCGCGGGCTCTGCCCGCTCCAGCGACAAGATGTCGTCTGCTAGACGACCGTCTGCTTCCAAACGTTCGTCGGCAGGTGGGTACACTCTCTGAACTCTGTGTATGTTTTGGTTGGATCTTTGTCAGTGATGTCTTATTGTTGAACTCTATATTTTGTAGATGTTATCCCACAGAAGTTCCATTAACAGATTTTATGATTTGTTCCAAAGAGTTTCTTTCATTTCTTGAAATGTGGCTTTATCCGTTGCTTAAACTAAATCTCCATATCTTATATTATCACTTGTCATTATATTTTCACACATTTAACCAAAGTTAACTCTAAATTCTGCTAACTTGAGTTTCTAAAATTGTACAGTCAATGGAATAAAACATCTTGTACTAAAGGTCGTACTTATTTTACTTGTGCAAAGTATTGTACTCACAGATATGTATTATATTTGCATAGAAAACTTGAATTGCGCAAAGTATTGTACTCACAGATATGTATTATATTTGCATAGAAAACTTGAATTGCGCAAAGTATTGTACTCACAGATATGTATTATATTTGTATAGAAAACTTGAATTGCGCAAAGTATTGTACTCACAGATATGTATTATATTTGTATAGAAAACTTGAATTGCGCAAAGTATTGTACTCACAGATATGTATTATATTTGCATAGAAAACTTGAATTGCGCAAAGTATTGTACTCACAGATATGTATTATATTTGCATAGAAAACTTGAATTGCGCAAAGTATTGTACTGATATGGATTCTTTTTGCATAGAAAACTTGGTTAGCATGGGACAAAAATCAGGTACTTTGCACTTCTTGACCTTTGTTGTGATTCATTTTTGGGACATTCATTTCTTTCAAATTGTTCATGTTCTATTAAATTTAAAATTGTTACTTTGCGGCTCTATTTGGCTTATGGTCCATTTTGCTCAGGGAATAGGGACAGGCTTTGGTGACAAACTTTCTTTTCTATGCTTCTGGTTTCTTCATGAAGTGGAGTGCAGCCAGTGTTTTCGTTCCCAAAAACACAATTGTTTTCTTATTGTGAAATTATGGTGTTATTAGTACTGGTATGTGTTTATATTCATCGTTGTTAATCAATGGCTATTTCAGTAGGTAAACTTTTGTTCACAGTGGTTTTGTTGTAGATCTTTAAATATTCAAGTCTGAAGGCTTTCGACTGTTTATTCATGTAATGTTTTGGGCATTTAAGTAAATGATGCATTGAAAATACCACACCGTCAAGATTTTTACAAAATGGCATAGTCACATTGTTAAGGGAGTTTTTCACAGATTTTTCGTATGTCTAAAGTGCAAAAACTAAAGCAACTGGAATGAGAAAAACAAATACTATATCATCATTAAAAGATTTGCCTTTGCCGGGGAACATCGACCTTCCAGGTCAAAAATCTTACGCTCTAACCACTCGGCCATTCGGACTTACCTGCATGATCGTATAATTTTAACGCAATGTGATATCGGTTTTTTCCAAAATACCAGTAGTGATGAAATGCTTTGTAATTTTATCCGTTTCAATTGAGCATTATCTTTAAATGACACTATAATATTTCCAATATATATCTTTGTCAAGCATGTTATTCGGCTTGTTTATATATAATGTATTTTTCTTTTTGGAATCTATGACAAAAAATTTAAAAATTGTCAATTTGACAATCTGTAAATATGTCCCTTTGTTTAGAAGAAAATGATCTTTTTATTACTTTAAATGACATTGTTATGTAAATTTGTTAATCAATCTGTTAAACATCAGGCACAAATGAAAAGTACAGGCACTATGTGAAATTGGATGAAAAACGTTATGGCACTTTTTAGGACATTCATTTTTAGCATCCTTTAAAGTCAGTCATTATCAAAATTCAGTTGTTATTCTCAACGATTTTGAACATTACAGTATATATAAATAGTGTACAAATATGATATATGGAGAAATGCTTTGCTGAATTTTTAATTTTCAGAGCAGATCTTGTAATGCATGTTAAATGATTATTATGTAATTTTGGTTCTTTCCAGGTATTTTGTGTTGTACCGTTATTACTCTAGCTCTTTGCGGGACAGCTGAAATATTTAATTTACTGTAAAATAGTTATAAGTCACATTAAATATTCATTACATATACCATGTTGTTTGTTTCAACGGTATTTCCTGTCTTGCTGTTGTTTCTTCAGCTTTTTGGGGATTGTTGAAATATTTAATTTACTACGATGAGGTTAAAAGTCATATTAAATGTTCCTTGCATACATTTAAGTGATTTTGCTTTTTTCAGCGGTATTTTTTGTCTTTAACTGTTTTTACTCGAGCTGGTTGTGGGATTATTAAAATATGTTATTTACTCGCTTGCTTATTTTGGGTGGGTTTTTGCGTGTGTGTTTGACTGTTGTCGCTCGATTTCTTTGTGGGGTTGTTAATCTGGGGTGTTGTGGGTGTTTCAGGGATAGTTGAGTATCAGATAGTGGAGGTGGAGGGGAGAAATGAGGGGGCAACCATCTCTCAGCTCTCTGAGAGGCCCCTGACAGGTACCGGATAGTCACAGTATGGCTGAAGAGAAAAAAATACAGAGATTGGTTGAATGAGTGAGGCGCAAGTTCACTTGGGAGTAGACGCGATGTACCTAATGAGATAGCACCATCAACTTACTTTGCGTCACTAGGCATTAGTCATCCGAATGAACGCAGCCTGACTTATGCACCTATTAATATATTTCCCCGGGGCGTCCGCGTTGGCGTATGCATCTGAATTTGGTTAAAGTTTTTATTAGCTCACCTGAGCACGAAGTGAGCTATTGGTATAGGGGACCACTCCGGCGACATCCGTCATCCGTATGCCGTCAACAATTGGACCGTTATCGCGATAAAGACTAAAGACTATTCAATATTGACCAAACTTGCACAGTTTTTCTATTACCATAAAATCTTGGACGTGTTCGGTAATGGGCCCGATCGGACCAGGAACACCAGAGTTATTTCCCTTTTTTTGCCCCAAATGCATCTATTCCTGAATAACTCATCTGGTAAAGGGAGGTAAATGCAGTATCAGGAAGATTTGTGCCATAAATGTGTTATTTCCCGTTAGTCACAGATATAACCCAGAGAGTGGAGTGTGCTTATCACTAAAATCAATACATCACTCTGTGTCAACATGAAACTTCTATTTTAGATCAGCATCATTACACATACATGTAGTAATCCATGTATAGCCTGCTGCTGACCTATATTTTGGCTATGTGTGCAGCAGTAAATTTTTCCACTGTCTCTTGGCATCCAGTCAGGAAACAGATGTAAACAACAATACATAGCTAAAACTCATGTTGTCAACAAGCAATCAGAATATGGGATTAATATAATGTGATCTAGTGCCTGAAAGGGTTAATTATTTTCTGTTGTTTTTGGACTGTTTAGTTAGTAACTTGTTCAGTATCATTTAATCATGTAACATTTGGACTGACTTATAATACATTTAAATTGGGATTTTGGAAACTCAACTAATTAACTTACATGATTTTTTAAGCTGATTTATTATTTCTCCTTAATTGAAAAATACTTCTACACTGTTTTGACTCAAAATTGGTGTGATTATTAGTAAGTTTTTACACAAATCAACTAAAAGGTTGTATAGTTCTTTATAATTTAATCTGACAATGTTGATAGGTGTATGGTTCTTAATGTTAACAATGAGTATTCCTATATAACATAGAAATTTCCCTTTTCCTAAGAGTACATTTGGAAAGTTTGTCTCTGTGGGTGTGATTGACTCAAAATTATTAGTAAGTTTTTACGCAAAACAACTAAAAGGTTTTATAGTTATTTATAATTTAATCTGACAATATTGATAGTTTTTGGTTGTTCATGTTAATATGTACCTATGTAACCTAGAAATTTCCTTCTGCTAAGAGTACATTTGGAAAGTTTGTTTGTTTGGATTTTTCACCTTATTTACCAGTCATTCAATGGTGGTCACTTAACCTACTCACACTCTTTCTGGGCAAACTAACCCCATGTAATTGGTTTACCAGTACCAAGTGCACTTACTTATGCCACTAAATGACAACTGCCCTACTTGAATCAGAGGTAGGGGGAGAATGGCCGTATAAATTATTTCATGACCAATCCCCACACAAGTTATGTGGCCGGGCTGGGGCTCGAACTCAAGAACCATTGATTGAGAGTATAGCACTCTACCAACTGAGCTAGACGGGCCCGCAAAGCCAGAATAATCTACTTGGTTTGATACATTTATATGGTGCCATTATGATGCTATTTAGGAAGTTTTCGTAGAGTGTAGTAACTATAGAGTGTCACTGTATGTACCAGTTTCGAACCCGTAAAGGTTTATCATTGCTTGTGGATTTTGTTGCAAAAACATTTAAAACATTTTTGAAAACAACAATACAGAACAATATGTCAATCACTGATACGCAAAGTTGAACTGACATCAAATCAGTCTGTGTACTGGTGTTAATAAAAAATTTATTATTTTAATTCAAACATATACTGGTATGTGAAAAAAAGATGGTAGTATCCAATCATAAGCTCTTTATGTATTTGTATAGAATTATTTTCGTGTTTTTTTTTTAATCGCTCCTATATGTTAATGCCATGCAAAATGGGTTTTAATAGTACTGAGAATGCGGGTATTTACAGGTACCTGTTGCCTAATGGTCGCCATTGTTCTCAGACTCAGGTGAGCGCTTTGGGCCATCATGGCCCTCTTGTTCAGAAGTATTGTAACTTCAAAACTACGCAAGTTATTTACTTGACACTTGGAATATACCTTTGTCATCAACTCCAGTACGAAGGGCAACATTCCCCATAACTTTGTTTTGTATTGTGACAGAGTTATGCCCTTTTTTTTACATAGATTTTCTGGTTAAAGTTTATATTCAAAACTTTTATAACTTCAAAACTACAGACTATTCACTTGAAACTTGAAATATACCTTTGTCATCAACTCCAGTGTTAATAGCAACATTCCCCATAGCTCTGTTTTGTATTTTGACAGAGTTATGCCCCTTTTTTCACAGATTTTCTGGTTAAATTTATATTCAAAATAACTTCAGAACTACGTAAGTTATTCACTTGAAAATTGGAATATACCTTTGTGATCAACTTCAATATCCTGGGCAACATTCCATGTAACTCTGTTTTGTATTTTGACAGAGTTATGCCCCTTTTTCACTTAAATTGTCTGGTTAAAGTTTATATTCAAAAGTTTTGTAACTGCAGAACTACATACCGATAAGTTATTAACTCGAAAATTGGAATATACCTTAGTCAACAACTTCAGTGTCAGGGGCAACATTTCATATAACTCTGTTTTGTAGTTTATCAGAGTTATGCCCCCTTTTCACATAGATTTTCTGGTTAAAGTTTATATTCAAAACGTGTTTTACTTCAGAACTACATAAGTTATTCACTTTAAAATAGGAACATACCTTTGTCATCAACTCCAGTGTCAGGGCCAAACCTCCCTATAACTCTATTTTGCATTTTGACAGAGTTATGCCCCTTTTTCACATAAATTTTCTGGTTAAAGTTTATACTTAAAACTCTTCAAAATTTAATTAATTTCAAAACTACATAAGTTATTAACTACATAAGGTTGAAACTTGTAATAATTTGATGAAATAATTGCCATAACTCAGTTTTGTATTTCAACAAATGTATGCCCCTTCCACTTTCCAAAATATGTACCGACTGAAATACTTCGAATAGTTGAACGCGCTGTCCTCTGACAGCTCTTGTTGTCTAAATTCCCTCAGTAGGAGATGCTATAGGGGTATCAAATGACCCGGGGGCCAATATAACCAGGATCAAAAATCTGACCAAAGTCTACTTTCCTGGGACCTGGCAATATTCGGCGTGTCGAATTCCAGCCTGTCGGAAATCGCTTCAAGTCTAAAGTCCCGTATATGCGCGCCGCTTCCCACCTGGGGGAAAATATTGATAGTTGCATTATGTTCGGTACTTTCGTGGCTGGTATCAGCCACCACTCTAAGAGTAATTCACGAAGATGTTCTAAGAAAATAGTAATTCTGTCTTTGTGACTATGACTAAAATATTTGTTTCTCTAGAGCTGTACTGTATGTGCCTGTGATATATATTAACATATATAGGAATGAATGTGCCTATGATATATATTAACATATGCGGCGTGTCTGCATAATGCATCTGCGTAAAGTGTCGTCCCAGATTGGCCTGTGCAGTCTGCACAGGCTAATCCGGGATGGCACTTTTCGCGCACAGTTGATTTATGTTTAGAAGAAACTGTCTTGAAACAGAAAATAACATAAGAGAGAAAAATGTCGTCCTGGATTAGCCTGTGCAGACTGCATTAAGCTTGGGTTTCCCACGACACGCCTCATATAGGAATGTTGACAGACATACATGAGATGTTTTGTGTGTTTCTGTTAGTGTTTTTTTTGTAAAATTGGATGTTAATTGCCCATGAGAAGGGGATGTAAAAGTAGGGATGTGAAATATATTTGGTGTTGTTCTTTAAGATAACATTATTTTTATATATCTAAAATTTTAGTTTTTAGTAGATGTTCAGCCACTGGGGTTCAATGTGACAGCTAATCAGATATTTACTGGGTTAATACAATGGGATCATCAATGATTTTAAGCAATTCTTCTATGTATAATTTTGTTTATATTGAGAATGTCTTACTTAATAATTTCAACATTTGGTTGATAGTAAAGTGATTTCAACTCTATGATGATTTTGTTGTGTTTTCTGTTTTCAATGCATGTTGTGATCTTTTACAGAAAATCAGAGAGTTTGTGTTGAGTTTTTATAATCGGAAAGATGCATGTCACAACTTTGTTTACATAAGAACCAGCACATGTATTTCTTCTTATATAAATTTGATATCTCAGTGCAAAAGTGTGATCAACTTGTATGTAGAATATAGGCTGTTAGCATAGCTTTGTATATAAACTGCCATTGTTTTTTATGCTCCCGGCATCTTGATGCAGGAGGCATATAGTGATCATCCTGTCCGTCTTTCCGTCCTTCTGTCCGTGACAGGGTGAAGTAGATTTTACCGTTTTGTCTAGCGCCAACACCGCTTACTACAACATTTTGATACTTACACAGTTGTTGCTTATGACCATTTCCTATCCATCCATATCACCCAGCCTCACTCTGACCTTGACCTTGACCTAATTTGGACTTATAATAATTCAAAAGTGCCATTTCTTGGTTAACTAGAATTTACCGTTTCGTCTAGCACGAACACCGCTTACTACAACACTTAGATATTTACATAGTTGTTACTTATGACCGTTCCCAATCCACCCTTTATCACCCAACCTCAATTTGACCTTGACCTAATTTGGACTAAGAACTGTGCTACCCAGCACCAACCAGGGGCATGTGTGTTTATCAAACACATAATCTTGGTTAATGTTACAATGTAAGGTAATGAAATATATTTGTAATAGCAGTAGTTTTATGTCTTAACAAAAAATACATGTAATAAGGTACATACATTGTGTAGTTTTATATTTACTCTTTCTTTTTGCAGAAAGTTTGTTAATTTGTTTACAAGATATAATATCATCTATGTTACGACTAAAATAATGAAGGATACATCAATTCTTAATTCAGCTATGATATAAATAAAATATATGTAAGGGAAAAAATTGGTGCGAGGCCTTTGACATGTGTTGTGTTAATTGGTATTCACAGTTGACAAACCCGGGCAGTTGTCTGTCCCTGATTCGAGGGACGCAACACGAACTGGTAACTGTTTATAAACATAGAAACTGGTGCATGCTTTTCTTCCAGATTTCAGTTTAGCTAATAGATTTTGTTGGAGATACCAAGCACGGATGTAATAGTGTTTTTATGTAACATGTTTTAATGCATGAATTGCAAAATTAATTACCATATCATATGATATCATATCGTATGTCAGCTGTCGCAGTTACTGATGTCCAGTTTTAATGAATTAAGAGTAAATATGGGTGTGTTATTTTTCTATTAAGTGATATTACATACAAGAAAATACAAGAAATTTGATATAATTAAGGAATTCAGTAAGCAATTTCAGTTTATTCTATCCATAAAAAGTAATAATATTATATTACCCACTTTTGTGGTGCGGGGATGGGCAAGAGTTTAGCACGCAAACCTTAAAAAATATAGGTAACTAAAATATGTAGTATTTCTTGTCATATTACTAGCATCACATATAACTGGTTTGTGTTGAATATGCTAATCTATTTGTGTCTTATTACTTTAGAACAATGTAGATTCTCTAATCTGCAAGATGTTTTGAGGTGCTGATGTGAAATCAAACTAGCATGTCGTGGGAAAACTGGACTTAATGAATGTGCGTAAAGTGTCATCCCGGATTAGCCTGTGCAGTCCGTACAGGCTAATCTGGATTGGCCTGTGCGGAATGAGCAGGCTAATCCGGGACGACACTTTACGCACATGCATTAAGTCCGATTTTCCCACGACTCGCCTCAAATATGTTTGCCTTTTTGGTATTTTTGTATTTATTATATTTTAGAAGGATAATTGTTCTTTTTCAGCAAATTAGCAATAAAGATAAATTACTCTGTTATTTAATTTTTAAACTTAAAATAATTTATTTAATAATATGTTAATGTTTATCATTTAAGCCATAACAAACAACTATATTATTTTAGACATCACTATAAGTTGTACTTTAATTAAATATTCTTCATATAAACCTAAAGATAACAATTTTAAATGCAAAATACCTGTTAACTAAACAAAGACCCACCAATTTCAATCAGAAAAAAAGTAATCTCCATTAATTGAAAATATAATTTCATCCTCTGTAATTGTTGTAGGTCGTAACAAATCGGACAGCAACCTGTCTCGGCCAAGTAGCGAGTATAAGCGTGGCAGTCAGCGGGGAACCCCGCAACCCGAGGAGACGAGCGAGGACCAGCCCGCGAGGGAGCCCACCCCCATTCCCACGTCAACCATATTCATGCAGGCAATTGACTGGCTGCTGGATGTCAAGGCTGTACCAGTATGTATTGCAGTACATTTTATCCTGTCCTGTTGAGGTGTTTTGTGAAGGGAAATCTTTGGATTAGAACAAGTTTAGGACTTTATTGAAAAGCAATGGAGAGTAGACCTGGGCCCAGTTGCCCAAAACTTAAAGGCCAATTAAGCATGAATAAAATTAATATTACATGGAACTTGTTTATCAAACATTTAAAACAATTTGAGCATAACAATCTATTTAGAATTTATGCACAGTTTAAAGTTGTAACATTTAATTTACATAAATAATGTCATTCAAATTAAAAACAAAAATTGAGCAACTTGGGCCCTGATTGTCAGTGATAAAATGATATTATATGTCTTAATTCTTTCTGTGCTGGATTTGAAAGAATTTGAACACTTAGTAAAGCTGATTATTCACAATTTTTATGCCCCCAAAAGTGGGAGGCATTAAGCGTTGCACTTGTCCGTCTGTCCGTTTGTCTGTCCACACGTCCCGAAATTGTGTGTGCTCAACTCCTCTTTAACTGCTGGGCCTATTTCACTCAAACTTTCACATCTGAAGAACATTAATGTGTAGATGATCGTAAAGGAAGGAATTTTGGCTGTAACCAATTTTGGCAGAATTATGGCTGTTTGTTGTTTTCTCCATTATAGAATTTTGTGTGCGCAACTCCTCTGTTACTGCTGGGCCGATTTCGCACAAACTTTCACAGCTGAAGAACCTTAACGTGGAGGTGATCGTAAAAGCAGGAATTTTGGCTACAACCAATTTCGGCTGAATTATGGCCCTTTGTTGTTGTTTCCACTGTAGAATATATACATGTACTCCCTGTAATTGTGTGTGCTTTATAAATACTTGTTGGATTTTCACAGCTGAAGAACCTTAACGTGTAGGTGATCATAAAGAACGCAATTTTGGTGAAACCAATTTTGGCAGGATTATGGCCCTTTGCCCTTTTTCTGCTATAGAATTTATATGAAAATAAATTTTTGAAGGCTAAAATTAAGTGTTGGCGACACCCCCTTTGTCTGTGTCCAAACATGCACTGTGGGGGCATCCGTGTCTGACACATCTAGTTAATTACACAAATGTATTTATTACATCTGTGTCCGGATATGCTTAAGGGGCAGCAGTACGGGACTGAATTCCTTTCCTTGCTGATGCTATTGTAAGCACCCAGGGGGTGTTTCTTAGTCGAGCGCTCCTATTGTCGTGAATAAACAAGGAAGACGTCAGGAATAAATTGACATAACGACTTTATTTCATACATCGTTTCATTAAAACGCATATTTGAGTAACGATTTCTTATAAGTTGCATAAATTACTAACAACGACATAAACTTAGTGACGCGCAATTCTTTAAAAGATGGTGTTCAACCTGTCAGTGGGGCCAGTTGCATTGGTTGATATCTAAATAATAGATACCATAACTTTTACATGTGCAAATAAATAGATTTATTACCATTGACAATTCTAGTTGATCTGAACATGATGAAATATATGATCAGACGAACCTGGAAATGAACAAGATTTAAGAATATTTAGATTTTAAATATTCGCGCGTGAAACTGATGTCACTGACTGGCTCCCATGGACTGTTTTTGAGCGCCTTATATAGGCTTTGGATGCTGGAGCTGGATGCTGCATTGCTGGCAGCCAATCAAATCACAGTATGCAAATTACAATGCTGGAAGTACCTTGGCGGTACTTCGGTTAAACTACTGCATAAGCTTAAATAGTGTCAAAAGTATTAAATCAAACATTATTATATGCATGAACAGGCATCTGCATTTTGCGTAGATTATAATAAGACGAAAATCATTAACAATAACACTATAGAGGAAAAGAGGCTTTAAAGATTTGAGGTGTCAGTATTACTCCAGCACTAGGCCACACAACAATGAAATAGTGCCTCGAATCACGTAACAGTAACATACATTTAAGCGTTAAGTTAATGCATTATATTGAAACATATTAATAATATTAACTTGGCAACACATATTACAAGTATTTATGTTTAGCTATTGTATATAAATAGCAATAAACAAGATACTCCTACGTCAAAGATACGGAATGCAAATGGCGGTCAGATACAAAATCTTAAGCGCTAGTATGAGATGCTGGAAGTCAGAAATTCATATTATAAACAATGGATAATGAATTTAGATATAAGCTGGATCAAAATAAAATGCAGCAAAGAATCAAATTAGTGGAGGAATGATAACAGTCATAAATTGTAAGTACTATGTAACTTCAATGCAAACTGTTGTATTATTATTCGGACAGCGCTAAGTTCGGACAGTGTAATAGCCAGGCTATTACACTATTGTTGGGATTTTGGGGTTTTTTGCTCATTTAATTTTACTCCAATTCTTGATTTCAGTTCACTGAGCGAGCACTGGCCCATGAGTTGTTGTCCCCGATGGGAGGAGCTACAGGATTGTACCACATCTCATTGGCTAGGGTAAAACTTCAGAAAAAAGAGCTACCAGAAGCTGAGGAGAGTCTTAATGAAGCTCTGCAGTTTGACTATCAGGTGGGTAGGAAAGTCTTAATAAAACTCTGTAATTCGACTTATCAGGTGGGTATGAAAGTCTTAATGAAGCTCTGCAGTTTGATTATCAGGTGAAAAGGATTGTCTTAATGAAGCTATACAGTTTGACTATCAGGTGGGTAGTCTTTATGAAGCTCTACAGTTCGACTATTGGGTGGGTAGGAGAGTCTTAATGAAGCTCTACAGTTTGACTATCAGGTGAGTAGGATAGTCTTAATGAAGCTCTCCAGTTTGACTATCAGGTTGGTAGGAAAGTCTTAATGAAGCTCTCCAGTTTGACTATCAGGTTGGTAGGAAAGTCTTACTGAATTAAGCTCTGCAATATATCAGGTTGGTTTGAAAGTCTTAATACAGCTGTATAGTGTGACTTTAAGGTGGGTGGGATAGTCTTAATGAATCTCTGCAATTTGACTATTAGGTGGATATAAGTATTAATAAAGCCCTGCAGGTGGGTAGGAACGTCTTAATGAAGCTCTGTGATTTGACTATTAGGTGGGTATTAGAGTCTTAATAAAGCTCTGCAGTTTGACTATCAGGTGGGTAGAAATATTAGGGACAAAAGTAGGGAAGAGAGTAAAATTCAGTGACACAGATTGTACCAAAGTTTTTATGAAGCACTCAGTGGGTAGAAGTCCTAATGAATATGCTGCATTCTGACTGTGAAGTGGGTGTGGTAATCTTTTAAGAGGTCACTGGAAGTCTAAATACAGTGATGCAGGTTGGTAAGATAGACAGCAAAGTGGCTGTGTTTAGACGAAGGTTTCAATATTTTTTGAGTACCTGTAAGAAGTGGGTAGGAGAACATAGCAATTAGAAAATAAAATGTATGTGTTTGTGGAAAGATTCATCATAGTCAGTATATTAGTATTCAAACGATTAAAATTGGTCATTAAATTTGTAATGTAAAATTATTAAATATAAAATTTTCGTTTTAGTTACTATTTTGTGTTTGTTTTCATTTGTATTTAAATAAAATATAAAAAATTACAGGAGAGACAGATATAAAAGAAACAGTTACCCAGTACTTTAAATAAAAAACAAAACAGGAATTTTTATGGAAACACATTTTGATATTTTAATCTAAAACAAACTTTGAAAATAATGTTACAGAATCCAGATGCCTGGGCCTTGATGGGTCATGTGAAGTACCTGACCAATGAAACGGCTGAAGCTCGGGACTGTTATGAACGGACGATCTCATTTGTGGCCGATGCCTCCGAGATGCATTCCATATATTTGAGACTGGCTTCCATATATCTACAGGAAGGAAGGGTAATACAGCGGTTATTTCCTTCGTCAGACAGATCCTTGTTATGTTTGCCAATTTGTACCACAATCCTTTTTAAACATTGGTAGAATATATTGTGAAGTTATGGATTGGGATTTTTCTTTGATAAAACTCCTTTAAATACTCCTAATGCTCCTCTTCCGTGCGAGATTTGATGCAGTTTAACTATGTAGAGATCATCAAATATTCCAAAGAAATTTAACAATATTTTTCTATAGTTATGTGGGAAATAAAAATGCTGGTTTTTGAAATGGTTTCATAAAACAATGTCAAGGATGTTTTCTAGTAATTTTCAGACTGTTAACGCTGTTATGATTGAATGTTCGTATAGTTTCAAGAAGCCAAGACGACATTCCTGATGGCCTGTAAGAGGTCCCCATCCTGCGTCTCCTGGCTTGGTGTTGGCATTGCTTGTTACCGGGTAAGACCCTAGGGGCCGTTCTTCCAGATCAATGGTCAATAATGTTCAATAAGTCAACACTATAGCTTGGGTAAAGGTATATTACACAGAAGGCAGTTGAGGCATTCTCAGTTTTTCCTTAGGGATTTCTTTTTCAGATCCAAGATTTTGTTTATTACAAAGAGTTTTCTAAATCAAAATATCTGTCCACATTATTCAAATGCTATGTTATGAAGTCACAATTTGTTTGGTTCATGTTTTTAAGTATGATTCTTTTTTATTTGAACAAATAGAATATAATAACAATATTTTGTAATTCATATATTGTAAGTTTTGACTTTAAGCTTAGAAACACGACTGGTATTGTTTTTAATCAATATAAAGTCATGATACCTCTTTGCTGTTGTTTTCCACTTTGCAATCCGTAACTCCTGTATTGATGCCTGTTTTCTCATATTCCCCAGTTGGGAGAGTTGGCTGAGGCTGAGGATGCGCTATCGGAGGCCAACATCCTGAACAACTCAGACCCGGAGGTGTGGGGCTACCTGTCCCTGGTCTGCCTCAAGACGGGCAGGCAGCTGGAGGCTGAGCAGGCATACAAATACGCTATCAAAGTAAGCTGGGCTTGTTGTGGTACAGGGGCGTGGAAATACTATACCCGACTTGTCTGACATCAGACAAGTAAAATTTTGCTGTCTAGTTGCTAAGTTCAACATCGGTGTGCAACAATATTGTAAAAGTTTGGAGTTAAGTATTATAATATTATGATCTATTTTAAGAACATTATAAAACTGTTATATTCATTATTTATTTATTTATAATTTCATGACAAATTATTTTAGGAACATCCGTAATAATATCTGTATATTTATTAGGATAACTGACTATTGCTTGTGAACAAGTCGACTTTTGCAATGAACTTGTCCTTGGGCAAGTATATTATTGTAATATTTCCACAGCCCTGTGGTATTGCTGCATTGTCGGTACTGGGGTCCTTGTGCATTGAAGCTTAAAATTTAGCTTGTTGCTAGAGAGCGAACATTATTCTGGAATACTTGAGATGGTCTTTTCTTTGTTAAAAGTTGTTAAATTATCAGCTCTTGTGAAAGTAATGTAAGTGAAGAAGAAATATTTTAAATAGTGTAAGCAAAGAAATCACTGGCTGTTGGATCCATATATCTTCGCAGTGAAAGCCCAAGTGTCGTATGAATATATATTTGCAGCTTCAATTGCACACTTATTTTTTTATTAAATTTTTTACCAGTATTTATTATACATTAAGTAAAGTGTTTCGTCTGGTAATACTTGTAGATTGTATTTAGTGATTCTTTTATTTCAGGTTAATTTAGAAGACACAGAATTATTGGATGAGATTATCAAGACTCAGCAAGAAGTTGGGTTTGGAAATCCGCAGTTCTAGCATTTTGATCCCCTAGACAATGACATGCATTTGTGAACATTACAGTAATAATATCTGCTCCATTTGTGTTTGAAACATATGGACATGTGCTTGGATCTGAATTAATCATTGAAACAACCAATGAAAATAAAGGGCTGGATATTTATTAACAATTTTATTTACATGTTTTGATCACAAGTTTTTACAATAACATGTGTTACATATAAATATTTATTTACTTTTATGAAGAACAAAAAAATGGAAATTTACTTTGTGTGTTTTGTTTTTCACAGAACATTTATTTCATTTTAGTGCCAACACTTTATTAAAAGACTAAACAATCTGCTGTTCTATGATTTCCTAATATTTGTCATGCCATTTGGCAAAATCATATTCTGGTACACAGCTGTCATTTAATTGTCTGACTCTTTCTTACAAATTATGGTATTATGGTTTTTGAATAAGAAAGATGGTGAGTCTCAAACTGAAAAACGCTGGCCCTTTTTTGATAAAGGTGTAATTGTAGGACCATGATCAGTCTTGGCAGAAATTGATCTTCTAACTTCAGTGAGAAATAAATTCGTCAAAATATTTCATATTGAAACATTCACGTTTGTGTAGGTAACTTAGCCTCGCCAGTAGCCGTAGTAGCCAACAAAATAATAGGTTACGGATTTTTTTTAATCATTAACTTTTGACAATGAGGAATGTTTTCAAATTTTCTTGGAAAAGGTGTTCTTATTTACTTATTCTTATTTCTTAGCACAAACATAAAACACTAGGGATTTCAGAAATTCAATGTCTATTCACGTCATATGTGGGTCAAACTGGTTAAAAACTTGGTATTGTGTGAAACTTCCAATAACATTGGTCTCAGGCTTACCAGTATGAAGACAATTTTTAGCTTGACGATTCGAAGAATAGGTGAGCTTTCCTCCTACCCCCGGCGTCGACATCCGCGTCTGAATTGGTTCAAGTTTATATTCAAAAGTCTTGTAACTTCAAAACTACACAAGATATTCACTTGAAACTTGGAATATACCTTTGTCATCAACTCCAGTATCAAGGGCAATATTCCCCATAACTCTAATGTGACAGAGTTATGCCCCTTTTTCACATAGATTTTCTGGTTAATGTTTATATTCAAAAGTTTTGTAACTTCAAAACTACAGAAGTTATTCACTTGAAACTTAAAACATACCTTTGTCATCAACTCCAGTGTCAGAAGCAACATTCCCTATAACTCGGTTTTGTATTTTGACAGAGTTATGCACCCTTTTTTCACATAGATTTTCTGGTTAAAGTTTATATTCAACAGTTTTGTAACTTCAGAACTACGCAAGTTATTCACTTGAAAATTGGAATATACCTTTGTCATCAACTCCAGTGTCAGGGGCAACATTCCCTATAACTCTGTTTTGTAGTTTGTCAGAGTTATGCCCCCTTTTCACATAGATTTTCTGGTTAAAGTTTATATTCAAAACATTTGTAAATTCAGAACTAACAACAAAAGTTATTCATTTTAAAATAGGAACATACCTTTGTCATCAACTCCAGTGTCAGGGCCAACCTCCCTATAACTCTGTTTTGCATTTTGACAGAGTTATGCCCATTTTCACTTAGATTTTCTGGTTAAAGTTTATATTTAAAACACTTATAATTTCAAAACTACATAAATTATTAACTACATAAGGTTGAAACTTGGAATAATTTGATGAAATAATTGCCATAACTCAGTTTTGTATTTCAACAAATGTATGCCCCTATCCACTTTCCAAAATATGTACCCACTGAAATCCTTCAAATAGTCGAGCACGCTGTCCTCTGACAGCTCTTGTTAAGTATCAAACTTCACTGGTGAAAAGTAGGCATCACAATGCATCCCCTTGGCAAAGCCTTGGAATTAATGAACATAAATATCGAGGGTTGAAAACGAGAACATACCAACTGTACATCTACAGCCCTCGACTACCTTCCAGGTTTAATAAGCCTCATGACAGTTTATTAACTACCTCTGAATATGTATTCAGTGGTTTGTTAACTATCTGTACAATAAGGTACTCACAATTGCCACTATGTAGCAACTGCCAGGTATACTGTCTGACCAATGAGTAAATTCTAATGCTGTATTGGTGTTTGTAGAATTATTTCCGCTGTTGGGCATCATATGGGTAGCATGATAATGTGCTGTACTTGATTTATCATGCATGTGTTGCAGTGTTCATTAAGCACAATTTCTTTGCTGACAAATTATATCTTTAATGTTGAAAATATTTTTATAAATGTTTTGCAACAAGATTCTGTGTTTGATAAACACACATGCCCCCGGTTGGTGCTGGGTAGCCCATTTCTGTGTCAAAATTAGGTCAAGGTAAGGCTGGGTGATATGGGTGTATTGGGAAAAGTCATAAGTAAAAACTGTAAATATCCAATTGTTGTAGTAAGCTGTGTTGGTGCTAGACGAAACGGTAAAATATAGTTAACCAAGAAAAGTCCAAATTAGTTCAAGGTCAAAGTAAAGTTGGGTGATATGGGTGGATTGGGGATGGTCATAAGTAACAACTGTGTAAATATCTAAGTGTTGTAGTAAGCGGTGCTGGTGCTAAACGAAACGGTAAAATCTAGTTAAACAATGGCACTTTTGAATTATTTAAGTCCAAATTAGTTCAAGGTCAAAGGTTGGGTGATATGGGTGGATAGGGAATGGTCATAAGCAACAACTGTGTAAGTATCAAAGTGTTGTGTTGTAGTAAGCGGTGTTGGTGCTAGACGAAACGGTGAAATCTACTTAACCTTGTCACGGAAGGACGGAAAGACAGACGGAAGGACGGACAGGGCGATCACTATATGCCTCCTGCATAAAGATGCTGAAGGGAATAAAAATGATTTACATTCAATATCTAACAAGGCAAACTATTTAGATAGGTAAATAGCAACAAGACCAACACATATTGTTTTCATTTTGTATTCATGAACACAATGTGGTGTCGTCAAAAACAACGACATGCACTTCGTCACCTGTATATCATCATGTAACATACAGGTCCTCTACATGTACATGGTTCATTTAAATAAAGACCAGACAAGACTACAACAAACATTGCCAATTTGTATCTAACAGAACCCAGCAAATAGTGTACCTATTTGAAATTTATCTACTTTACACATAAGCAAGCATTAATTTAAAAGCATAATGTTAGGAAAATGTAACAATTATGCCAACATTTTGCTATATACAATAGTACATCTATTGAAAATACCAACATAACATTTGACTTAAATTCTATTACAGAAGCCAATACTACACATTATTAATAAATTAAATACCAAACATTGTTAGCAAAATTCTAACTAGAATAAAATTATGTCACAACAACCAAATAACAATATAAGAGACTTTAAGATAATAATGATGTTTCTACACATTCTTTTATACTCTTTTACATGGTATAGTGGGAACAAATAAATATTTACTGATCTAGTTAAGTTTTAAATTGAATCCATAATTATTAATGGTCAATATCTGTTTCTGGTACATTTAACAACAACACAAAGTTTAAACTTATTTGATTTATTTGACTCGTAAAAGTCCGCATCACTTCACAAATTACAGTAATCATGTAATTTTACGACTCGTCCTTGACCTGTTCCCCTTCCTTCTCCTCGCCCTGTTCTGATTGGTCGGCTTCTGATGTGTCCATGGAGACCTCTGGGTTATCGTTGCCATCGGCTACTGCCTGATTGCGATCTTGAAGCTTGGACTTGTCCTTGGGCGGCCTGCCTGGAGGTCGACGTGGAGTGTTTGCATCCTTCTGCTTTCTACCTCGTCTGCAGAAGATGTAACAGATACACATATAGGTATTATGTAAATAGAGAATATTAGGTTAGTGTCTTTGTGTACTTGAATTTATCGGACGAGTTGACGAACGGTTTACACGGCGAAGTTTGTCAAAAGTATATACATGAGAGGGTCAGATAAACCTTGCCTGTCGTATAAAGCTAGTTTATCGGACAGGAAGAGTCTCCTTCTATAAAATCATTTAGTGGTAGGATAAATAACATTCCCTAACAATAATTACGAACCAGCTTTTTTGTTCACAAACAATGAACTGGGGGTTACTCTACAACAACCAGAGTGAAATGAACATGTAATTTATATGCTTACATAGTTACAGTTAAAATAACACCTCCGATGATAGTTTTTAAAATAGGAAACCACCTGCAGACATTCTACAAGCAATGAACTAATTGTAAGAATATTGATTAAGGTTATTTTTAACTACTAACAGGTTCTTTTAAATCAGTTAAATAATACACAACGCACACTCGTCTTCCTTTAGGTGTTGGTTTCGGGAGTGGTTTGAGGGGTGTTGTGTCACCACGGCAACTAGAGCAGTCCCACTCGCCCGTGGGCAGGGACTTGAGGCCCACACAGAACGTATGGTACCCACGGTCACACTTGTCACAAAACAGCATTTTGTCCTGCAATAAGAGAGCACATATTTCTAATCTATACACCTGTATAGTGTTACAGCTATTTTGTTTTATAACAGTTTCTACTGAGCAAGGCTCAGGCTTCCATCAGCTAAATCAGCCAACAGCTATAAATTTGAATATTCTTGCAACCAGATGGGAGATTGCACATACTATATTTTCTTAAAAATTGTTTGAAGCTCAATTTAATGCTTTGTTACACACAGACCAATAAAAGCAAATTTCATACTACTGTGCACAAATGAAAATGATGTATTTCAACAAGGAATGCAGGTCTCGCTATGCCATTCACTAAGTAACTAAATGAAACTTTTTGAACAATTTGGCTAAAGATATTTCTATTTCACTACTACATTTTTTTCATAAAACCATATAAAATACCCATAATGAGTAGGAATTTGATTTGGACAAAGCAAATATTAAGCCATAGTGTGCCCTGAACTGTATATCTCGTGTATCCCAGACAACGCACCTCATCATACGGGTCCATGCACTGCACACAGGTCTTGCACTCCATGCACTGCCACGGGTATGTGCGCACCACCTTCACCATCTCCTCAGTTAGGTCCAGGCAGCTTGGGTGACCTACACAGAGTGGCAAAACTGGTATCTTGTGCTCTCGATATGAGGCTTGTGGTGGGAAAACCGGGCTTAATGCATGTGCGTAAAGTGTAGTCCCGGATTAGCCTGTGCAGTCCGCACAGGCTAATCCAGGACAGCACTTTCCGCCTACAGTGAATTTATGTTTAGAAGAGACTTCCTTGAAACAGAAAGTACCATAAAAGCGGAGTGCCGTCCCGGATTAGCTTGTGCGGACTGCACAGGCTAATCTGGGACGACACTTTACACACATGCATTAAGACCGGTTTTACCACGACGTGCCTCATATACAATTTGGTTAAAGGGTCCTGGTACTACCTAACTACAAAACTAAAGGAGTATTCACCCCTACATAAGCCAAAATACAAAAAATAATCTATTTTAATGGTTTAAATATGTATACATGCAATTAATAATGAATCAACAATTATTCTTCGATTTAATAAAAATATATTGTTAGAAACTGTCCTTTTTTTTAAAAGTAAATGTGTCGTTTACAAACCAGTCACGGTTTCTGTCAAGATTTTTAATATGTACTGGTACTCTCATTTTTATATTTTAATGAGTATTTTCCAAATTTTTAAATGCACATTTACTCTAATACTCATCTTATCTAGAGCACTGTTATCACAACTCTCCAAAAGTCTTTGTACTATGTAATAAGTGTGTAATTTCTGACCAGATTTTCAGTAATGTTCAATACTGGCACATTGGCAATGTTGTAGTACAGAAACTATCTGACATTAAGCTATAATTTCACCACATACATGTTAGTAACACTGCCTTGCTTGAACCTATTACGAGCATTTATTATTTAACAAATTCTTTTGTGAAATGAAAGAATATTTGTACAACAATTAAACAATAAACACTTCGTTACATACATGTAATTATATGCACCCAAAAAAACTGTTCAATTCATTGATAGTTGTAAACAAAATAAGGTTAAACAAATCAATTAACACATCCTTTACAAAATACACATTAGGAGGCCTTTGGTGTGTGTTACCTTTACACTGCACATTGAGCACTCTTAGAGAAGTAGTTAAATCTTACATTCAGAGCACTCTATTAGAGTGTGTTACCTTTATTCTAGTAACTGGAGCTCTATGCGAGTGTGTTACCTTTACTCTTGCACTCAAGGCACTCCATGAGAGTGTGTTACCTTCACTCTTGCATTCAGAGCACACCATGAGCGTGGAGTTTCTTTACTCTTGCATTCAAAGCACACCATGAGAGTGGAGTTCCTTTACTCTTGCACTCAGAGCACTCTATCAGAGTGGGGTACCTTTACTCTTGCACTCAGAGCACACCATGAGAGTGGGGTTCCTTTACTCTTGCACTCAGAGCACTCTATCAGAGTGGGGTTCCTTTACTCTTGCACTCAGAGCACACCATGAGAGTGGGGTTCCTTTACTATTGCATTCAGAGCACTCTATCAGAGTGAGGTTCCTTTACTCTTGCACTCAGAGCACACCATGAGAGTGGGGTTCCTTTACTCTTGCATTCAAAGCACACCATGAGCGTGGGGTTCCTATACTCTTGCACTCAGAGCACACCATGAGAGTGGGGTTCCTTTACTCTTGCACTCAGAGCACACCATGAGAGTGGGGCTCCTTTACTATTGCACTCAGAGCACACCATGAGAGTGGGGTTCCTTTACTCTTGCACTCAGAGCACACCATGAGAGTGGGGTTCCTTTACTCTGGCAATCAGAGCACACCATGAGCGTGGGGTTCCTTTACTCTTGCACTCAGAGCACACCATGAGAGTGGGGTTCTTTTACTCTTGCACTCAGAGAACTCTATCAGAGTGGGGTTCCTTTACTCTTGCACTCAGAGCACACCATGAGAGTGGGGTTCCTTTACTCTTGCATTGAAAGCACACCATGAGCGTGGGATTCCTTTACTCTTGCACTCAGAGCACACCATAAGAGAGGGGTTCCTTTACTCTTGCACTCAGAGCACTCTATCAGAGTGGTTTACCTTAACTCTTGCATTCACAGCACTCTATTTGAGTGGGTTACCTTTACTCTTGCACTCAGAGCACTCCATGAGAGTGGGTTACCTTTACTCTTGCATTCAGAACACTCTATCAAAGTGGTTTACCTTAACTCTTTGCATTCAGAGCACTCCATCAGAGTGGGTTACCTTAACTCTTGCATTCAGAGCACTCTATTTGAGTGGGTTACCTTTACTCTTGCACTCAGAGCACTCCATGAGAGTGGGTTACCTTTACTCTTGCTTTAAGAGCAATCTATCAAAGTGGTTTACCTTAACTCTTGCATTCATAGCACTCTATGAGAGTGAGCTTTCTTTACTCTTACACTCAGAGAATTCCATGAGAGTGGGGTTCCTTTACTCTTGCAGTCACAGCACTCTATGAGAGTGGGTTACCATTACTCTTGCATTCACAGCACTCTATGTGAGTGGGTTACATTTACTCTTGCATTTAGAGCAATCCATGAGAGTGGGTTACCTTTACTCTTGCACTCAGAGCACTCCATGATAGTGGGTTACCTTTACTCTTGCACTCAGAGCACTCCATGAGAGTGGTTTAACTTTATTCTTGCATTCAGAGCACTCTATCAGAGTGGGTTACCTTTACTCGTGCATTCAGAGCACTCCATAAGGGTGGTTTACCTTTACTCTTACACTCAGAGCACTCCATGAGAGTAAGGTTCCTTTACTCTTGCATTCACAGCACTCTAAGAGAGTGGGCTACCTTTACTCTTGCATTCACAGAACTCTATGTGAGTGGGTTACCTTTCCTCTTGCACTCAGAGCACTCTATGTCAGTGGGTTTCCTTTCCTCTTACATTCAGAGCACTCCATGAGAGTGAGTTACCTTTACTCTTGCACTCAGAGCACTCCATGAGAGTGGGTTGCCTTTACTCTTGCATTCACAGCACTCTATGTGAGTGGGTTACCTTTCCTCTTGCATTCAGAGCACTCAATGAGAGTGGGTTCCTTTATTCTTGCATTCACATCACTAAGAGAGTGGGTTACCTTTACTCTTGCATTCACAGCACTCTATGTGAGTGGGTTACCTTTCCTCTTGCACTCTGAGCACTCCATTCGAGTGGTTTGCCTTGACTCTTGCATTCACAGCACTCTGTGAGTGGGTTACCTTTCCTCTTGCATTAAGAGCATCTATGATAGTGGGCTACCTTTACTCTTGCACTCAGAGCACTCCATGAGAGTGGGTTACCTTTACTCTTGCATTCACAGCACTCTATGAGAGTGGGTTACTTTTACTCTTGCATTCACAGCAGTCCATGAGAGTGAGTTACCTTAAGAATTTCATTCAGAGCACTGCACGAGAGTGCATTAAGTTTACTCTTGCACTCACAGTAATCTAAGAGAGAGTGTTACCTTAGCTCCTGCACTCAGAGCACTCTATGAAAGAGTGTTACCTTTACTTTTAAATTCAGAGCCCTCTATGAAAGAGTGTTAAATTTACTCCTGCACTCAGAGAACTCTTTGACAGAGTGTCACATTACTCTTGAATTCAAAGCGCTCACTCTATGAGAATGTGTTACCTTTACTCGTGCATTCAGAGCATTCTATGCGAGTGTTACCTTTACTCTTGCACTCTGAGCACTCTATGCCCGAGTGTTACCTTACACTCTATAAGAGGTTTTTACCTTTACTCTTGCACTCGGAGCACTCTATGATTTCTTCTCCAGTCTTCCACTTGTCCTCTGGCTCGTCCTTGCATATCCTGCACTCCGTCTCCTGTTTTACACTCACATGAGGCTGAAAAGGGGCAAACAATTAATGATCAATCATTTAAAATTGTGTATAAAATTTAAAGTACATGCATTATATTTTTGGCAATTAATTTTCCTATAAACCATATCCAGTTGCACAAATATATTTTACATCGATAAAGGTACTTATATTTATATCTAAATGAAACAAAGGAACATAAAATGAACACCAAATAAATATATTTTTTGACAAATATATTTGTATATGGTGATCAAAAGCTCACCTCGTGTGATTTTTCCTTGCTTGTCTCACGACTGGTTGATGATTTTTCATTCTTCACTTTCACAGGCTCTATAAAACAGAAAGTATATAACAATTTCTTTAAAGCAAATAAAAACAACAGCAACAAACCAAAAGGTGACAGTCATGGAAAGTTCTTAAAGTTTTGTGAACATTGCCTTGTAGCAGTGAACATACATGGAAGTTATCTAAAAATATTATCTAGAGTATTAAACGAAGTGGTCAGATAGCATGCGGGCAGAAGTGCCCCTACCTTCCTGGACACTTTCGTCCTCAGAGTCACTGCTGCTTCCACTGCTGCTCTCATCATCACTGTCCATCGACGAGGCATTCTGAAATCACAGAAACAAGGGCTACACACTGGGCAATTATGAGATAATACTTTAATGTTCTGAAATCACAGAAACAAAGGCTACAAACTGGGCAATTATGAGATAGTACTTGTATCATCTGAAATCACAGAAACAAAGGCTACAAACTGGGCAATTATGAGCTAGTACTTGTATCATCTGAAATCACAGAAACAAAGGCTACAAACTGGGCAATTATGAGCTAGTACTTGTATCATCTGAAATCACAGAAACAAAGGCTACAAACTGGGCAATTATGAGCTAGTACTTGTATCATCGGAAATCACAGAAACAAAGGCTACAAACTGGGCAATTATGAGATAGTACTTGTATCATCTGAAATCACAGAAACAAAGGCTACACACTGGGCAATTATGAGATAGTACTTGTATCGTCTGAAATCACAGAAACAAAGGCTACAAACTGGGCAATTATGAGATAGTACTTGTATCATCTGAAATCACAGAAACAAAGGCTACAAACTGGGCAAATATAAGATAGTACTTTTATCATCTGAAATCACAGAAACAAAGGCTACAAACTGGGCAATTATGAGCTAGTACTTGTATCATCTGAAATCACAGAAACAAAGGCTACAAACTGGGCAATTATGAGATAGTACTTGTATCATCTGAAATCACAGAAACAAAGGCTACACACTGGGCAATTATGAGATAGTACTTGTATCATCTGAAATCACAGAAACAAGGGCTACAAACTGGGCAATTATGAGCTAGTACTTTTATCATCTGAAATCACAGAAACAAAGGCTACAAACTGGGCAATTATGAGATAGTACTTGTATCATCTGAAATCACAGAAACAAAGGCTACAAACTGGGCAATTATGAGCTAGTACTTTTATCATCTGAAATCACAGAAACAAAGGCTACAAACTGGGCAATTATGAGCTAGTACTTTTATCATCTGAAATCACAGAAACAAAGGCTACAAACTGGGCAATTATGAGATAGTACTTGTATCATCTGAAATCACAGAAACAAAGGCTACAAACTGGGCAATTATGAGATAGTACTTGTATCATCTGAAATCACAGAAACAAAGGCTACAAACTGGGCAATTATGAGCTAGTACTTTTATCATCTGAAATCACAGAAACAAAGGCTACAAACTGGGCAATTATGAGCTAGTACTTTTATCATCTGAAATCACAGAAACAAAGGCTACAAACTGGGCAATTATGAGATAGTACTTGTATCATCTGAAATCACAGAAACAAAGGCTACAAACTGGGCAATTATGAGATAGTACTTGTATCATCTGAAATCACAGAAACAAAGGCTACAAACTGGGCAATTATGAGCTAGTACTTTTATCATCTGAAATCACAGAAACAAAGGCTACAAACTGGGCAATTATGAGCTAGTACTTTTATCATCTGAAATCACAGAAACAAAGGCTACAAACTGGGCAATTATGAGCTAGTACTTTTATCATCTGAAATCACAGAAACAAAGGCTACAAACTGGGCAATTATGAGATAGTACTTGTATCATCTGAAATCACAGAAACAAAGGCTACAAACTGGGCAATTATGAGATAGTACTTGTATCATCTGAAATCACAGAAACAAGGGCTACACACTGGGCAATTATGAGCTAGTACTTTTATCATCTGAAATCACAGAAACAAAGGCTACAAACTGGGCAATTATGAGATAGTACTTGTATCATCTGAAATCACAGAAACAAAGGCTACAAACTGGGCAATTATGAGATAGTACTTGTATCATCTGAAATCACAGAAACAAAGGCTACAAACTGGGCAATTATGAGATAGTACTTTTATCATCTGAAATCACAGAAACAAAGGCTACAAACTGGGCAATTATGAGCTAGTACTTTTATCATCTGAAATCACAGAAACAAAGGCTACAAACTGGGCAATTATGAGATAGTACTTGTATCATCTGAAATCACAGAAACAAAGGCTACAAACTGGGCAATTATGAGATAGTACTTGTATCATCTGAAATCACAGAAACAAAGGCTACAAACTGGGCAATTATGAGCTAGTACTTTTATCATCTGAAATCACAGAAACAAAGGCTACAAACTGGGCAATTATGAGCTAGTACTTTTATCATCTGAAATCACAGAAACAAAGGCTACAAACTGGGCAATTATGAGCTAGTACTTTTATCATCTGAAATCACAGAAACAAAGGCTACAAACTGGGCAATTATGAGATAGTACTTGTATCATCTGAAATCACAGAAACAAAGGCTACAAACTGGGCAATTATGAGATAGTACTTGTATCATCTGAAATCACAGAAACAAGGGCTACACACTGGGCAATTATGAGCTAGTACTTTTATCATCTGAAATCACAGAAACAAAGGCTACAAACTGGGCAATTATGAGATAGTACTTGTATCATCTGAAATCACAGAAACAAAGGCTACACACTGGGCAATTATGAGATAGTACTTGTATCATCTGAAATCACAGAAACAAAGGCTACAAACTGGGCAATTATGAGATGGTACTTGTATCATCTGAAATCACAGAAACAAGGGCTACACACTGGGCAATTATGAGCTAGTACTTGTATCATCTGAAATCACAGAAACAAAGGCTACAAACTGGGCAATTATGAGATAGTACTTGTATCATCTGAAATCACAGAAACAAGGGCTACACACTGGGCAATTATGAGCTAGTACTTTTATCATCTGAAATCACAGAAACAAAGGCTACAAACTGGGCAATTATGAGATAGTACTTGTATCATCTGAAATCACAGAAACAAAGGCTACAAACTGGGCAATTATGAGATAGTACTTGTATCATCTGAAATCACAGAAACAAGGGCTACACACTGGGCAATTATGAGCTAGTACTTTTATCATCTGAAATCACAGAAACAAAGGCTACAAACTGGGCAATTATGAGATAGTACTTGTATCATCTGAAATCACAGAAACAAAGGCTACACACTGGGCAATTATGAGATAGTACTTGTATCATCTGAAATCACAGAAACAAGGGCTACAAACTGGGCAATTATGAGCTAGTACTTGTATCATCTGAAATCACAGAAACAAAGGCTACAAACTGGGCAATTATGAGATAGTACTTGTATCATCTGAAATCACAGAGACAAGGGGCCACAAACTGGGCAATTATGAGTTAGTACTTTTATCATCTGAAATCACAGAAACAAAGGCTACAAACTGGGCAATTATGAGATAGTACTTTTATCATCTGAAATCACAGAAACAAAGGCTTCAAACTGGGCAAATATAAGATAGTACTTTTATCATCTGAAATCACAGAAACAAAGGCTACAAACTGGGCAATTATGAGCTAGTACTTGTATCATCTGAAATCACAGAAACAAAGGCTACAAACTGGGCAATTATGAGATAGTACTTTTATCATCTGAAATCACAGAAACAAAGGCTACAAACTGGGCAATTATGAGCTAGTAATTGTATCATCTGAAATCACAGAAACAAAGGCTACAAACTGGGCAATTATGAGATAGTACTTGTATCATCTGAAATCACAGAAACAAAGGCTACACACTGGGCAATTATGAGCTAGTACTTGTATCATCTGAAATCACAGAAACAAGGGCTACACACTGGGCAATTATGAGCTAGTACTTTTATCATCTGAAATCACAGAAACAAAGGCTACAAACTGGGCAATTATGAGCTAGTACTTGTATCATCTGAAATCACAGAAACAAGGGCTACACACTGGGCAATTATGAGCTAGTACTTTTATCATCTGAAATCACAGAAACAAGGGCTACACACTGGGCAATTATGAGCTAGTACTTTTATCATCTGAAATCACAGAAACAAGGTCTACACACTGGGCAATTATGAGCTAGTACTTTTATCATCTGAAATCACAGAAACAAGGGCTACACACTGGGCAATTATGAGCTAGTACTTTTATCATCTGAAATCACAGAAACAAAGGCTACACACTGGGCAATTATGAGATAGTACTTTTATGTTCTGAAATCACAGAAACAAGGGCTACACACTGGGCAATTATGAGCTAGTACTTTTATCATCTGAAATCACAGAAACAAGGGTTACAAACTGGGCAATTATGAGATAGTACTTTTATGTTCTGAAATCACAGAAACAAAGGCTACAAACTGGGCAATTATGAGATAGTACTTTTATGTTCTGAAATCACAGAGACAAGGGGCTACAAACTGGGCAATTATGAGCTAGTACTTGTATCATCTGAAATCACAGAAACAAAGGCTACACACTGGGCAATTATGATATAGTACTTTTATCATCTGAAATCACAGAAACAAAGGCTACAAACTGGGCAGTTATGAGACAGTACTTTTATCATCTGAAATCACAGAAACAAAGGCTACAAACTGGGCAATTATGAGTAGTACTTATTGAAATCACAGAAACAAGGGCTACAAACTGGGCAATTATGAGTAGTACTTATTGAAATCACAGAAACAAGGGCTACAAACTGGGCAATTATGAGTAGTACTTATTGAAATCACAGAAACAAGGGCTACAAACTGGGCAATTATGAGTAGTACTTATTGAAATCACAGAAACAAGGGCTACAAACTGGGCAATTATGAGTAGTACTTATTGAAATCACAGAAACAAGGGCTACAAACTGGGCAATTATGAGTAGTACTTATTGAAATCACAGAAACAAGGGCTACAAACTGGGCAATTATGAGTAGTACTTATTGAAATCACAGAAACAAGGGCTACAAACTGGGCAATTATGAGTAGTACTTATTGAAATCACAGAAACAAGGGCTACAAACTGGGCAATTATGAGTAGTACTTATTGAAATCACAAGAAACAAAGGCTACAAACTGGGCAATTATGAGATAGTACTTTTATCATCTGAAATCACAGAAACAAGAGCTACAAACGGGGAAATTATGAGTAGTACTTATATGTTCTGAAATCACAAGAAACAAAGGCTACAAACTGGGCACTTACTGTTACGTCTGTTACACAATGGTTTTGAGAACTCACAGACCCAACATTACTGACATATGACAGTTATGTGTGTATGTTTCGGACAAAATGCACCTTAACATTAAAATTTTAGTTGCAAAAACTGGAATGGTCTTCAGCACACCTTCCTGAAAAACTGTTAATGGTTCAGATATGTGTGTATTACCTCATCGCCACTATCACCATCATCCTCCTTCTGCACAAGATCTGAATGCTTCGGGGGATTGCAAACTGCTGTGTTGAGAGGGAAGTACTTCAACCCTTCCATTGAGTAACTGCAACAGTACATACGCATGTTTCACGTGGTCGAAATTAGCTAAAGCCCCTGAGCCTTGCACTGGTGAATTTTTAGCCGGGCTTGCTCAGATTCTAAGTTTCTATAGGTGGGCTTGTAACCTTTTTGTGCTCTCAAGTAATAATATATGAAGCGTGTCGTGGGAAAACCGTGCTTAAAGCATGTGTGTAAAGTGTCGTCCCGGATCTGCCTGTACAGTCTGCACAGGCTAATCCAAGAAAGCACTTTCCGTCTTCAGTGATTTATGTTTAGAAGAGACTACCTTGATATGGAAAATACCATAAAAGCGGAAAGTGTCGTCCCGCATCAGCCTGTGCGGACACTTTATGCACATGCGTTAGGCCAGTTTTCCCACGACACCCCTGATATGAATTAGGGGTAGCATGCCAGACTGCTAATTTTGATGATTGCATGTATATTTTCGCATCCATGAAAAGCCGCTTGTAGTTGGTTTTTGAAAGTGTATAATGCATTTACATCAACAAAAATGTATAGACATTTGAGTTCTATTGACTTCTATTGTGTTAACAACTCCAATAATATTAAGAATGTGCAAGCAAGAAATACGAACTACACAAAACAAAATAATAAGACATTAGTATTTTAAAACACAGTGCTTAAATCCTTCAAAATAATATATCCAAATGAAGCAATTTAATAACTATACAGGCAATTACAAAGAAATCAATGTTTACAGTTTTAATTGCACTTGTTCACTCTTCTGTTTGAAAACAATTACTAATTAAGTAGTGCAATACTTGAGATCTGAACCAGACTTTTCTCACTCATCTGTTTGAAAACAATTACTATGTAATTAGAGCAGTACTTCAGATCTGAAACCAATTATACTGGATACAGACACTCAGACTGGTTTCCGTGTCGCCTGAAAAGGTGACATATATGTGTTACTTTTTTCGGCGGCAGCGGTGTCGGCAGCGGCATCCCCTTTCGCTTGTCCGGAGCATAACTCTTAGACTATTACAGCTATCAACATGAAACTTCATAGGTAGATAGATCTCAATGAGGGGAAGTGCAGTGCACAAGAACCATTACTCTGCACCTCATACTTTTGGAGTTATTGCCCTTTGTTTATTTTCATACTTAATTTTTGTCCGGAGCATAACTCTAAGACTATGAAAGCTATCAGTTTGAAACTTCATAGGTAGATATATCTCATTGACGGGAAGTGCAGTGCACAAGAACCGTTACTCTGCACCTCATACTTTTGGAGTTATTGCCCTTTGTTTATTTTCATACTTAATTTTTGTCCGGAGCATAACTCTAAGACTATGAAAGCTATCAACTTGAAACTTCATAGGTAGATAGATCTCATTGAGGAGAAGTGCAGTGCACAAGAACTGTTACTCTGCATCACATACTTTTGGAGTTATTGCCCTTTGTTTTTGTTCCTACTTAATTTTTATTCGGAGCATAACTCTAAGACTATGAAAGCTATCAACTTGAAACTTCATAGGTAGATAGATCTCATTAAGGAGAAGTGCTGTGCACAAGAACCGTTACTCTGCACCTCAGACTTTCGGAGTTATTGCCCTTTGAAAATTTTCATACTTTCCTTTGCAATTAGCCAGAGTGCAGTGCTTTTGAAGATTTCAGTAAATCTGTTAAAAACAATCTGAGCATTAACCTAAAGTGCTTCTTCATTTGGATTCACGTAAGCTATCCGGCGTCAGGCGATACATCCTACTCGCGAAGTTCTAGTTGTTTTGGGTATTGAGTAAAAAAACGTGATCCACCTACGTTTTGTAGTAGTCCTGGAACTGCCCAGGTATGACAGACAGCGGGTAAGCTCCAACCTCTGTATGTGTCGTGTCCAGCTTTCGGAATTTGTTTTTTGGGTACTGAAATGTCTGGACACAAGGAAAGCATGTATTTTTTAAGATGTTTCCATTAATGTTTAATTAATAACAAGTGTCAACAAGCATAGGAAAATCTATGAATTTAAGCAGCAAATTATCAATGACTGTAAGTCATATTAAAAATGCTTAGGCATCTATAGCAGTATTAGCATTGATACTATTAAAGTCAAACTTCAAAACTGATTTTTGTACGTACTGGAAAACTGAAAATACAAATATGCACATAGAAGGGGAGGGAAGATCTACGGCTAAATGGCAAGGGGCAGCATCCCGCACCTTTTTAGTTACCCTCTGATGTCCGTCTTTCTCCCTTCACCCAATACCTTTTCTGATCCTATATCTTTCCATAACATAGGTCTGGACATGATTAATTAACAAGGAGTGAAACTTATATGTAAAGTAGCCTTGCACTAGTTTGTGTGTTAACTTACAAAGGTTTGCACGTCGAAGTACGCCCTGCGGCTCTCATTTCGCTCCTTCAGCAGGTTCCTGTTCCAGTCGGACACGGACTTCATCGCCTTCTTTGTGTACTCCGCCATCTTGTCCTTCTCAAGCTTCAACTGGAACATCATACAATATTCTAACACAACACAGAATTCTCTATATAAAAAGAACAAAACCTACCATAGTCAATTCTCCAAGAAACAATGAAAAGTAATAGTTCAGAAAATAGTAAAATGTAGTTACCATTGTAAATGCAGAATTTATTTGTCAAAACAAGTAAGAATCTAAATATGTGGCACGTCGTGAGAAAACCGGACTTAATGCATGTGCGAAAAGTGTCGTCCCGGATTAGCCTGTGCAGTCCACACAGGCTAATCCAGGACGGCACTTTCCGCCTACAGTTTACAGGTGTGTGGAAATATCAAAATTATTCACTTGTCCACGGACAAGTTCATTGAAAAAATCTACTTGTCCGCAAGTAAATGTCATTTGTCCAAGTAAAAATATTATTCTGCAGCCTTCATATGTATATTTTGTAATGTAAATATGCGTATTACTGTATCAAGTATTGCAATCCAATATAATCGTGCTCCTCGTCTCTCTGTAACCAAGTAGTACCGGTTAAAAACTCATAAAATTGTCAGCATAAACTTCTATGTTTAATAAACATCTCAGTTTAGACAGTCATTGACAGTGATATGACAAAGAGAGCAAAGATTCGTTTTTTCGTTTGTTTGATTCTTCACACCCTTTAACTACTTGTTTGCTATCTGATTTGATTAAAAAAAAACGACCCATGGTCAAAAATTGCAGACACACTTTTAACGTTAAAATGCATTGATGAATACTAGCAACATTCATGAATGTCATAGCGAGTTTTTAACGCAAGGATAAGAAAACCAAAATACTGCAATTTGTTTCAAAATAAACATACCGGATTCGAGGTACGAAAACCGAGCTTGCTGAATTTTAGACAGTCATAATATAGGTCTGAACTGTAAACGTGTACTGGTTTTCTAAATGACGTAATTAGAATGAGGGTAACAGACCGGACCATGGCGGCCAAGTCCTAACGGTTCAGAAAATTTAAACAGACTCCATTGTGATTGGTTTTCATATTAAATAAATTGGTAATTGGTGATTATTGTGCATACATTTTCTATGTTTATATCGATTCGAATACTATTTTGGCCACAAGTCAGATACAACACTAACAAACAATGACTCATTTAAATCTATCGAGTTGGCCGTTATGGTTTGGTCGGTCATGTAATTAAACCGTTTTGGCTCGTCACACATTTGCCTATACCTGAACAAAATATTCGAGTGTGCGATGATTTTGTTTGCACCATGGAAAGACTTGTTCATTTTTATCAAGTTTTTATACATACATGTCATTCTGTTAGATCGATGTTGTACATGTCCGCGGACAAGCTGACAGGAAACATTGATTCGTCCGACGGTAAAATTACCCGTGTCGGACGAGTCGGGCATAGGATTTCCGCACCCCTGGTTTATTTATGTTTAGACGAGACTTTCTTGAAACAGAAAATACCATAAAAGCGGAAAGTGCCGTCCCGGATCAGCCTGTGCGGACTGCACAGGCTGATCCGGGACAACACTTTACGCACATGCATTAAGTCCGGTTTTCCCATGACGCGCCTCATATTTTTTTGCATTATCGTTATATTTTAGAAGGAAAACACTGAACGTTTTTTTGTTGTGATGAGTGGTTAGCACCAATCTACAGTCACAAACCAGCGTCTACATGGCCAACTAGAATTGTCACGAGTGACAGATATACCTCCACAATATGGCCTTGTCACAAAACTATGGCATCCATTCGAAAAAAATGGACAGAGAGAGAATGCTTTAATTTGTGAATGGTCAACAGTGTATTTGGAAAAATTTCAATAGAAGCCATAACTCTGTCAACATTTAGTGGTTTGTAACCAAAGTTGAACTCTGTATTTTATGATGTTACACCTATGTACCAACAGTAATATGTACCAAAAATAATTTACATATGTGAAGCCTTTCATGAGTAATTGCCACTGTTTTTCAGGAATTTAAGTTAAAAAGGGGCCATAACTGTGTCAAAATTTAGTGGTTTGTAACCTAAGTCAAACTTCACCTGTATTTTATGATGCTACACATGTGTACCAATAATTATTTAAATATGTCAAGCCATTGTTGAGTTATCATCAGGAAACCATGTTTTTAGGGAATTTAAGTCAATTAATGGGCCATAACTCTGTCAAAATTTAGTGGTTTGTAACCAAAGTCGAACTTGACTTGTATTTTATGATAATACACATGTATACCAAGAATTATTTGAATATGTCAAGCCATTCTTGAGTTATCGTCCGAAAATAATGTTTTTCGGGAATTTTGAGTCAAAAAGGGGCCATAACTCTGTCAAAATTTAGTGCTTTGTAACCAACATCGAACTTGACCTGTATTCTATGATGTTACACATGTGTACCAAAAATTATTTGAATATGTCAAGCCGTTCTTGAGTTATCATCCGGAAACCGTGTTTTTAGGGAATTTTAAATCGAAAAGGGGCCATATGGTAACTCTGTCAAAATTTAGTGGTTTGTAACCAACTTCGAACTTGACCTGTATTCTATGATGTTACACATGTGTACCAACCATTATTTGAATATATGTCAAGCCTTTCTTGAGTTATCATCCGGAAACCAAAAACCAACCGACAGACGGACCGACAAGCTCACTCACTCCTATATACACCCTCTAAACTTTGTTTGTGGGGGTATAATTATTGGTTATTAAAATATATAGGCAATAGAATATCATGTTAAATCATTAAGTTAACATATTATTGTAAAAGCAATCGTCTCTACTTACAGCATGAAACTCTTTGATCTTGTCAGCCATTTTCTGTTTCTCCTTTTCCTGTAGCACTTTCACAAATTCCTATGGAAACAATAAAATTTCAATAAATAAGACTAAACTATTCATAAAACCATTAGTCCTTTCAATTACATTTTAAATACCATAACCAAGTTGTTGTTTTTTTTATTTATTCTCAAGTAGAATTTCACCAATTTTTACTTTAACTACATAATTTATATTTACAAAAATAGGTGTTCAGATCAGAAAACCAAATAGCCTAATTTCATTGACAGATTACCTTTTTTTTTTTATACTTGGCTAGGTTGTTTCCATTTCATTTACCCTTTTACCTTATACTTCTCTGTGTAGTCCCAATTTCATTGACCTATCATCTTAAACTAAGCTGTGTAGTCCCAATTTCAGTGATCTAATACCTTATACTTGGCTAGATAGTCCCAATTTCATTGATATAATACCTTATACTTGGCTAGGTAGTCCCAATTTCATTGATCTAATACCATATACTTTTCTGTGTAGTCCCAATTTCCTTGACCTATCATCTTAAACTAAGCTGGGTAGTCCCAATTTCATTGATCTAATACCTTATACTTTTCTGTGTAGTCCCAAAAAATTTCATTGACCTATCATCTTAAACCAAGCTGGGCAGTCCCAATTTCATTGACCTAATACCTTATACTAGGCTGGGTAGTCCCAATTTCATTGATCTAATACCTTATACTTTTCTGTGTAGTCCCAATTTCATTGACCTATCATCTTAAACTAAGCTGGGTAGTCCCAATTTCATTGATCTAATACCTTATACTTGGCTAGGTAGTCCCAATTTCATTGATCTAATACCTTATACTAGGCTGGGTAGTCCCAATTTCATTGACCTATTACCTTATACTTGGCTAGATATTCCCAATTTCTTTTACCAATTACTTTATACTTAGCTGGTCAATTTCACTGACCTTATTACCTTATACTTGGCTGGTCAATTTCATAGACCTGTAACTTGAGAGGTCAATTCAGTGACCTTGGGAGGTCAATTCATTGACCTATTACCTTATGATTGGCTGGTCAATTTCATTGACCTATTACCTTATACTTGGCTGGGTAGTCCTTACTCATAAGGTCATGAACTTCATCTGCCTTCAATGCTGTCAAGCCTGGAAACACACATATTGGGAAGACAGTTGGAATGCGATACTATGATTTGGCAATGGCTACACAGATGTTTTTAAAGTATCCCTTGAAGAAGTGGTCTGCAGGATAGTATAGTAAAGTAATAAGTTAATGTACTAAATTGTAATACTTATTTATATATTTATATTCGTAAAGCATGCACAACATAAAATCTGGAAAACGGTTGCCAGTTGGACTTTCATAAAATACATATAGAACTTTGTTTTGGGTCCAAAAGTCAAGCTATATCAATTTTGATAAGTCACATTGCATAAAGTATGGATGTTGGACGGTATAAAACCGTGCAGTCATATTCTTAAAACAAAGGTCATTAGGAAACCTATCCAGTTACCTAGGTCACTTTGTGTTTCAGAAACTACTCCACTTTCTCTTAGGAAATCTTTCTCGTGCTTGTCACATACTCGACGAAACAGATCTGCAAGTCAAAAAGATATACCAATATTTACCAATCCGACTTCATGATTCAACCCAGAAATAGATTAACAAGAGCTGTCGGAGGACAGCGCGCTCGACTGTTCTTGTGCTTGTCCCTGGCATTTTTTTTCTAAAACAATAAATTTGGAAATTCACGAAAACCAAAATTTTCGAATGAAATGCATTAAAGTCAGCACATCAATAAAATTTTTAGTAATAGTGAACTTGACCTTGACCCCACCAGCCCCATATGCAATACCAAGCGAGGTCTCAATATAAGGCATCTATTTATTAAGTTTTATTTAAAGCGAGGTCTCAATATAAGGTATCTATTTATTAAGTTTTATTTAAAATCTTAATGTCTTCTCAAGCGTAAAATGTTTTTCTGTTTTTAGTAACGGTGACCCTGACCCCGCCCACCCCATATGCAATCCCAAGCGAGGTCTAGATATAATATATCAATGTATAAAGTTTCATTAAAATATCTCAATGTGGTCTCAGATTATTGAGCGGAAACCGTTTTTCTATTTTAAGTAACGGTGACCTCGATCTTGACCCCACCCACCCTTTATATAATCCCAAGCGAGGTGTTGATATAAATGATCTATTGAGTTTCATTAAAATATCTCAATGCATTATCAAGTTATTGAGCTAGTGTTTAATCTAGAAGGGCAGAGGGGCATGGCGCTTGACTTGGAAAAAAAGGCATTTTGTGCACGGTGACACTGTTAATAAGGGCATATCAGGTTTTAATAGTTTTTTTTTCCTTAAGCAATATTTCAAACCAATTAAGAAATTGTATATTACTGACTAATACATTTTATCTGCTTAAAGATTTTTCAAGTCAAACAAGGATTAACAAATTTTAATTCTCCAATATTATTGCTTTTTATTATTGTTTAGTTACATTAGTTCTATTATTTATTTCAGAATTTTTTTATTCATTGTTCATAACTAGTTCGAAGGCGCAAATTGGGCAGTCATACATGAAAACTTATTAACAACTGTCAAACTAAAACTTTTTATTGGCAAGTCAAAATCATGCTTATTAATGTTAAGTTCTAACCTGGTATTATTTATATTTTTTACCTTTTTTATTGTAGGAAATATTATTTTTTTTTTTACCTTTATGGTTTATATGTTGTTGCTGATCAAGATGACATTGCTACTAATACTTTGATTAATGATTAAAACTAAAATCAAGTTGAAAATGTTAAAAACAAACATTGCAATTCAGATCAAAATGATGTATCTGAATATGTTTGTCCGAAATAATAGCTAGTTCTGCAATTCGTCTTTCCAGGAATTTTTGTTTATGATTGGAAGAAATATTGTATACACATGTTGCTTTTTTCTCCATAATTAATGGTTAAAGACCTCATTTAGTCTACATTTATATGCATTCTGCCATTTGTTATCATGTTTATCATAAAAATTGACGAAACAAAAACATGATAGAAATTGCAAACAGAAACGAGGCTGCTAAAAGCAAACAATGTACGCTCATTTTTAAAACAAAATCAGCATGTTTTATAGTATCCCTACACAAACTCGTAAGCTGACTGCCCCTACAGCTGATCTTATCAGTTGGTGACAGATTAATATACCGTAACATGCCATCACAAAAGGCCCTTGTTAAGGGCAATACAGTCGTTGTTAGATAAGAGGGCACTAGGCGCTAATTGCCTTTGAAAAGGGCAGGGTGGCGGATCAATAAAAGGGCGTGGTGCGGCACCGCGCTGATTAGGTCTGGATAAAACACTATATTTAGCGGAAACCGTTTTTCTATTTTTAGTAAAAGTGACCTTGACCCCACCAACCCCATATGCAATCCCAAGCAAGGTCTTGACATAAGGTATCTATGTATAAAGTTTCATTAAAATATCTCAATGCGTTCTCAGATTATTGAGCGGAAACCGTTTTTCTATTTTAGTAACAGTGCCCTTGACCCCACCCACCCCATATGCAATTCCAAGCGAGGTCTCGATATAAGGCAGTGTTCTGCCTTGAATTCGGACTATTGGGGACAAGGGCCCTCTAGGCTTAAAAAAGTGGGGACAAATAACAAAAATGTAGGGACACAGACAAAAAAAGATGTTCACCTCATGAATATTCCCAAAGCAGATTTTTGTTTTGAAATGTACATACTAGCTGTTTTCATTCATGTTTGTTTTTATTTCTGTTCAAAAAAGGATCAATACATAATACTGTGTTCTTAATTAATTCATAACATTCTGTTGATCAATGTTACACTGCATTCTTAAATACCTTATAACCTTGCATTATTAATTTTAATTTGAACAAAAAAAAAATCTGTTATAAACACAAGGCGTTAATATTGAAACCTGTTAAACTACAAAGTGTACAGTGTTACATCATCAATTAGCCGGGCATCCAAAACTGCAAGCCAGTAGCAACACTCATAGCAACGGTGTCAGTAATTCAACTTCAAGTCTTTGATGTTTCTGCTGAAATGCGGCTGTCGTCTAGCAGTTTTTCGCTTAAAAGAGTGTTTCATGCTTAGCATGTGGACCGCGTGTACAATTATCGATTGATACTACTGTATCTGAACTGTTGAAGCGCTGCCAATAAAGTGTTAATGAGTTAGTGTTCTAATGAAAACATTGGTTATAAATTGATGTCACGATCAATGATATAAATTTTACTAAATACGCCGAATGATATACTTCTAAATTGTGTGCGCCCGCGGACCCACTTACGAAAATTTGGTGGGGACAAATCGTTTATTTTTGCGCCAATGGCGCAAGGCTGCATCCACGGCAGAACACTGTAAGGTGTCTATGTATTAAGTTTCATTAAAATATCTCAATGCGTTCTCAAGTTATTGAGCGGAAACCGTTTTTCTATAGTTGGTAAAAGTGACCTTGACCCCACCCACGCCATATGCAATACCAAGTGATGTCTTGATATAAGGTATCTATGTATTTAGTTTTATTAAAATATCTCAATACGTTTTCAAGTTATTGAGAGGAAACCATTTTTATACTTTTAGTAACAGTGACCTCAACCTTCACCCCACCCACCCCATATGCAATCCCAAGCGAGGTCTCGCTATAAGGTATCTATGTTTGAAGTTGCATTATAATAGCTTAATCCATTCTCGAGAGAGGAAACGAAAATTAGAGAAACTAGCTTACCGAAAAACTTCAACCTGTCCATATAGCTTACATGTAAAATGTTTAAGTGTAAAAAGGCCCATAATTTTGACAAATTTCAAAGTAGAGTTATCAAAATTGGCATATGAGTTCATTTTAATATATGGAATAAGTGTTCTAAGTTTAAATGAAATCCCTCAAGCCATACCTGAGAAACCAGCTTACCGAAAAACTTTAACCTGTCCTTATGCTTATATGTAAAATTTCTAAGTGTGGAAAAGGCCCATAATTTTGACAAATTTCAATCTTGAGTTAACAAACTTGGCCAATAGGTTCATTTTAATGTGGGGAATAAATGTTTTAAGTTTAAATGAAATCTCTTAAGCCATTCCTGAGAAACTAGCTTACCAAAAAACTTTAACCTAACTCAGACGCCGACGCTGACACGGGGCTAGTAGAATAGCTTGCCTTTTCTTCGAAAAGTCTAGCTAAAAATGATGGGTAGGCAGGTAGGTAAGACTATCAAAGATCAAGAGATTCCTCGGTAATTTTTGCTTAATTAAAAAAAAAAAAATGCTTTATTCACATACATGTATACTCATGCAATTGGTTAGGGCAGATTAAGAAACTAATTGAATTTAATTTTGTTTTTGACAAAACAACACTGTGACACAAATACAAACAGTGTTTCTCTATATTTTATACTTTCATCAAACATGCTGCAGTGATTATGAGACATGCCATAAAGGATAGAACATCAAGAAAATTGTCTGTTGTGACAACCTATGATTTACAGACACTCACTTGTCTGTATCCTTCCTAGAACAGGACTGCTGATATGAGAATCACCGCTTTATTCGACAGCTATAGAGCATGACTCATGCTGTTTTATGCGATCTTACTTTCGGATCTCATGGAAGACTCATGTTCATTAAACCTGGGTACCTTGATATTTTCTCTTAAAGGACTTGATGTCCAGAAAGATGGAGATCTGCTCCTGGAGCATGTAGAAATCTGCATCGGGCTCTTGCGGCCATTGGTATTCAAAGATGTCGGACGCCGTCAATCCACTGAAATATTACAAAGTATCTGGCGTTTTACATTTAGCTCAGAACTGTGTTTATCAATATAATATACAGAGGGAAAACTAAATATTTCTGCACCAAATACAAGTAAACAGGTATGCTTCCAAAACGATGGTCATTGTTTCAATGTTGTTACAACAAAACACAATTTTTGTTGTTTTTTGAACTAATGTGAAATAGTCTTAGTGGTACTCTATATTCTAAATAACATATAGATACAATATTTCTGTCACTAGAATGTGGCATTTTCTCAAACTATTTTATGTTAACATATTTACAAAGAAACAAATTCTTGTTCATAATTACATGTTCATATGCAAACTTTTAAAAAGCTTAATTAGTGATAATATGATAGTAGTCAGTTGTTTTGTGAAAAATAAAATCTCTATAAATTTATAAGCAGTGACTGTGCGGACATTGAGGCATATTGTGACAAATATGGCAGATTTCATACATGAATAGTACAATTAAATTCAGTAAACCTTGAAAACATTAACATTCCAAATAAAACCTTATGAAATCAATAATAATCTTTATACAACACACACAATTAAAGTAAAATAAAGACAACAATGTCAGCAAAAACAAATACAACAATACCAGAAACAACACCACTAACGAATTTAACACCACCAACAACAACACCTACTGTCCATGCTCGCTGGCATCATCAGCCGCAATCTGCAGGGTGCCTCTGCGTTTCTTTGCCGGTGTGTTGTCGCCATTCTTGTCTTTCTCACTGTTAGGGGTTCCAGGGGTCACAAACGGGCAATTGCTCGGGGGATTCATGTTAGCTGATTCATCGAACACCAGCTGGTGCCCAGAGTAGGCTGGCATGTCTGCAAAATGTAGAGCGTATACAGTAGCATTCATAATGTACTTTTAAGCTTTACTCAGCAGTCACACATACAACATGTAATAACTGATGCCAAAGATAAACATGTTCTTGATGTGGTTCTAGCTCAATTTTTTAGTCAATTATCGTTAAATTTATATAAAATAAAATAAAATAAATAAACCATAAATATTTATATCTTTTAGATCACATCAAGAAGCAAGATATTATAAAGCAATGTTATTAAAAAGGTTATTTTTCAACATTATTTTTTTTTATAGCTGTACTTGTGTAAATGATTCATTATGGTTTAACCTGGCAAGCTCATGTTGGAACATTCATCCATGTTGGAGATTTGGTCCTCCACATTACTGCTTGCCACAGACCCAGGTTCTGGAACACTTATATCTGATGCTTCATCTGCACCTAATATGTTATTTTCTGCACTCGTCTTACATACTGCATCACTGTTTGGTTTGTACCAGTCTGAATTTGAAGTGTCATCACCCACACTAACACCAAACGCAGAGGCATGTTCATGTCCAGAGGCATCAGGTCTACTTGACTCATCTGTATCTTGAACAGCATCAGTGTCATTTTCGTTATTGCATGCCCTATTTTCCTCCTTCAAAAATTTGTGGAACTCCGATTCATAGTTGTCTTTGACTGGTTCTGAGACAGCATCTGTCCCTTTTTTACCTTGTAACTTAATTCCAAACAAATTTTTGGTTGAATCGTCATTCTCCATATGAACAGGTCTTGCATTTACTGGTGTTTCATTTTCAACATCAGTTTCTGTGTGAGCTTCAATATTACTGTCTTTAACAGGATCCTGGTGATGACCATTCACATCTTTAGCAACATCAACATGATCCGTTAGCATTGGTTCCTTGTCTTCTTTCGCATCTTGTACAGGTGCTGCCTCCACAACATCTGGAAAACCTTCACTGGAAGCTGCCATAATGTCTGAATAATTTCTGAAATACAGTTAAAAACAATCCTATGATATCAACAGTCAATGTGTCACAGTACATTCTTTCATTCTCTGTCTGAATTATATTATTCTTGTTCAGGAAATCAAACAAAACAAAACCTTGTCGGGCACGTCTGGCATAAATTTTGCATACATGCCATAATTTTTTCATGCCAAAATGGGACATAGACAAGACATATGACATTTGACAGGACACCTATGTATACACTAGCCTATTTTCTCGACATAAAAAAGTTAATGTAATTTACTCACAATGACTTTTTTCATTGTTGTCCATAATGTGTAACATAAAATATTTCAACTATATTGTAATTATAGCATCACGTCTGAAAATGCTTATAATAAAATCGAAATCCGAATCTGAATTTTACTGTTCACGCGACGTAGACGCACGTTCTATTTATAGTTAAAGATGCCCATGTATTGCATGTAAACTCTGTGTTTTGCTAGAAAAGCACAGGCAAATTATGCCGATATGTACAACGTCAGGTCATCCACATGGAAAGCGTGGTTGTATTGACCCCGATATATAAAATTTGGTGCGCACAGAACTGTGAAATCTTTACTTTTATATAAAACTTTCATAGTGCAAAACAACAAACTTAGGTATCTCGAATGATGGGCAGTACATATTGTTACTAGGTCTTTTGTCACCAAAAACGTTTCCTTTACAATGACAGTTACGCCGTATCGATAATTTTATTGTCATTCTGATAGGTTAGTAGTGATTTATGACGTACAGTTACTGTAAACGCCCTCCACGTGTAGACCTATAGCTGTAATTCGGCCTCTAATCAGAGCGACAGCCGAGAAAAGACGTTGCCATGGGTGGCACACGTGATATAAGCTAATGACATCAAACTGTTACACTCTGTTGTTGAGCGTCGGGCGATTGTTTTTTCGCACTATACAGGTGTCAATTACAAGCAGTGTAGGCGCGAAAATCTGATAAATATCCCTGGCTATGAAATCTGTGTATAAACTTTTGTTAAACAAAAATACGTATTTTAGGAATTCCCATAAGTCTTGAAAATAAAACCTGGTTACGAAACAGAAATGGTGCGGTATAGCAGCAATTCTCAAACATACGCTTATGAGATTCAAACTTTGTGCTCAAAAGCATTTTAACAGGTTGAAATTACAGAAAACATATTATAACCTAAATATCATATCAAAATACCTAATTTGTTTCTCTTCTAAATGTACACTTTAGAAATATACCGGCTAAAACCTCTTTGTTTTGTTTTGAAGCAAAAAGGCTACACACAACGCCATTTTAAAGGTTGCATACCACTTAATGTTCTGTATCTATAGTGGTACCTAGTAGGGCCACTGCTGGCATAGAGACTACGGGAGGTGGAGATTAATCATGCAAGAGGGCGATTTTAAAGCCCTCAATGTCTCTGCATGCACTTACATATCGTCGAGATGGTTCCACTAGTGTTTGCAAGAAGAAGGAATTTTTAAATTGTTCAGTGTGAGCAAATGGAATTTAAAATTTTTAGTATTGTTAGTAGTTCTATTGATCACAATAGTTGAAACTATATAGTCACTTTGGTTTTCGGTTTCACAATGCGTCTTTTAGTGTTTTAACCAAGTAGGTATTGGGGTCCACTGCCGGCACCAGCTCCTCCGAAATCTTGTATAACTACAACCGGTTGTAGGTTCTTCTTTCTTGTAAGGTATTGAGTTTAAGAGATGCGAGCATATTGGTGACACATCGCTCTTCTCTACTTCTGTAGTCATTTAAGATGAACCGTGCTCCTTGTCTTTGTATTATTTCAACCTTGTCGATGTCTTTGTTTATATGTATAGGGGTCCCATATAATAGAACCATATTCTAATTTGGATCTTACTAGAGCTATATATGCAGTTCGTCGACATTCTAGTGGGGAGTATTTTAAGTTCCTGCGTAGGAAGCCGAGTGTGGAGCTGGCACCTTTGCAGATGTTGGTAATATGGTTTGACCAAGTGAGATCTTGTGAAATTAGGAGTCCGAGGTAAGAGTTTGAGTCAAGTTGGTGTTATTGAGTTCATAGAAGTTGTTACTTTGACCTTTAATACTTAGTACTAGTTTATAACATTTCTTGGCATTGAACTTCATTCCCCATCTTCCTGACCAGATTTCCAGGTTCTTTAGGTTGTTTTGAAGGTGGGTGTAGTCTCGTTGGTTTCGAATGGGCGGTACAATAAACAATCGTCTGCAAATAGCCGGACTAGAGAATTTACACTTAGAGGCAGGTCATTTATATGACATAGGAATATAAGGGGTCCGAGTACTGTGCCTTGGGGGACGCCAGATTCAACATGGACGCTCCTTGAGTGTTCACCATCTACCAAGACGTTCATCGATCGACATTTTAGAAAATTGGAGAGCCATTGGAGTAGGTCAGCTTCCATGCCGTAGCTTGACATTTTCCACAGCCTCACTCTGTAAGAAATACAGTTAAACCGGTCACAAAAAGTCCAGACCGGCCACAAAAAAGTTAAACCGTTTAAGTTAACCCGGCCACGCAATTTAATTAATAAGCTTGGCAAGAGTCTCCTTAAAGATTCCCATGGATTCAGCTATTTTGTAAAGGTAATATAAATAATATAAATAACATCAATATGTATTCCGTACACGTTCTTCCTTTTTATATTTTAGTAAATAATTCATGCATATATTTGCAAATGTTAATATCAATATGTAGACTCTTCATTTTATGTTTATTTTTATTAAGTAAGTGACGCTTTATTTTATTGTTTATTTTATATATCTCAATTTTAGCAAAGACGCGCTCACTCCACGACATGGCGTTGTTCTGTCTGCAACAAGAACCTTACATGTCATGTAGGAGTGACCGAAAAGGATGGAACATTCACCAGAAGTGCTAAAGCCCACATTCTCGCACCGGTACTAGAACGCGGCGTTAGGGCAAAAATCACCTCAAAAGTTAGAGCTCAAAATGTGTTGCTTTTTATTGAACCATGACGCATGCTGCATAATATTTGTTATATTATAAATTGACACAGACGCTATCTCGGCTGGCTTTTTTTTCGCCGTGAGGTGAAGGTCGGTGGAAAGAGGCATCGGATATTAGCCACCGACGAACAGCTCGATCTGTTGACTGAATCCCAGAGGTGGTATATCGATGGCAGTTTTAAAGTTGTCCAGGCCCGTTCACGATGCTACTCTCGATACACGTCTTTGTACGACTCGGAGATTGCTCGAAGCAAGTGCCATTGATATTCGTCGCCATGAGTGGCAATACCACTCCCCGACTACGAGTAAGTGCTTAAGGTGAGTAATCAGTCGATTGTTGTAATATTTTAAGACTAAATTTAAATTTTAAATACGATATGGAATAAAAGTCACAGCACAATGCATTTCTTACATCAATTTTATATAATAATATCGTTATATGTTATTCAGCCGTGCACTTAAAGATAGACTGTCGGTTCAGAAGGTAGTCCTCGATTTTGAGGCGGCAATATGGAAAGACGTGCACATCCAACGGTGACACTAAAAGGCTGCAGCTTCTATTTGGGGGCCAGGTCGTTTGGCGGCATGTGCAGGTACTTTAATATATCGAGTGCAATTTATTTGTAAACTACTTTCATTGTATTTATTTATATATTGAAAGCTATCTGTATATTGTACTTGAAAACTATTTGGTTGCGTTTCTTATAAACTGGAACAATTTTAATAAAAATCTCCTTTAAATATTCGTATTGTTACTTTTAAGAGTATGGGGTTGTCCACTGAGGAGATTAATGACCAGGGCACATATTCCTTAGTGTTTTGCCTGCCATTTTTGCCCGCTGAGCACATTTTGCCAACATTTGACATGCTGGAGAACCTGTACACCGTTCCACACGTGCAGCCTCTATTCCACTACATCCGCGGCACGTGGGTGAACAGCGAGTTGTGGCCTATCGATAGCTGGAGTATATATAGACAGTCTGTGCGAACTAACAACGACTTGGAAGGTATGCATATTGCTCTAATTTATTTCTAAAAACCTAAAAGTAATTATGCCTATGAATATACTTAAAGGAAAACACTACACATATGTAGACAACATAAAAATATACAACAGAGCTGAAATTAAATTATATACAAAATAGTTATATACCTTTATATTAGGTAAATGAACTTAAATTAGTGTTGTTAATCAGTGTCCAAAATTTTAGTCGATTAATCAGCAACAAGTCCTGACTAAATAACTGATTAATCAGGATTCTTGAAAGTAAAGGAAATATACCATAAACAGCAACGTTTCAGTTATTTACATTGTTTTATTTAGTTTGGCAATAAATACGTGTCTGATTGATACAGCAATTAATGAAGGAAATAGGCATAAAACATGTTTTGGTGAATACATTTTTTGAACTGCATTATTCTACTAACGCGTTGGACTTTTGACAAGATACCAATCATATATATTAATTATTGAAAAGTTACGCAACCGCACAAACACTATACAACTATAAAACTCCATCTTGTGTTAGGTACAAAAACATGCCGACGCCAAAAAAGTCATAAACATCGAAGTTATGACCCTTGGTTCGATTATCAAATAAATAAAAAATATTGCCATTTCCTATGCAGATACTTTTCATCCAGTCTAAAAAACTCCCCTAATTTATATGTGGCTATAAGATCATAGCTGAAACTACGTAGTGATGACTCCTTGTTTGTAAAAGAAAGTGCAAAAATTGCTTTTTTTCTAAGACAGGGACTTCATTTTTCATAAATCTTAATCAAATGAACACAGTTTGTGTTGGACCATAATATCACAGCAGAGTCTTAAAATCGACCAAATCAGGCAATAACGCCGTGGTTATTGCAGGGGTGAAAATAAATGGTAAAAAATGGACTTATAAATGCAGGACGGGTACCGGTACTTCATTTTCCGCCCAATTGGTACCAAACATCTATTTCATTGTCGTTGACCAACAGATCTCAGACAAATTTGAATATACGAAGTAAAGATGATAATAATGCTTAAATCTAAGACAGAAGCAAAACTAGACGGCAAGCATGACTGGACTGTTTCACAGCCATCCCCATTATCTTTCTGAACTGCAGCATTAACAATATTCCTCCAAAACTGAATGCAAAAATTTTGATACCAGGGGAAATATACCTTGGTCCCTACTCGATAATGGCAATTATTTAGTTTTTGATAAGCAAGGGTACAACGGTGAGCTAAAGAAATATGACAGTTAACCGGCTAGACAAATGAATACAATAACCATAATTTTATTATTTTTATTTTTACATTTTATAACCTTTTTCAAACATTTCACAAAAGCAATATCTCCATATTTAACAATACTGAGTGGAGCCACCATGGACTCCTTTGTTTGTAATTAAGACACAATAGCTTTACTAGAGACAAATATTACTTCTACAAATCATATTATATTATATAAATGTATATATTTGATTCTATTGAACAATGTATTTAATTAAGTGTGCATGTGTGTTATTTAATTATATTATTGGGTCACTGAAACATATTAATGAATTGAATCACTTGCTCAAGTTATAAGAAAGGGATTGGACATTTTTCAAGAAAGATTACTCATGCATAGATATCTTCAATTAATCTAAGAATCCCAGATCTTAATCGAATAATTAATCATTACCTATGTGTCGTTGATAAATCAACGAAATGATTAATCGGCACAACACTAACTAAAATATTATGTTCATGATATTTTAGGGTGGCATCGGCGATTGAACGTGAGAGCTGGTGTTTCTCCTCCATTCTACACACTGGTACGGTTTCTGCACGGAGAGGCATTTGATATCGCAGGCACGCCTTGACAGCAAGATCAGGTTGAGATGTGTTTAGAGGAAGGCATACAGGAGTATGCAGACCAGAATCTTCCAAGCCTGGTAAAGATGATACATAAAACATTGTTTCATTTTACGTTAATTTAATATATATATTTTTTTTTTATTCTTCATAAAACATACAAAATATACTTAAATGTATTTTTTTCCCCTGCTACCAGAAGAGAGAGTTTAGTGCTTTATCACTTCTGAAGAGGATTTCGTCTTTCGTCAGACCAGTGGGGGAGTAAACCAGAAACCAAGCGAGTCCAGCCGCTATTCCAAGCAAGCCGTTGAAAGAGTGAACTTGGGTTGTTTTTGAGAGGGACATTGTTATGTTTTATATAAAATTATGAAAACAGTCACTGTTGTAATCATCTGATATGTGTTTTGTGCATATATTGATATGTTTTATCTTGGTAAAGACATTGAATAAGATTACAAATACATAGAGGATATTTGTTGATTTCGGTGTAAGATCGTATTTTATTTCACGAGTGTTCATAGAAAATGATATTTTTACGAGTGGCACAGCCACGAGTGAAAATATATTTTTTCTATGATCATTTGTACACATAAATCAACAAATTTTCTTTTTATTTTATGCTTTTGGACAATAAATAAATAAAATTAAGCGAGATAAGCTTAAACGTCACAATTTTTTGTATTCTGACGTCATAATAATAATGACATCATAGATAATTTCAAAACTGCCACTCGATAGTATGGTGGGAAAAGAGTGCCATTTTTTGTGAGGCGATGTCTCTAAATTATAATTTTGTTGAATTTTATGTAGTGGGGTGGGGTGAAGATAAACTAACACCGTCTCGAGGTTCGAAAAGTGTTATTACGACGCCGACAATATATCGGAATTTATATAATATATAAATTAAAAACCTACAACAAATAACAGAATTACAATATATCACAATATTCACAAAACAAATACAAAATACAATATACCAAAATTCATGCATTTCATTCAATAAATTGCATTTACAATCAAAATACATTAGTAAATGCAAATACAAATTAAAACAAAAACAAGCACACTCGCCAGGTTGGATGTATAAAAAAACAGCAATGGAAGCAAATCAGCAATGGAAGTCTTGCGACTTGAACGCTTTACAAAAATGGACAGAAGGCATGGTCAGTAATTTCACATCTCTATCACATGCTTTTTCAAACCTGACCAATCAAAATCTTGTTGATTATAAACCTTTCATACTGACTGGACAATACATGAATGACATCACAGTACATGGCTGGACGCACACAGAACAAGGGACTGAATCTCACAAATGGACAGATACAAGACAAGGGACATAAACACTATAAAATACTAGTAGACAAGGGACATAAACACTATATGATACTTGTATATAAATAGATACAATACAGAATACAAAATTAACCTATTCTACACAGTCCCTCTCTTCCTCGAAAATGTCTCCTGACATTTAAAATCTGAGAATAAACAGCATGAATATAAGAAATTGAAACATATTTTGGAAATACAACTAAAACAATTTAATTAAAGTTCTGAATGAAATAAAGGAACAATAAGATAGACTAAATTGAAAAAGAACCTCAAATATAAACAATTACATGAATAATACACACTCACAAAAATCTGACAGAAGAACCGTCAATTTATATAATATGCATGTCCTTACACTATCAATAGCATCATTGACCATTTGGCGGGCCTTCGGGTCGGTCGGTCTAGTCGAGCACTGCTAGCGCTCTATGTGCTGAGCTAGCGGGCGGTGCTTGGCTGCTCGGTCATATGGTTTTCAACCGGTACCGAGGGTAAATAAACTCAACTACTACTATCAATAGCATTTTGAACAAAGGGAAGTAATTATGTCAACCATGAAATAATCTGTCAACAAGAGTTGTCTCCCATGTTCCCTTAATCAAATGGCCTTAATGGACATTTTAATAGAATAAAAACTCATCAGTAATGATTAAAATTACTGAAATATATTAACCTTATACACAAACAAAACATTTTAAACGATATTAATATGGGTATCATAAAAATTGAATGAAAGTTTCCCATATTTAATATTAAATCAAAATAGACAAATGAAAATAATGGTACATGTTTCATATGCAATCACTCAACAAAAATCTCACCTGTTTCATTTTCAATATAAAATGATAAAATTTATTTACAGTATATACATTTGAGTAAAACAGTATTATTTGGATTTCAACAACCTTTTCTCAAAGATATTGACCAAAAGTGAATATTGCTCTATACAAATGTTAGAGCAGAGTTTGCAAAATAACAGACACATAATTATGACAATAATGTTTCCAGAACATAAATGGATATTATATTCTGCACCTATTTCTGAAAAAGTTTACAACCATGGTTGAAAAAGCATGGCATAACTTTTCATTTAATGCAAAATAAAAACGGATAATACCTGAAATTGCAAAATTTACAAATTTACACCTAATTACACATTTTATAGTTAACAATGGACCTGATAGGTTACATGCAACCATTATAGGTTACAAAACACCAAGCTGAAAATATAAAATGAGTGTATCAAACAAAATGCTCAACAGACTGTTCAAGCTCCAATCGCCAAACCAGTCTGGTGGACGACGTTAGCAGACAGGTCTGCTGGGGGGTGGACTTTCCTGCCTAGGCGGGGTTTGTGAAGGACTAAGGCCAGGAGTGGACACATGCGAAGGGGGCGAACCAACCGGACTGGGAGTAGATCTACCTGAGACTGAAGGGGAGGTAGGACTCACAGGACTTTGTTGAGAAACAGAATCCGAACGGGGAGATGGAGAAGGATCTGAAATATAATAGGTACTGATGCTGGTCACTGGGCCTGGAGTTACAGCAGTATTATTGTATTGGTTCCTCCTCTGTGGAATCCTATAAATTTGTACAACAGAATCTGAATTTGAACTACTGTCACTATCACTGTCAGGTGTCTGAATAGGCTTAGTTTGCGTTCTGACCTTGCGGACAGTTTGCAGTGCCTCATCAGGTTCTGGAACAGAGACAAATGGCAACAACATGTTCCTGTGAAGAGTTCGAATAGGTCCCTTGCGGGTCTCTCTCTGTACTCTGTACACAGGCTGGCCTTCATATGGGATATCTAGAACCACATATGGTTCTTTCTCCCATTTATCAGCCAATTTATGTCTGCCGTGCAGATTGACTTGCCTAACAAGTACAAGATCATCAATGCAGATCGATCTGATTCTCTTTTACTTTACTGTCATACAGAGCTTTGTTTTATGCTGCTCGCTTTTTAGCACATTCACCTGCCACTCTGTATGCGAATTTGAGGCGTTCCTGCAGTTTCGAAATGTATGCAGAGTGCAATGCCTCTCCTTCGTTTCCTGGGGTTGTGCCTAAGTAGGCATCAACCGGCAACCGTGGGTGCCACCCAAACATTAAGAAATGTGGGGAAAACCCAGTTGCACTGCTTTTTGTGGCATTGTAAGCCTGTACCAAAGATGAAATGTAGTCGTTCCAATTAGACTTCTTCTCATCACACAGAGTACCCAACATGAGGAGCAAGGTACGGTTGAACCGCTCCGCCGATGGATTACCCATGGGATGAAAAGGTGTGGTCCGGGTCTTCCGAACATTTGCAAGCTTACAAAGTTCTTTGATGACCTGACTCTCAAAGTTTCTGCCTTGATCAGAATGGAGTTGCTCCGGGAACGAGTAATGAGCAATGAAGTGTTCAAACAAGGCTTTGGCGGTGGTGGTCGCTTTCTGGTTGCGGCAAGGGATTGCCTTGGCATAACGGGTGAAGTGGTCCGTTATAACCAAAACATCCTCATAACCACCTTTGCTTTTATCTACTTTGAGGAAATCAATACAAACAAGTTGCATTGGCCTGGTGGTCTCAATAGGAACAAGATTTGCAGAAGGAACAATGGGTGTTTTCCTGCATATACAGCTCCTACAGTGAGTGACATGACTGTCAATGCACTGTTTGATTCCTGGCCAGTAGAAACGCTGCCGAGCAAGCCACAATGACTTGTCGCGCCCTGGATGACCAACATCATCATGGACCCCCCGACACGCTATTAAGCGATACGAGTATGGCACAACGAGTTGTTGAACTTTTTCACCGTCTAATGTGGAGCTACGATACAAAACTCCATCAATAATTGACAGGCGATCAAAATCTGTAATCAGTGTTTTGACATTGGTTGATAACTCTTTGATATCTCTAGGTTTTGTACCACACTGAACCATGTCAATGACATGTGCAATATCACGGTCACATGACTGTTCTTTGGACCAGTTAATTTGGATTACTGTACTGGAAGGTGGGATTGCATCCACAGCGGCCGTCTGTGAAGCAGAAACACCAGTCAGACATTCAATGGCTGGAAGCTGAAACAAAACAGAGTCACATATTGCCTTAATAGCATCAGAGAACAATTGTGGTCTCCTGCTCAGACCGTCACAATCAGTATTGAGCTTACCAGCTTTGTAAGTTATGTCAAAGTTGTACATAGACAAAGTGGCAACCCAACGCTGGCTGGTAGCATCGAGCTTTGCTGTAGACATGACATAAGGTAAAGGATTGTTGTCAGTGGTTACAGTAAAAGTTGAAGCGTATAAATAATCATGAAATTTGTCTGTTATTGCCCATTTCAGTGCAAGGAACTCCAACTTATGCGCAGGATAGTTGCGCTCACTGCGACTGAGTCCTCGGCTTGCATAAGCTATAACACGCTCAGATGAGTCTTCCTGTAGCTGTAACAGTACAGCCCCTAACCCAGTGCCAGATGCATCAGTATGCACAATGAAGGGTTTGGAGTAATCTGCAAAGGCAAGCACAGGGGGAGATGTCAATTTGGACTTGAGAGTGTCAAAAGAGACTTGTTGGGTTTGACCCCAGGGCCAAGAGACTGGAGATTTCTTTTTACCGTTAGAAGTGGATGGCCCATGACCTTCAAGAAGGGAATTTAGAGGTTGAGCAATTTTGGCATAATCTTTTATGAAACGCCGGTAAAATCCTGCAGTTCCAAGAAAAGATCGCAACTGACTGATGTTTGTGGGAACAGGCCAAGAAGAAATAGAAGACGTCTTTTCAGGATCGGTGGCAATACTTTCTTCTGAAATGATGTGTCCCAGATATGTGACAGAGTTATTGAAAAATTCGCACTTGGAGCCTTTCAACTTAAGACCATGCATCTCAAGTCTCTGGAAAACAGCAGTTAGTCGCTCCAGATGGGATTCAAAAGTATCAGCAAAGACCAAAATGCCGTCAATAAAGACGAGACACTCGTGCAAGAGAAGATCGCTCAAACACTTTTCCATGCAACGCTGGAATGTTGCGCCAGAATTGACGAGACCAAATGGCATGCGTTTACATTAATAGAATCCAAGATTCCCAACGGAAAATGCAGTTTTGGCCTTTTGTTCTTCCGCCATTTCGACCTGCCAATAACCTGACCGTAGGTCTAACTTTGAAAAGAACTTGGAACCCACAAGTAGGTCGAAACGAGGAAGCATGTATGCATCTTTCCGGGTTCTGGAGTTGAGCATACGAAAGTCTAGACAAAAACGAAGAGAATTGTCTTTCTTTCGTACTAAAACACAGTTTGAAGAGTAAGGGGAATTGCTTTCGCGGATAGCACCGCAAGAAAGCATCTCCTTAACATGTTGGCGCACCTCCTCATACATACCTGGGGGAATCCTTCGGTAAGGCTGTTTAAAAGGAGTGTCATTATCAAGAGTGATATGGTGCTTCACCAAATTGCAATGGCCTATATTTGTTGGACCAGATGAAAATACATGTTTCCAGTCTCCTAGAACTTGCCGAACTCTAAGAAGCTGCTCTGGTGTCAAATTTGAAGAATCAATTTTGATGCCAAGATCATCAATGGACTTATGAACCTGTTGTGAAGTGGGATTAACACAAGGAAAGATAGGAGAAGAAGTAATATCATCAACAACAGTGACTCCATTTACAACACAAATGGGGGTTTTAGGTTTTATGAACACTGACTTGGCAGTCATGTTACAAAGTCTCACTGGAACTTTGGCACAATTACCATGCTGAGGGACTTTAACAACGTGTGGCCTGACAACTAAAGGTCCATCATCAGAAAGGTTCTCTGTAACTACCTTCTGGATGTCATGACTCAGTCCTCTCACGATTCCACTGAAAGAAAGTGATTCATACGGTTTGATCTCAACAATGTGTTCATTTGTGGACACAACTGTAGCTGGTTTACAAACAAGTGTGTTGAAAGCCGTCTGCCAGGCATCATGCAAAGATACACCAGCTGACACAGACTTGCATCGCCGAATGATATTAGTGCCCAAGATAACAGGACAAGATGGACTAGCCTGCGTATCTGGTACAACTAAAACTGGCAATGGCAAGTCAAAATTCAAAAAAGGAATAGAGATAGAAGTTTCAATGAAACCAAGAATTTTTAAATGGTTACCATTTGCAACAGCTACTTTCAAATCAACACCCAATTTTGAAAGATCATTTAGAAGTGGTTTATTGGGAAGTGACTGGTAAAATGAATGTGAAACAGTAGACACCATTGAACCAGTATTAATAAGAGATACAGTAGGAACACCATGGAATACTATGTTGGTTCGATTAGAATCTCCGACCAAACGATCTGCAAGGGATGAAGAATTTGAATCTGAAATGGGGGAAAATTGAGAATGGCCTTGAATATCACCGACCTCTGGGTGGCCACTAGCAGAGGTGGTTAGACTTTTGGGTTGTTCTTGAATCCTCTGCCTCGATAGCTATTACCTCGCCCACGAACGTTGGGTGAAGACTGAATAGTCTGTTGAGAAAAGGGGAAATTAGAGGGAAAAGAAGGCTGTTTGATCTGCGGCGGGGAATACTGAAATGGTGGCTGAAAGGAAGGCAATGATTCAAAACATTCCATAATTTCAGAAAATTTTCTGTCAACACTGGACTGCAATCCTGAAACGAGAAGTAAAACGCTGCTCAAGTTCTGTAATCTGTTTTGGGGGGTCAGGAGTTTGAGTCTGAAGAACATTAGAATGGGGCTTAGTTTTAAGTGGCTCTGAAAGCTTCAACTCTTTCTCAACCTGTCGAATGTCTCTAAGAAGTTGATCGTATTGCTGGGACGAATCCAGCTTGTGCCTGGTACTGCTCCTCAGAACGTCGGACCGGAGACCCGACCACAACCGCTCACACATCAACTCGTTCTTGGCTGTACGTGGCAGGTGACCGCCCTCAAACGCTTGTTCTAAAATACCTTCCAACCTGCAACCAAAAGCAGTTACGGTTTCCTCGGCCTTTTGAGCTGCATTGAAAAATTCTTTCATTGTAATACCTTTCCTGGCAGGCTCAGAAAAATTTACGTCTAGTTTCTGAAAAATACTGTCAATTGAGACTGAATCTCCGAAATACACAACAAGTTTGCGGGCTGTGCCACGCAAAGAATTTCTTATGGCCTGTAAAACCTGTACAGAAGAATAAGTATTGTCATGGAGTAGACATCTGACTTCATGACGCCACTCATAGTATGTGATTTCATTTCGGGGAACAGGATCTTCCCCTGAAAATGAAGGTATCTTAGGAATGTGTGTACCTGAAAAAAGAACAGACTGACCTAAAGGAGTGGAGGGTGGTTGAAGGGGAGTAGGAGGCACAAGTGGTTGTTGAATTTGAAAGGTTTTGGGTTTAGTACCCAGATCCACTTTCTTTTCAACTACTGGGGTACCTTTGGGCCGGAAGTCATACTTACTTGAAAGTATCTGAAGCATTTCTTCCTCAGATGGCATACCACCAATGGCGCCTTGTTCATCTTCTGAAACGGGGTCTTCCATTGTTTAAGAAAAGTTGGGCAACAAATACATGGAGAAAAGCAAATCAACAGAAAGATATTCAAAGACCAAAACAAAAAACAAAAAAAAACAATACTACTGTACACAATTCAATCAATATAAATGATAATTTGTCCAAATGTCAAATAGATAACATTTTCAGTCAAGCTGTCTTCAACTGAAAAGAAACGAATCACAAATTATAACCGCAACACCTCAAGTGATGATAATTTGATTTCTATTCCAATGAAAATGAAATACAAACAAAAAAATGACGTTGATACTTAAATAATTCCCAAGATTGGCAATAACAAGTGAAAATGTTAACAATTCTTCACTTAAAAGACAACAATTCCCGATTTACAAAACCCTTAGTGTATAGAAAATAATAAAGGAGACACTCTTCCTAGATGTGTACCAAAAAATAAATAATGAGAGCAAATAAATTCTTAATAAATCCAATTAATATGACTCTGAAATGGCATTATGTTTTAATAAAATAATACTTTTTTACAATTAACTGTGTGGCCGGTTTGACTTTTTGTGGCCGGTTTGACTTGTGGCCGCTTTGACTGTAATTCAGTGCATTGTAACCCGGGTCCGTAAATTCCGTAAAAGTCCGAGTAAATCCGCGAAAAACCCGGAAGTAGATGTCGCTCTAATCAAAATAATGGATGACAAATAAAAACAGTGTCACTGTGAAATATTGACATTTCGAATTTCGCTTTCTTTGAGGAACTTTGGAAAGAAAATACGATGCGGATTTTTATAGTGTTATCGAGTTTGATTGCTGTTGGATTGTGTGCAGGTGGTTGGACCCAGCAAGACCCAACAGATCAGAGGTGGTGCGATAGTTTGACACAACTGGCTAGCCATGTCAGCTCGCTTGATTTCGCCAATGGATGCCCAGCAATAACTGATGTCAGCACTCAGGTATAATGTACATGAAATTTTGACACTTCTTTTAAATTGAAAAAAACAACATACAATCATGAAATAATGAAAGTCAGTGCTCCAGCCTGAATTTGAAAAGGGCAGGGTGCTAAATCCTGAAAAGAGCACTTGCGCGCATTACATACATTTTTTTTATTAATATACATTTTTTCATTCTTTATATTTATTTCGAACAATAAACTAAATAAAGTAATTGTACTATTATATTATTATATAACTTAAAATTTCCATTCTCTATATAAAGCATAATACCGGTAAATGGTTTAAAAGAATAGTCATTATTCTTCTAATATAACATACCATCATATTTTCAAGCAAAATTATTGTAAGTTTTTGTATAAGAAACTTCAAATGTATGTATTAAAAAAAAAAAAATAATTATAACCCCCAAATATTATCAATAGCATTTATTTTCGACAATTTTAACTATAGCTAGTATAAATATAATCAATTGCATTGGGTTGTATTTGCTATATACAAACATACATCCGAAATGAAACGTCCGAAAACATGTACATGTCATAAAATAATCAAAATGTTCTATACGTTGGTTTTTCAATATAAAACTTAAATTTTGTGACTGGAAACTTATTAAATACTTTAAAACAAAATGGAAAACGTTCTTTTCAATACAAAATACAGAGTTTGACTATTCATATTGGTATTGTGGAAGAGGTACATGTAACTACAATAAATCAAATGAATTAACAATTTATCAAATAACCAGAAACATTTTTATTCTGTATTAGAATTTTGATATGTGTTCCAACGCTAATTTACCGATTTTTTTTACCGATTAATTGATTTTAAAACTATTTAGTCGGAACGAACTCGCGCTAACCACTGTTACCTAAAAAACATACATGTATATTGACATAACGGCACATTGTCCGTTTTTAACGTGATCTTGTTACAGGACATGGTTGTAGTAAATATTATACATGTGCAAAAGCGTTTACCAGCAGCTCTACACACACGCTTAAATTATGTTGTCACTAATAAAATTCGCCACTTTGAAAAAACTGTCGCCACTTTCGCAATTTTGTCTCATTTGGCGACAGTGGCGATCGACAGCGAAACCCCTGCGCTTTCCACGAGTATTTCATGGCGTCGCTGTCGTTAGGAAATAGTTCGCGCGTTTATCCAACAAAACACAATTTGGACACGGAGATGTGTAATTGTTATTAATATACATGTAACTGGGCACCAAAACATTTTGTATGAAATTATTTTAATTTGATGTTCCGCTTTGGTAATCAACGTGAGAACCCAAAGTTCATAACAGCTCTTTAAATATATCAAATTTATAAATACTTTCCTTTAAATTAAAAATCCAATTTAATTTCATTCTTTACACATTAAATTCAACTGTTAAAACATTCATTGTTACAATTCACACTTTGGCATTTACTCCCGGACCCGTTGTGAGTACTTCCAAAATCCTTTTTACGCAAATCAGCTTTAAATCACGCCTTTGATTTAAAGCTGACTTCCGTTCGACGAGTTACTGATAAAAAATGTATAATGTGCCGTCATCAAACATGCACATGTTTAAGTGTCTGTGTGCCGTTAATGGGGAAGTACAGAGTTATGATGCAATTTGTTGTGTTTCATATTAATATGCTTGTGGTTTTTTATTTATGGATAATTTAGATCGGATTAAAATATATTATAATGCGGTATGTGTTATACTTATTTTTATTAACATATGGGCGATATGTGGGTTTGATGTGCTTAATTTGTAAATGACGTCTCGACTGCTCACGATCGATTTTAGTAATATTTTCTCATAACACGAACACGTGTGTACCGTGTTTCTGACATGCAACTCCATGATAAAAACGTGTTTTGCTAGAATTTCACGCCAAATTTTGCAAGGTTAAGGACACTTCATGGGAAACGCGCATGCTTTCTCCAGATGCAGAAACTGCATATACATGACTAATATTGTGTATGGATACGTCCAGGGACGATATGGTAAATCAATAGCCATTTAAATTGACAGCGTCTGAGCGTCATGATCAGATTGGCGAATTAGTGAGCCCTTATGGTCTACTTGATCAAAGGCGAGATAAATGACGTAATCAGGGATCTCGGAAACGCAAAATCAAGCGTATTTGGACACATATATTTTCAAAAGGACACATGTCAAGCCCATGCCAAGTGTCCTCGGGACGCATGCTTTTTCGCATTCTGCGTATAACCATGTGTTATTTAACACATACACGAGTGCCTGCAGTAAACTCAGCAGTAGTCGTGATAAAAATCAATATTGGCCCTAGTACACACTGCAGCTGTCAAAGTCTTTGTGCTTTAGCTCCGCCCACAGCAGTCCCTTAGCTCCGCCCACACCATTCTAGACAGTTACTGTTATTTTCATTGGTAAATTACATTTGTCACTCATTGATGTGCTTTAATCAACAAGTCAATTAGAATGTGCTAAATCGCCGTAATATGACAAAAGGCAACCTCAATTAAGAACAATTAGAACATAGTTGACAACTTAAAACAAACAGCATTGGTAAAATAGTGAGAAACAGTTTCAGCTGATTTCATGAATTAATATTGCCAATCAAATTTCGTGAATAACAGCGAAATCTCAGTAATACGGTGAAAGGAGATTTTGTTTTGACAGAAATTTTATACGAAAATCTAGGGCTGAATTTTGAGAGGAATATAAAAGCATCGATCAATAATCATACATAAAGGAACTTTCTAGTATATAACACATATGACAAGACATATATTAACAATACTGGTGGTAATTTAAGTACACAATTTTGCAGTATCACATATTTTCGCGAAAACTTTTTAGATTACTAACATTTGTAAAACACATGCAAACACATATTTTGGTGTTTAATATCACCAATAATTGCTCCTTTTCGACCTTTTTATATTGTTATTAACCTGTTTCACAATTACTCTACTTGACAGTAACTTATGCGTTGGTACCTGCCTGTTGTACTGTAATCACCGCATCATTACTTTTTACTAGGCCTACACATAACAAATCATTCAACAAGTTTAGACCATCAATTGCTAATTGTCCAGAATTTACCTGTTTTAAAATTCATTATTGGTAGAAAAATATTGTTTTAATTACATAACCAAATAAATAATACAAATAACATTGTTATTATTATTATCATGATTATTATTTTATTTATAACTGTCATATATTGTATAAATTGTTAAAATTCCATTCACTCTCGCGCGTCACATACTTGACTCCTACTTTTTAGGGGGAAGGTGTCCCAGGAATCCTATTTTAGATTCCTAGTGAGATCCCTGGTAATTTACATGTATGCACCGCTTTGGTCGGTCAGTATTTACTCAGGAGATTAACTGGATGCAGCGTGCATCCGCTTTGGCTCGTTACGCAGTACATGTATATAGACACGGCGGCTCAATAAACTAGTATATGCTGTAAATGCCGAGATCAAAGAGGGCGGGGTCGAGGGTGGGGGGCAAAAAGGAACGGGCGATGCGCCCTGCTATTTAGGCCTAGCTGGTGCACTGAAAGTGAATATACTAGTGTATACATTTCAGAAGGTTTGGATTTTTTGCCGTTTTTAACAGTATTTCAGTCATATCACAGGGGTCAGTTAACCTACTCACACTCTACCTACTCACACTTTTCCAGGGCAAGCTTAGCCGATCTAAGCGTTTTACCAATACTAAGTGCACATACTTACGCCAGTAACTGACAACTGCCTACTTGAAACTAACGCCAGTAACTGACAACTGCCTACTTGAAACTAACGCCAGTAACTGACAACTGCCTACTTGAAACTAACGCCAGTAACTGACAACTGCCTACTTGAAACTAACGCCAGTAACTGACAACTGCCTACTTGAAACTAACGCCAGTAACTGACCACTGCCTACTTGAAACTAACGCCAGTAACTGACAACTGCCTACTTGAAACTAACGCCAGTAACTGACCACTGCCTACTTGAAACTAACGCCAGTAACTGACAACTGCCTACTTGAAACTAACGCCAGTAACTGACAACTGCCTACTTGAAACTAACGCCAGTAACTGACAACTGCCTACTTGAAACTAGAGGTAGGAGGAGAATGGCAGTTAAAGTACTTTCATGACCAATCCCCACACAAGTTATGTGGCCGGGCTGGGGGGGTGAACTCACAAACCTTGGATTGACAGTCCACCGCTTTACCGACTGAGCTAGGGGGGCCCGGCACATTACAGAAGGAACTGGACGGGGACTAGTCTAATTAATTTATGCTACTTTATGTATAGTGCTAAATTCGCTGGAACGTCAAATTGCAACAAGATTATTTTAGTGGTGAAAACTGAAAGTTTAATTTTTTATAAATTTCCATTATTTGCGACAATAAAGTAAACCATCAACATATTTTACTTAAACAACACCATAACGGCTTAATATGTGCCCACATTAACCGAGGACATGCCTTAAATTCCGAATTAAACTTGTGTATTCATCTACTACATTTATGTACAGACCGCAATTCTTTTGCCTTGTTTATTTCTTCGACCGAAAGCTTCCACCAATCAGATGACGAATGTATTTATTAATAGAATTATTGCTCTAGTCAAAGGACCAATCGAAGTGACACAATCCATTCATTGTAGCAGCAGTTATCGAGATTCGTTAAAAATGCATGTGTGTAGGTTTTAAATTGCTCATTTTTGCAAAATGAAAGTGTTATACTGGTAGTAGTAAATACAAATGTAAGTGGAACATTAATTGCAGATAGTTTCTCTGTCCATATATGCAACTTTTATTGCAATCCATTCACAATAAGTGAGTACTTTTGGTACGTAAAAGTTGCGATCAAAATCCTGTCGGAACAATATAGAGGAAGAACTAAACTTTCCACCACAGAATTGGTCGTTCCCCAGTATAGCCTGTCAGACAAACATTACCCGTATAAAATTATGTCCAAGTTTGTCCAGGACTTAAAAGTATAGCTAGACTGGGACTGGGTACCAGCCGGGCGGGCACCCAGGTACATAATAGCATTTTACGACCGAGGAACCCAACATTTGCATTCAGAATGACTAGAATGCATGTGTATGCACACAATACATTAATTTTAATCAAACCTGATTTCTTTTATTAAAGGGGCATGTCAATGATATTTCCTATAAATAAAGACACATCTTAAAACAAGACATATTCCCATTTTTTCTCGAATATATTTTTCTAGAAGCAGTAAGATATTGATGGAATCATTAAGAAAAAATTTAATACAAGTCAAAAAAATGGTTCCAGCTGGATTTGAACACACACCTACAAAATCGCACACTCCAGTGAAAACTTCCCTACGCTGCACAACATTGTTAACTGTTTATGGACATAAGGCCATCATATTTAACAATGCCTTCTGGCTTCATATTAATTTTCTGTAAATTAACTTTATTTTTGAAATGTATTGATCAAACTTTTATGAATTTATTATTATTATTGTTTGGGCTGTTTAAACAGACGTATCAATAGTAGATTGACAATAACATTTGCAAAAATATAGTTCATCATTACTCAATAATAGCATATTCATCAATGAAACCTGTGGCCATGTAATAAAGCTACTTTATCTTTGCATGTCATGAATAACGTTGAGAAAAAAAGCTCTGTAAAACAAATTACACTGGATGAGTTTTTAAAAAAAAGCAATTTTATATTTAAAGATGTATGATTGCTGTATAGTACTGTAAGGTAAATGCTATTGAAATTTTCCCCATATCCATTTCATGGAAGATAAAAAAAATTTAGGTAAAAATATTTCATTACACATAATAATTATGTCACATGTACATTCGTAGGGGGAAGTATTTAAATGTGGCATTTCTGTACAAAATTATAATAATCTTGTGAAATTTCATTTATGATAATTAGCAAGTATCTTGTAAAAAGCCTTATGGATGTGTATATTAAGTCAAAATAATGCACAAATGTGAATTAGTCATTTGGTATAGTAAAACAACATACACTAATATTAAATTTGATAAATTAGTTTTATCCAATATCAGATTTGTATTTTTTATAATTTTTATTAAATTGTTATACATTTTTATATTTACTCAATTATTATATGTTTTAATTTAACTTATTACAAGTTAACTTAATAATTTTATTATGATTTTGTAGGGTAATGTGTCTTTTACTTACAGCTGTAGGTACCTCTGAACTTACTGTTAAATGCAACAAAAGGGTTTGTTTGAAGTTTACTTATGCACCCCTGAACTTACTGTCAAATGCACAAAATGGCTTGTTTAAAGTTTACTTATGCACCCCTGAACTTACTGTCAAATGCACCAAAATGGCTTGTTTAAAGTTTACTTATGCACCCCTGAACTTACTGTCAAATGCACCAAAAAGTTTGTTTAAAGTTTACTTAGGCACCCCTGAACTTACTGTGAAATGCACCAAAAGGTTTGTTTAAAGTTTACTTATGCACCCCTGAACTTACTGTGAAATGCACCAAAAGGTTTGTTTAAAGTTTACTTGTGCACCCCTGAACTTAATCTTCAATGCAACAAAAGGGTTTGCTTAAAGTTTACTTAGGCACTCCTGAACTTACTGTTAAATGCAACAAAAGGGCTTGATTAAAGTTTACTTAGGCACCCCTGAATTTAATGTACAATTAAATGCAACAAAAGGGTATGTTTAAAGTTTACTTATGCACTCCTGAACTTACTGGCTAATACAGTCTAATAAGAAATGTTGATTTTCAAAATTGTTTGAACACACTATTATGTGAAGTCAGAATAAGAATGGAACTGTTTTATTACACCAATGTTTTCTATGCAGTTTACCATTTGTAAATAAAAAATTGCAGAGTAGTAAGTGCAATAGACACCTACATATATAACTGCATCAGCTAAATTGATCTTTTCACAAACTTGCATTTACAAAATTTTCACACACAAAATAAAACTGTGTCCATGCATGCATGAACACAGTTTATAAATACAGTAAAAATGATCAAACACACAATCAGTTTTATTTTATTTTTTTAATGGAAAAATGCAAATTATACCAAAAATAAAAACATTATATAACAATCATACTTAAACAACATGAAATGCACAATTTTATGTGAAAAAAAGGAAAAAATCATGTCTATTCTATGTTTGATGTCTTATTCTAACTTCACATAATACAATGTTTTGGGATTATTTCTACTGATGAAAACAATGAAGCATAACACATACCAGTATTCGTAAGTTTGTAATTATGCCCCCCTTCGAAGAAGTGGGGGTATCTTGCTTTGCACCTGTCCATCGGTCGGTCGGTCCGTAGACCATTTCGTTTCCGCACGATATCTTGAGAACGCTTTGACCTATTATCATGAAAGTTGGTACACTGGTTACTTGGGAGGAAAGGAAGAACCCTATAAATTTTGAGGTCAACAGGTCAAGGTCACCATTGCTAAAAATAGAAAAACGGTTTCCGCTCAAATAACTTGAGAACGCATTGAGATATTTTAATGAAACTTTATACATAAATACCTTGCATCAAGACCTCGCTTGGGATTGCATATGGGGTGGGTGGGGTCAAGGTCACCGTTACTAAAAATAGAAAAACAGTTTGGTTAATAACTTGAGAACGCATCGAGATATTTAAAGAAACTACTTACATAGATACATTATATTCAGACCTCGCTTGGAATTTAATATGGGGTGGTTGGGGTCAAGGTCAAGGTCACCATTACTAAAAATAGAAAAACGGTATCCGCTCAATAACTTGAGAACGCATCGAGATATTTTAAATTAATGAAACTTCATACCGAGATACCTTATTTTCAGACCTCGCTTGGGATTGCATATGGGGTGGGTGGGGTCAAGGTCACCGTTACTAAAAATATAAAAAATGGTTTCAGCACAATAACTTGAGAACGCATCAAGATATTTTAATGAAACTTCATACATATATACCTTATATCGAAACCTCACTTTGGATTGCATATGGGGTGGGTGGGGTCAAGGTCACCGTTGCTAAAAATAGAAAAACAGTTTCAGCTCAATAACTTGAGAACGCATCAAATTATTTTAATGAAACTTCATACATAGATACCTTATATTGAGACCTCTCTTGGGATTTCATATGGGGTGGGTGGTGTCAAGGTCACCATTACTAAAAATAGAAAAACGTTTTCCGCTCAATAACTTGAGAACGCATCGAGATATTTAAATGAAACTTCATACGTAGATACCCTATATCGAAACCTCTCTTGGATTGCATATTAAAAAAATATTATCGCTCTGACTGTGCTCGATTTATTGCACACATGCATTTCCAATCGATTTGATTAAAACGATACATAACGTAAACTCGTAGATTGGACAAATCCCCATCTCACTATCCGTGTTCGTTACGGATTGATTTTTGAATTAATAAGATTCATTATTTCAATAGACCAATACTTTTAGCACTGCGAAAATGTAAAATTCCAAATAATTACCTTTAGTAGCTTAACTTCGGGTCAAATACGGTCACCGGTAGTCGGTTTCTCAGTCTAGAGACTTGAGGTGTGAAAGGGAACTAAGTAGTATATTGGTATGCGTGTCAAATATGACTTACCTGTCAACACCTTTTGTAATGTAAAATGTAAAAAAAAAACTGTATACAAAAATAGCCCCTACAAAATATACCCGGACGTGTCATTTAAGATGGCCTCACAGAAGTTTTCATTACAGATTATATTTTATTTTCAAACTTTCCTAATCAAAACCTTACATACGTAGATTATCTTATTGTATATTGTTTTTGCACTTGTGTGTTAAATCGGCGGATTAATAATTTGTGAACAAGTTTTTTTTTTATTAACTTGTTGATTATATTTGTGAAGACGGAAAATGACGTCGTGCAAATGAGGTTGGCACAAATTCGAAATGGACAGTGTAAAAGTGGCAAAAAATACCTTTAGTTTATTAAAATTCAAGTTTATATTAAAACACGCAGCGTATTACTTACATTTTATAAAGAGAATTACATAAAATAAATGCATTTGGCAGATATACAACATAAAATATGTTTTTCTCGTTAGTTTAATCCGTGTGAATATTGAATGTTGCGTGTGCAAAAACTTGTATGTGGTACAAGAGTGTGCTAACATGCTTTTATATATTGTTGTTTTTTTAATAGAATTTGTATATATAAATATCGTACCCATAGCCAACACACTGACACACATGTGCCCTTTTAAAAGAACACAGCGCGCTAAAATGCTCTTTCATGGTGAGCTTTTGTGATCGGTCGTCCGTGCGTGCATGCGTCCGTCGTCAACTTTTCATTCAAACGACATCTCCTCCTAAACCACTTGGCAGATTTTTACCAAACTTCACAGGAATGATCATTGGATGACCCTCTTTCAAAGTTGTTCAAATCGTTACGGTCCGCTGCATATGTAGGTCACCAGAGCTAAAAATAGATTTTAAAAGTGTAAACTTAAAAAGTCTTCTCTGAAACCGCAAGGCCCAGAGGTTTCATATTTGGTATGTAACATCCTATAGTGGTCCTCTACAAAGATTGTTCAAATTATGCCCCTGGGGTCAAAACTGGCCACGCCGCGGGGGTCACATGGTTTATATAGAATATATAGCAAAATGACTTTAAAAATCTTCTCCTCTGAAACCACAAGGCCCGGAGGTTTCATATTTGGTATGTAACATCCTATAGTGGTCATCTACAAAGATTGTTCAAATTATGCCCTATGGGTGAAAACTGGCCACGCCCCGGGGGTCACATGGTTTATATAGGATATATAGCAAAATGACTTTAAAAATCTTCTCTGAAACTGCAAGACTCAGAGGTTTCATATTTGGTTTGTAACATCCTTTAGTGGTCATTTACAAAGTTTGTTCAAATTATGCCCCTGGGGTCAAAATGGGCCACGCCCCAGGGGTCACATGGTTTATATAGAATATATAGCAATATGACCTTTAAAATCTTCTCCTCTGAAACCACAAGGCCCAGAGGTTTCATATTTGGCTTGCAACATCCTATAGTGGTCCTCTACAAAGATTGTTCAAATTATGACCCTGGGGTCAAAACTGGCCACGCCCAGGGGGTCACTTGGTTTATATAGACTTAAATAGCAAAATGTCTTTCAAATCTCTCAAACCGCAAAGCCCAGAGGTTTCATAGTTAGTATGTAACATCCTTTAGTGGTCCTCTACAAATATTATTCAATTTATGCCCCTAGGGTCAAAACTGGCCACGCTCCAGGGGTCACATGATTTATATATACTTAAATAGCAAAATGACTTTTAAAATCTTCTCCTCAGAAACTGCAAGGCCCAGAGTTTTCTTATTTGGTATGTAATATCGTATAGTGGTCCTCAACAAAGATTGTTCAAATTATGCCCCTGAGGTCAAAACTGGCCACGCCCTGGGGGTCACATGGTTTATATAAACGTAAATAGCAAAATGTCTTCAAAAATCTTCTCCTGAAACTGCAAGGCCCAGAGGTTTCATATTTGGTATGTAACATCCTATAGTGGTTCTCTACAAAGATTGTTCAAATTATGCCCCATGGGTCAAAACTGACCACACCCCAGGGGTCACATGGTTTATATAAATTCATAGAGCAATATGACTTTAAAATTCTAATCCTCTGAGACCGCAAGGCCTAGAGGTTTCATATTTGGTATGTATATATGGTCCTCTACAAATATTGTTCAAATTATGCCCCTGGGATCAAAACTGGTCACGCCCAGGGGGTCACATGGTTTATATAGACTTAAATAGCAAAATGACTTTAAAAATCCAATTCTCTGAAACGGCAAGGCCCACAGCTTTCCTATATGTAGTACGTAACATTGCATAGTGATTCTCTCCAAAGATTGTTCAAATTATGCCCCTGGGGTCAAATCTGGCCACACCCCAAGGGGTCACATGGTTTATATAGACTTAAATAGCAGAATGACTTTAAAAAGCTTTACCTGAAACCGCAAGGCCCAGAGGTTTGTTAAGATTGTTCAAATTATGCCCCTGGGATAAAAATAAGCCACACCTCGGAGATGCAAATTCTAATTGGGTTACAAGTTCTCAGGTGAGCGTCCTAGGGCCCTCATGGCCCTCTTGTTGAATATATTGTGCCATGCCCCTCTGCCTTCCTGTATAATACACTATAAAGCTTGGGTGGTATTGTCATAGCAATGATTTTGACTTTTGCTGTTTTTCCAGGTTGTAAGTGGGATGAACTACAAGATAAGGTACCAAGAGGTAAGTAGCAGTACATGTATCTAATACATAGTTTCAGTTAAAATATACATAGTGGTATTATTATATATAAAAAATCATTTTTTGTTGTTTCAAGGATATTTGAATTGAACCATGATTTTAAAATACACATCAAAATCAATTTCTTTTTTAAATTATCTCACAGGGTAAGTACCAATGTTCAAAATGCACATCAACAACATGCCTTAAAGCAGTACCCTCATTATACTCTCATTGCAGCCTTGTTTATCTTTCATACCTCAAGAAAATGTAACTTAAGGCATTACCCTCATTATCATTGCAACCTTGTTTATCGTTCATACCTCAAGACCATACCTTAAAGCATTACCCTCATTACACTCTTATTGCAACCTTGTTTACTTTTCATACCTCAAGAATATACCTGAAAGCATTACCCTCATAATACTATCATTGCAACCTTGTTTATCTTTCATACCTCATGAAAATGTACCTTAAAGCATTACCCTCATTTAACTCTCATTGCAGCCTTGTTTATCTTTCATACCTCAAGAAAATGTACCTTAAAGCATTACCCTCATTACACTCTTATTGCAACCTTGTTTACTTTTCATACCTCAAGAATATACCTTAAAGCATTACCCTCATAATACTCTCATTGCAACCTTGTTTATCTTTCATACCTCATGAAAATGTACCTTAAAGCATTACCCTCATTATACTCTCATTGCAGCCTTGTTTATCTTTCATACCTCAAGAAAATGTACCTTAAAGCATTACCCTCATTACACTCTCATTGCAACCTTGTTTATCTTTCATACATCAAGAAAATACCTTAAAGCATTACCCTCATTATACTCTCATTGCAGCCTTGTTTATCTTTCATTCCTTAAGAAAATACCTTAAAGCATTACGATCATTATACTCTCATTGCAGCCTTGTTTATCTTTCATACCTCAACAACATGCCTTAAAGCATTACGATCATTATACTGTCATTGCAACCTTGTTTATCTTTCATAGGCAGGGAAAACATGTACCATCCAGTATTACGTCCAAGCATGGACCAACACCTACACAGTTAACAAACTTATCTGCGCCCAATCCACCTCAGTGGACAACACCCACAGCATGCCCGGTGGGGATTTCCAGCAGGACCCAACCAAGGCCGAGTACACTGACCTCCTTTTCCAGTTTATGGATGCTGGTCTTCTGTCCCAGGATGCCATGAACGGACTGCTGATCTCTAAAGTCTCCACACAGGTTATGTTCGTTCAAGCTGCTGTACATGGAATCTAATTCAATTTGGCAATATCTCTTTTAAACATTTATGATGTTTATTCGTCTGAAATCTGTTACATATAATATACTAAAGCCATTATATACTTTCTACGGTCGAAGACGCTCAATATGAATGAAATCTACGTGATCATGTACATGCTGATTTACTCCAAAATCATAACTAGTTATCTTATACAGAAAATAGACAATAAAAATAACATTATAATAAAGTGACTATTTTCTGTGGTTTTGCAGGTTGTTGCTGGAATCAACTACAAGTATACCATCCAGCAGGTAATGCTTCACTTCTTTCTTAGAGCATATTTTAAATTTCAACAAGAGCAAAACAAATAAAAAATAATGTTGCTTGTTTATCTTACATTATCCACCCTATCAATATATCCCAGGGGAGGGGAGCGGCGGGCATATACGGACTTAAGACTGAAAGCAAATCCCAACAGGCTGGAATTTGATTCCATGTCCCGGGAAATAGACTGGTTGCATTTTAGATCTTTGTAATATTGGGCACTAACCCGGGCCATTTGATACACCAAGCATCTCCCACTGCGGGGATTTAGACAAAACAGCTTGGCTCGGGGAATAAGACACACAACAAATAAAATAAGTCAAATTCCCCTGGGTCGGCCCGCCTCTCAGCCCCTCCTGGGGAAAATATTGATAGGTGCACTATTTGATTACTTAAATCGTTTGCTAATATGAAAGGTATACGGTACATGAATTTTAATGGAATTATTGGTCATCAATATGTTGTACAAAATGTTTCGGAGAAAAGTACTTAAGTTTTAAACACAATCCAATCTTAATCTAGCATTATATTTGAACTTCATTTGTACAACTGAAGTAAAGATTTCCCTTAGGAGCTTTGTGAATACCAACAGTTGACAGTATGAGGCTGTGTTTGTCTTAAACATATGCTAGTAATATACATGTATGTGAAAATATATCACAAGGCCCTCTCTTGGAACTGGGGATCTGGGGCTGGGGCCCTTCTATGGGGGACATTTTTGCATTGTTTCTACATGTGGGGATTGGGGGAATGATCAGAATAACATTAACTGAAAATTGACTTATAAATAGAGAAGATTTCATTGCTATTCAGTTTGATTATCATATTTACTGATTCTAATACCTAGAATTTTAATGCCAAGAAAGAGCTATTCCATATTAATCAAACTTTTATCTACCTTAATTTTAAACTTTTGGCACTTAAACAGCTGAAAAAAGTATACCCCCCACAACAGGGGGAGTGGGGCAGCCTTTATTCAGTCCCAGAAATAAAAAATGATAGCCTTTTACCATTTAATTTTGCCAACTTATGTTAACATGATGTTCATGTTGAGTTGTCTGTAAGTTTAGCCTTAAGCGCTCCCGACCTGTCACCTTATCCTGTTTGTAAAAGCCTGGATCAACACGGATTAACCTGATAAAAAGTTATTGGGAAAATAAACCATCCCTTCCTTGGCCCAAAACAGAGTTTGTTGTAACATTTGTAAGCAAAATGTCTGTGAATAGTTATACTCTTAATATTGCTTTGACATGACCTTTATCTTGACGTGTCTATGATTTTAGGGCTCTCAGACCTGTCACCTGACTCTGTTTGTACAATCCTGGACCAACACCAACGAGGTCAGCACTGACACATGCAACCTTAAGGCCTCCGCTAAACGCCAGCTGACCGGAGGCTGGACGACCCAAGACCCAACTGACCAGCAGTACGCTGACCTTTTGGCCACGTTCTCCAAACTCGGAGGACTGGATGCTACATACACCAGCTGTAAGATTGTCCATGTCCAGACGCAGGTTGTATCTGGCACGAACTACAAATACACCCTCAACTGTGCTGATGGAGTAAGTAACTGTGGAAATAACTATGAAATTACATGTATATTGTGGAAGAGATTTTATGTTGCTTTTACATGTACATATTAGTACAAAATAAAAACAGCAACAACAGTATTTGTAAATAATGAAACATTGCCTGAATGTTGGTGTAATATTCATAGAACAACAAATAGTAAACAGATGCAGTATTTAAAAATAAAAGTATGTAATGATTACATTAAAGATTAGCCGAAACAGTAGTGTTGATAATTGCTAAAATCTGATAAGGAACAAAGGTTTCCAGTAGTGTATCAAGACGACTCTTCGTGGTATCAGGGTCTTCTCCAGTAATATGTTACATTTAGCTCAGTTATGTATAAATTGGTTCTCAAACTTTTGCAGCGAGTGTGCCACCTGCAGCTGTACGTGCAGAGCTGGACTAACACCTACAATGTTGCACAGGAGCACTGTGCCATGGCAGTTCGACAGCTTGGAGGTAAGGATGGCTGGGTGGAAGTTGTCGAACACAGTCCGCGGAATATTGTTTGGTTTTGCTATTCCTTTGAAAGATATTTATTGTATCAAACCGTTAATGGAAAGGGGTTGAATATTCCACAATATTGTAACTTTGATACATAATGGAGACAGTGTAGTTGGCCTGTTAGTATAAAATTTATATATATATATAAATACACCATTTAGACATCCAAAAGCTAAGAAGAAATACTAAAATTAAGTATTTTTTCTTATCTTTTAGGTGTCTAAATGATGTATTTATCACTTTTATTATGAATAGATTTTGTACATGTGAGTTTATAATGTTCATATAGCATTCAACTTCATTTAGTAAATAAAAGAGAAATATGTTGATTCTAAAACATAAGAAGTAAGTTAGTGATAGATGTTGGGATAGAATAAATAGCCGAGAGTTGTTTCCAGTTGTTTTAACATAAAGCATTAATTTATTCCACTGTACTAACCAGTCCATCTCGTTCCAGGCTGGCAACCAGTCCACGACCAGTCTGATGAGGGCTTCCAGAAGTGTGTCAAGGCCACCCTGGACGGCATCAACGCCCGCTCCAACTCCATGTTCCGCATGATCGAGTCCAATGTCCATGCTAAGTTCCAGGTGTGTGGAGCATAACACTATTCTATCAGTTGTCTGTATGAAGTAACTGTAGTACAACTCTGTCAGTTTTCAGGATAAGGTCTTTTAAGAGACCACAGATCATATTCGTTTGTGTAATACTTGGTGTGTGTTTTTACTAAAATTGGCTTCAGTTCTTGAGTCGTGTTTGTGAACTTCTTCCAGTAAACACCTAATATCTTACCAATGTTACATACTGGTTGAAATTGGTAACTATGTTTGGACGACTCAAATCCAGCGTCTAACTGACATAAATGCGACGTTTGTTTGACATTGACCAATGATGTCGCGATTTATGTTGCAGTCTAAGATATGGCACAGGTGCTTATTTGACATACCTACATTATATAATATTGCGCAGGTTGTGAATGGAAAGGTCTCTTGTCTAAGCAGCTTAAAAAATGTTACAAGTGCTCATTTTACATAGCTACCTTACACTATGCAGGTTGTCAGTGGCATGAAGTATGACATCACCCTGTCTGCCATTGAGTCCACCTGCATGAACTCTGGAGACTCCATAGGCCTTACCGCCGTGGACTGCCCAGCTAACGCCAACAGCATCATGAAGCCAGTAAGTTTTTCTCTTAATAGGAAGCTTTTGTCTCTTTAGTGAATTCATTTAACTCTATGTCTTTAAATTTCTGCACTTGACTGCTGCATGCAATTACTGTAAAGTTACTTTATGTTTTTATTTGATACAAACATTTACAGGTAAAATGATTTAGTACATTTATCTAAGACTCACTCTGCCATTTGTCAAATTACCCATTGGCTACAAATATCAAACATTTGCCAGAGAAAATCATGCTACAATTGCTTTCGTAATAAATCCATGTAAACCATACTCGAAATCAGTGGGATTTTCATGCAATAATAGCGAAATTTATATAGAAAGTGATGTTGATTTGATAGGATTATTATTCAAAAAAAGTGTCATCACTGTGTATATTACCGGTACTGTGATTGTTCTTGGAACAAAGTGCCATGACTGTGATGTTCTTGAAACAAAGTGCCATGACTGTGTATATTCCTTTCAGACCTCCTGGCACTCTGTGTGTGTGTACCAGGCCTGGGCAGCTCAGCAGGTGTCCCTACTCAGCCTGGAGATGGTATGAACGAACTTCCTGTTCTCATTTTGTCCTACAGGGGTGTGATTTTTCTGCCTTTCAGCAGCTTTCTCCATTTTGAGAGGCATATTGTAATTTCACATAAAGATTACATTTGCCAATTCTTCATGGAAATGTTGGGTTTTTAGTGGCAGGTTTGCAGGGGGTTGGGTAGTTTCTACCGCTGCAATACTACTGAAATCATACCCCTGGTCATATAGCTGTGAAATCATTAATAATTGTGATGTTTTGGAAGAATCCCAACAACGCTCAAATGTTGAAATAAATGAACTTTGCCCAGCAAAACATTCTTCAGCATTAAACTACATCCTGTTATATATTGGCCCGAAAAATAGGCTTTGGAAAGCAATGTTGATGATTTCACAGCAATCCCATTTCTGCATTGTACCCTTTCCCTATCAAACCCAAAATCAGAACAATGGTTTTCCCTGCATGTACCATGATCCCAAAATGAATCCCAAGCGAATCTGTTGAACCTTTAAAACCACCTTGCAGGACCTTGCATTTACCTGGACGGTGACCTGTACTTTGGATTACCCAGTGTGTTGCAAACTTGCTACCTTATCCCATTCCTCATGTTCTAGAATCATATCTGCATCTCTCTTTATGTGCTGATCAAACTCACACTCTTCCCAGTTTTCTCAGCCTTTTGAACCCAGAAAAGGGAGTGGCAATCATTCTAGTATATCACAAACTTGAAATGACTAATGTGGTGTTAGTTTTCACCTGCCTGCTAAAAAGAACACTTTACAAGTTGTATCTTTGATTTTTGTTCATACATATAAGTTCATTCCATTTGAAATAATATTTGTCAAATTCTTTCTGATATATTACAGTCACAAATAATTTAATTATATAAGGTTGCTATTATTACAAGAAATTTGTTTTTTTTTTGTTCCAATTCAGTAGATTGCACTGGTTATTTATTAAATTTGATTTATTGTAAAAACATCTAGTCTAAGTTTATGTTAGTTAAAATTGATATTTAAGTGTAACAAAATGTATAACATTGATATTTAATGAGGATCTCTTGACCTTTGTGAACTCTCAGGTCCACTAGATGACCGTGTGCTGAGCTGGGCAACAATATGGACAGCATAACCTTTGACCTCTTGACCTTATACATGCATGACCTTGACCTATAACAACATCATAAGCTACCTTTATGGGAGAGACTACTAACACTACTAACTCAATTGAATTGCTTTGTATTATGTAAAATATTGTTGTCTGTTTGTGTTTGTGCCTTATGGGACATGACATTTATATTTGTACAAGAGTGAACAAATAAAACTGCCCAGTTTCCTTCTACTATCTCTGCGTTGTGATTTTGTCAAGGAAGTTTTAAACACTAGAAAGTCTTTTTGTGGTTGACTGGGTGATAAGGAAAGATGATGTTTCACATGGAGGTCTGGAAATCAACGTGTGTGTGCATATCTGCCAACATTGCCTCTTGAATAATATTGTTCTGATAAAGATACACATTTGTACAATAAGTAACACCATTATCTGAATCAAAATGTCACTGCTATTATGAATTTCATTTGTACATTTACTCATTTTATAGAATTGGCCAAGAGTGTGTACACATACCAAATTGAGTAAGAAACACATTTAGATGTGGAAAAAAAAAATCTTTGTTTCAGGTAACATGCCCCCAAAAATTAGGGATTGTTTTTTTTTTTTTCGGTAAATCGTCAACTTAAAGATTCTAAAACTGAATAAATGTTCAAAACATATCAGTAATATCCTTAAACATTGTTTATAAGTGGATACTATCAAAACAAAACACTTTAATATTTATCCAAAACACATTTAATTATTGGATAAGGTAAATAAAACAAAAATCAATCTGACAAACCCAATAAATGTTCTAGGGTTGGGGCATTTTTTTAGGGTAGGTCGGGTTACCTGAAACAAACATATTTTTGTTTCAGGTAACATGCCCAAAAAAATTAGGTATTGTTTTTTTTTTTTTTTGGTAAATCGTCAACTTAAAGATTCTAAAACTGAATAAATGTTCAAAACATATCAGTAATATCCTTAAACATTGTTTATAAGTGGATACTATCAAAACAAAACACTTATTTATCCAAAACACATTTAATTATTGAAAAAGGTAAATAAAACAAAAATCAATCTGACAAACCCAATAAAATGTTCTAGGGTCGGGGCATTTTTTTAGGGTAGGTTGGGTTACCTGAAACAAACATAATTTTTTTTTACGCCTTATAGAGAGACATTAACTATGTCAGGGGCAATAAAAGCATCATTTCATGTATGGGAATTAGGGATGGGACCAAAATATTTGAATATCGGATAATATTAGAATATAAAAAAACGAATACGAATCTTCGATTTTCAAATTTATTTAAAGAACAAAATTTCTTTTAAAAATAATTTTTTTTTAAAGTGTGTTGATTGCAAAGTTAACATGAATTCCCAGTTTGATTGCAAAGTTAACATGAATTCCAGTCGTATTTCCTGCCTAGCATGTCCAATTAACGACAATTGATAATTGGCAGGGGGGGGCCACGTCTTTACAAAGGCCACGAATTAATGGTTTGTAGGAGGCGCGAATATTACGCATTGTATCCACAAATAACAAAACTGGGCCATGTTGTGATAATGGTTTCACAGTTTGCACAAGGCGTACATTGTTGTTTATTATCCTTAAGTGACATCTATATGGTTAACTTGTTTACAGTAAATTACAATTACTCTCTAAGTAAACCAATCAAAATGAATCCATTATCAGCCAATCAATTTCTTTAACAAAATTATTATGATCTGGTCAATATTAATATACGTCACTTGTAAATTATTCTCCATTATATCAACACCGTATATTATACAAGCGTCTTTATTAATAAACAATGCCACCATCACGTGCTTGGAAGTACTTTACGGGATCATTAGACAAAACCCAGGCAACGTGATAGGCTGAAAATAAAATATTGTTTGTTTCCCCTCTCGCGACCCATGCTAATAAAGGGTGGGTCGGTAGGTTGGAAAAATGTTTTATTTTTATACACAATAAGTCATTTTCATTCATGATTTCCTTATGTTCGAAATGTTACGTTATAGTATAAATTCTTAATATTTTCGTTGTAGTAGATTAATAAAGTACTCCTTATTTACGTAATACTATGTTCTAATTACCTTACAATAATTTATCAAAATTGAACAAACAATAACATACGTTAAAAACAAGAGCGTTAATAATAAAAACCTGTTAAAACTAAGGAGTGACGTTGCAATTTGCTGGGCATCCAAAACAAAACGCTGTTCAGCAACAGCCATAGCAACATTGACTTTCAAACTGCGGCTAGCAGTTTGTAGCTGAAAAGCGTGTTACACGCTTAGCACGTGGGTAGTGTTTAAAAGCATCAATATGTAATACTGTATCTGAACAACGCAAATGCTGGAGCATAAATGAATTAGCATTCTATGGAAATAAAAACAAATAGGACTTTGTTCATTAATAAAAAGAAAGCAACAGAACATTTTTGGATAAATTAAAATAAAAGGAAAGACGCTGAAGTTTATTTACTTTCATTTTTGGCAAGGACTTTAATTCCGCTAACTTTCATTCAAATATTGCCTCAGCCAAAGTTTTTGCATAATTCTAATCCGTGTGCAGTGATGAGTTTGAATAACACTTCAGTTAATTATTACTAGATCTAGTAATTGTATTTTTTTAACAAAATAAGACGTTTGACGCGATCAGTTTGTCAAGTTATATGATGTCGTAATTCATATTCTTAGTAAACGGTTTCTTTCACCAAAATTCACCAAAATTATATTTATTTATAATTATTTATTTATTTACTATTTTAATTTGTAGTAATGTATTACAAACGCAGCTGTTAAAAACACGAATATTTATAACAAAACACATACCTAACGCAAATGTGTTACAAATGACTTGCACCTTTACCAATTAAAATTAGAATGAGGGCGTGTTAAACTTTCTAACGACGACGCTCATTTGCATTTTGGAAATTTTATAATTTTATGCATTCTCATTGGCTGACTATGTGGCTCTTGTTAGGCTGACTCCTCCTGCGTCAAGATTTTATCGATTATGGACACTTGGTGCATAAAGGCGAGTTGGTTAATTGCCGGTGGGCGTTCTTTGTCTTTAAAAAAACATGCATATGCGAGCGGAAATGGTTGCGCCCTAGAATCTGACACTAAATGTTATGGCGTCCTTTTCGTAAAAGCAGGCGTCAAAATACGCCGAATTACGCGTTCCCGAGAACTGTCCATTTAAAGTCATTTATAAGCGTCTTTTGAACATTTGTACACGCAATTGGATTCTTTTTAAGGATTCTCACCCCGCATTTTCACACACAAATAAAATAAAATATTGTTTTGTTTGGTCTATACACATTTTTGAGTCACGGCGATTTTACTAGGTCGGTCGCGGGAGGGGAAACAAACAATATTTTATTTTAGGCCTTATCTGCACAGCAGACACAAGCTTCATGGTTCTGAAAAAAAACCGGAACGATTAACAAATTAATTAACAATACATTTAACAATATCTTACATTTCTTTATATTTGCCGAACACTAAGTTATATCACTCATTTACCACTGAAACAAGGTAAAACAACTACGTACACGTAGTATACATATTTCGGAAAGGTAAATATTCGGACAGAGTGTCATATATAGTAGTATATAGTAGTATTTACAAAAAATATTGATTTCAGTATTCGGTCCCATCCCTAATGGGAATGTAAAAGTTGGTTTTTTTCCTCTTCATAGTAATTCATAAAATGGTTCTGCATTTAAACTCATTATGTAACATATCTATGGGAATTACATAGTATTATATAATTCATAAATATTAAAACATACCATTGCTATAGATGCCATAAATAAATGGATGGCATAATACATTTGTACTTCACCATATTACACTTTGGTCTTTCGACTTCACATAATAAGGTACCCACTTATGAAAAGTGTATCAGATGACATACTTACCAAACCAATAATATTGTTGTTGAATTATTTAAGATTTCTAATGGAATAAACACAACATACTAGTATTAAAGGGCAACCCAATAAACATACCACATGTGAAGTTTCAAGAAAGATCAATACATTTTGGAGTTATATCAGGGAGCAACCAAACAAATAACGCATGTATACCAGTAATTTAACAGCAGCAACAGTAATGAATACTGCTTTTCTTCACACTTGCATCGGTTGTCCTAGCATGTATTTAAATGTTGTACTGCTGGCTTAATCCGTGGCCCGTGTTCACCAGGCTATTCTTGAACTAATAGGGATGGTTCACAGTTTTGGGTAGGAATTTTTTTTTTTTCTCTAAAACTGGAATTTTAAATCACGAAATTGTAGAATCTATCAAAACTTTGTGTCTGCTTGGCTGTTTTGGTCACACAACTTAATTATTTTGATATTTATTGTGCCGTTTTAAGTGAAACGTTACTAGGGTATGTCTGCCAGGTAGCAAAATTTTCTAACAAAATAACAGACATTTATCTTAAGTTTAACTTTGCACAAGCAATGTGCTTTTCAAATCTTGAAATATAAACAATAAATGTACGATTGCACAGGAAAAAGTCAATTTTAGAAAAAAAAGAGGCATGTTGTGGGAAAGGGGGCTTAATGCATGCGTGTAAAGTGTCATCCCGCAGCTCGCACTGGCTAAACCGGGACAACACTTTCCGTCTACTGTGGATTTATGTTTGTAGAGACTTCCCTGAAACAGTAAATACCATAAAAGCAGAAAGTGCCGTCCCGGAGTAGTATGTGCGGACTGCACAGGCTAATTCGGGACGACACTTCAACACTTTACGCACATGCATTAAGCCTGGTTTTCCCACGACACGCCTCAAATATTTTTCACAGCAAAAATCTGTGAAACTGTTCCTTTAAGACTACGAATAAAGAATGTTCTTGAAACTGTTCTGTTAGAAGGGCGCTGTAAATGTGAATGTTGCTTCGTATTCGCCACTCTCCAATAGCAGTATTCTTTATTTAGATTTATGTGTTAATGACATAAGCAACGTAGGTACTGAGCATATTTGTGAATGAAGAAGTATCAGTTCTTGAGTCACAGTATGTTCATTATTCTTAAGTCTAAGAATCAGTTGGTGAATATAGGCCCATGTATATAAGACCAAACACTGACTGGTTTGAATATTGAGTCATTTTTCAGTGCAAATTAAGTCACAAAATGAGATCAACTCCATTCCATTAATACTAGAGACTCAAGATTAATAAACATGCAGGCAGTTTGATAGAGATGGTATTGTCATAGAAGCTTCAGCATAGTCCAAAGTTAATATCATGCATCTGGTGTTCCACAAAAAAATGTTCATGACATGTAGACAGGATAACACTCCATATTTTATATTCACTTTTCATTGATTCCAAAGTTCAAATAAAGTTGACACTATTATACAATCTGATATTTGGTCATGCAGAAAGAATAACACAGTATGAAGTTCATCTATACAGTAATATACAGTTTAAAAGTTTGTATTATATAGACAGTATAACACAGTCCAACATTCATGTCATGAAGGCAGTATTATACAGCCCAATATTAATATTTCATACGTAACATATAACAACAGGCCAGCATTCATGCCATAAAGACAGTCCAACGTTCATATTATGTAGGCAGTGTAACAACAGTCTGTCATGAAATTAATATTATACAGTCAAGTTTTCTTATTTGGAGATGGTATAGAACAATCCAACATTTCTGTCATGAAGGCACTATTATACAGTGTCACGTTCATCTTATATATACTGTATAGCACAGTCCAACATTCATGTATAGCACAGTCCAACATTCATGTAATGAAGGGAGTATTATACAGTGTTAAGTTAATCTTGTATAGACTCTATAGCCCAGTCCAATATTTCTGTCATGCAGGCAGTATTATACTGTGTTAAGTTCATCTTATATATATACTGTATAGCACAGTCCAACATTAATGTGATGAAGGCAGTATTATACAGTGTGAAGTTCATTTTATATAGACTGTATAGCACAGTTCAACATTCCTGACATAATAAAGACTATTATACAGTCCAATAGTAAGAATAAATATATTTGGAGTCTGCTTATTTATACCAACATTAATGTTATGAACACAGTATTATAAAGTCCGGGGTTCTCAATATATAGTCTATAGACAGTCCAACATTCATGTCATAAAGACAGTATTATACAGTCCATTGTTCTGATTATATAGACAGTATAGCACAGTCCAATATTCAGGTCATACAGAGAGTATTACACAGAAAAGTGTTTTTATTATATAGACAGTATAGCACAGTCCAAAATTCAGGTCATAAAGACAGTATTATACAGTCTGATACTCATTTTACATATATAAATGCATGTATAGTATAACAACAGGCCAGCATTCATGTCATAAAGACAGTCAAATATTCTTGTCTGAAGACAGTATTATATAGTCATAGTAATTATAAATTTATATATTGTAGCACAACATTCATGTCATTAACACAGTAGTATACAGTTCCATTCATATTATGTAGATGGCATAGCACAGTCTAACATTCATGTCATGAACACAGTAGTATACAGTTCCATTCATATTATGTAGATAGCATAGCACAGTCTAACAGTCATGTCATTAACACAGTAGTATACAGTTCCATTCATATTATGTAGATGGCATAGCACAGTCTAACATTCATGTCATGAACACAGTAGTATACAGTTCCATTCATATTATGTAGATGGCATAGCACAGTCTAACATTAACATTCATGTCATGAACACAATATTATACAGTTCCATTCATATTATGTAGATGGCATAGCACAGTCTAACATTCATGTCATGAACACAGTATTATACAGTTCCATTCATATTATGTAGATAGCATAGAACAGTCTAACATTCATGTCATGAACACAGTGGTATACAGTTCCATTCATATTATGTAGATAGCATAGCACAGTCTAACATTCATGTCATGAACACAGTAGTATACAGTTCCATTCATATTATGTAGATAGCATAGCACAGTCTAACATTCATGTCATTAACACAGTAGTATACAGTTCCATTCATATTAAGTAGATGGCATAGCACAGTCTAACATTCATTTCGTTAACACAGTAGTATACAGTTCCATTCATATTATGTAGATAGCATAGCACAGTCTAACATTCATGTCATGAACACAGTAGTATACAGTTCCATTCATATTATGTAGATAGCATAGCACAGTCTAACATTCATGTCATTAACACAGTAGTATACAGTTCCATTCATATTATGTAGATGGCATAGCACAGTCTAACAGTCATGTCATGAACACAGTAGTATACAGTTCCATTCATATTATGTAGATAGCATAGCACAGTCTAACATTCATGTCATGAACACAATATTATACAGTTCCATTCATATTATGTAGATGGCATAGCACAGTCTAACATTCGTGTCATGAACACAATATTATACAGTTCCATTCATATTATGTAGATGGCATAGCACAGTCTAACATTCATGTCATGAACACAGTATTATACAGTTCCATTCATATTATGTAGATGGCATAGCACAGTCTAACATTCATGTCATTAACACAGTAGTATACAGTTCCATTCATATTATGTAGATGGCATAGCACAGTCTAACATTCATGTCATGAACACAGTATTATACAGTTCCATTCATATTATTAGATGGCATAGCACAGTCTAACATTCATGTCATGAACACAATATTATACAGTTCCATTCATAATTATGTAGATAGCATAGCACAGTCCAACATTCATGTCTGAAGAAAGTATTATAGAGTCCAAAATTCTTATTATTACATCTATGTTGCATGTAACAGCAGGCCTAAATGCATGTTATGAAGACAGTATTTTACAGATGATGTACAGGGTGTAATCAGCTAAACATTAATTTGTGCATTATCATACTGTTTCATAAAGGTAATAATTAATACACAATTAAAAGTTCATATAATGCAAACACTACTCAACTGTAATGTCATATCATGTATAAAATTACACTGTCCAATGTTCAAACAATATAGATATGGTAAAACACTACAGTGTAACATTTTTATCATCTTGAGAGTAAAGTCTAAAACACAAACCAGGGTTTACGTCATATAAAAGTCTAGAACACAAACCAGGGTTCACGTCATATAAAAGTCTAGAACACAAACCAGGGTTCACGTCATATAAACGTCGAGAACACAAACCAGGGTTCACGCCATATAAAAGTATAGAACACAAACCAGGGTTCACGTCATATAAAAGTCTAGAACACAAACCAGGGTTCACGTCATATAAAAGTCTAGAACACAAACCAGGGTTCACATCATATAAAAGTCTAAAACACAAACCAGGGTTCACGTCATATAAAAGTCTAGAACACTTCAGACACTTAAGACGATATTACACTGCGTTTATTATTATTCAATTATGCAGACAATATGAGACATTGCAAATTCCATAATATGTTAAAACAATTTTGATGTCATTCAAAAGACAAACCCCAAGGTTCATATAATGTCGATAATTTAGTAAGGTCCAAAGTTCAGGTGCACGACACATCAGAAAAACATCAGAAAAATAGTCGTCAATTAATCATGTGTTGACCATAAAGTACATCACAATTGTTCAGTCCAAGTATATGTACTGGAACACAGAAGACCTGGCCTAAAAAGTAAAGCTTGTATGCATTGTGTTCTCTTGCTTTTAAGCAATCTTAAATCTGTACAGATTATCTTTGTAAATTTCTCTAAAATTATAAGCAACCATATGTTCAGTGCATCTAATGTATCGATGACCATAACGCTGTAATAATACAAGTGTATCACATACAACATTGACAGTGACTTAAGTTTATTATTTCAATCCATTTTTTTTCAAGCCACAATTTATTCAGAGACCTAAGTTCAGATCTTCTGCCAAAATTTTGGGACATCTGAACATAATTATTTTTCATGTCCCTTATAACTGGGTCACATATGTACATGAGTATATTGTGGTGTTCATATATTTAGGAACATTAATCGGGCATTTCTTTGATATAAAAGTTAACAGTACACACTTGACACAGGTTTCTTAACAAATCAATAATCCTATCCTTGAACAATGGTGATGCTGCATAGGATTGACAACAAGTACTGGAAGTAAACTCATAAAAAGAGCATGCCTGTATATTGCACATTGCTGAGAGGATGATGGTAAATACTATTATCTCTTGAAAACTCAAATGAACCTTGGCCATTGTCTCATTTAACATAACATTCTCAACAAGTTGAAATTATTCCCCATCGCACTCTAACATATTTTTGAATTCTGCTCCGAACAAAAATGAATGCCAATAACAATTCAATGAAAGTTGACAAAGTTTTCATAGACTGCCTGTGTTTCATGTTAACATGTTTTCCAGCCCTCTGAAGAAGAAATCCCTCCTACAGATGGAACCAACAAACCAACTGTAGTGAAGTTAACGAAAACGAAACTCAGTGATCTGCCTTTAATGCAAGATATCAAGGATAGGGCCTCAAATCTCCTTGGCGGGGATGCCAATGAGCTGCTGAATCAGGGCAAAACACTTCTTGGTCAAGATGGACACGATCTTGTTGATCATGTTAAAAACTTTGAATCCTACATTGACACTGGTGCAGTTGTTGATGGTGGACGTAAGCTATTTAGAAAGGATGGTCAGGACTTAGTTGAACATGCTAAGAATCTTCTAGGTGGAGGCGATGATCATGATCTATTACATCATGCGAAAGACCTTCTTGGTAAAGATGGCCATGATTTGGTTCACATTGGAATTGACGAATTGCTTGGAGGTGATGGGCATGGTTTGGTTGACCATGCAAAGAATCTGATTGGGGGTGAAGGGCATGATTTGGTAGAACATGGAAAAAAATTACTGGGAGGTGATGGGCATGATTTGGTTGACCTTGCAAAGAATCTGATTGGGGGTGATGGTCATGATTTGGTTGACCATGCGAAGAATCTGATTGGGGGTGATGGGCATGATTTGGTTGACCATGCGAAGAATCTGATTGGGGGTGATGGGCATGATTTGGTAGAACATAGAAAGAACTTACTGGGAGGTGATGGGCATGATTTGGTTGACCATGCGAAGAACCTGATTGGGGGTGATGGGCATGATTTGGTTTATCTTGCAGTAAAGAAACTGATTGGGGGTGATGGGCATGATATGGTTGAACATGCAAAGAATCTGATTGGGGGTGATGGGCATGCTTTGGTTGACCATGCAAAGAATCTGATTGGGGGTGATGGGCATGATATGGTAGAACATGGAAAGAAATTACTGGGAGGTGATGGACATGATTTGGTTGAACATGGAAAGAATCTGATTGGAGGAGATGGGCATGATATGATACAGCATGGAAATAAATTGCTTGGAGGAGATGGACATGATGATTGCCATATTGGAATGTTTAAGGATTTCCAGGCAAAGTTCAACAAACTCTATGACTCCCCCAAAGGTAACACTGCTTTGTACTTCGAAGGCTATGACAGAATTAATATAGCTAGAATGAGATATTTGAATAACCGGTAAAAGAAAAGTTATTTACTAAAAACACAAAATATAATCTATTTTGTGTTGATAAAACATTTTTATGACTCGCTTTTGTTGCAAAGCTGTATTATTTATTTAAATTGCAATTACAAAAGGGTATCAAGAAGAGAACAGATCACCATCAAGTAGACAAAGTACCCCTTCAAAGCATATTATATTCATAGCTTTGGATTCATATGCTGCTTAATATCTCAGTGTTATTAACATTAATATTACATTTTACTCGATATTGTTCTATAGAGAAAGAGAAGAGGTTTGCGGTGTTCTGTGACAACATGCGGACAGCCCGCAAGCTGCAGGAGACAGAGAAGGGATCGGCGGTCTACGGGGCTACAAAATTTGCAGATCTTACAAGTATGGGTTTTTTGTATTGTCTGTTGATTTCTTGTTTAAAACCCGCGGATATAATTATTGCAATTCAAGATATATAGAGGATATTTGTTTGTTTTTGGTGTGATAATGCGTGATATCGTCACTGGAAAGGGAGACAGTTAATATTTCATGAGTGCTTGCTAAGTGAAAATATGTGTATTGTCTCCCTTTCTGGTGACGATATCATGGGTTATCACACCGAAAACAAACAAATTTTCTTTTTATTTAAATGCTATTTGAATATTCTTTACGTTTGATTTTTATTTAGGGGATTTTCAACACGATATTTACAATATTAAATCTGCACTATTTTCTCTATAATGCGTAGTAATCGGGATAAGTAAGAAACATTCCAGCACCATCTTGGATTACGATCAAATATGCCGTGGATTAGATCTAGTTAAGCAACTTAAATCTCAAATATTTTTTACTCAAGGCATTATCATGGCAGCGTGTTTACAGTACGAAAGTCTATGCTACACAGTATATTCATAGGCAACGCAGAATCCGTGTTTCTAAATTTAAGTTTAAATACAATTGGATACACGTAGTCGTTGAATAATGGTCAGCTTTTAAATCAAAAAGTTAACACACACTTCTAGCTTTAAAAATATTTATGATAAAAGTACATATTGAAAGTGAAAGTGTGTTCAGTTCTCCGAAATTTAGTTTAAAAATAGCGTGTGCATAGGTGTTATTATGTAAACAATAGTTAACACAGTCACGACATTCAAACGCACGTGTTTTCGCAAGCAATTTAAGCTGATTAAACTCATTGATGCGCGTTAAAATGTAAAACAACAAAAGATGTACTGTTAAGAGTGTTCTGAAATTAAATACTTATACGTATAAAGTGTTTTCTATATTAATTATTCGGACTTTACAACACAATTGGTTTAAAAATCGGTCAAGAATTTGAAGAAAACGAGATGGCGGAGAATTAAACGCTGAACACAGTTTCACTACTTACGAGAACACACATTGGATACTTAAATACTTAAGAGTGGTTACTGGATATAAAAACTTAATACACACAAAACAATATAATTATGTGCTTAATGAACACAAGTTATTACTTAAGGGTACACTGGATTCTTGTTATATTTTGGAATTGGAGAATGGGCAATACAACAATTATGTAAACAAAGGGAGACTACTGTTCATAGCAACAGTAAACAACAAGTGCACGTGTAATAGATCTATGCTGGGATGAATAAAGTGCAAAGGATAAAATAAATACATTGAATGCTAAAATTAAATTTGGACCAAGATGACGAGCTCCAATGCATTGTGGGTAAAACAAGTAGACACTTCCATATATCAGAGAGGTATTCTAAACATTTGGTGTTATTAATCTTCACTACTTTTTTGGTAATTCTGTATGATAAATGGTGGCAACACCTACAATTAAATATTTTTCAAATCAAATGAAATTTAAAAAGTAGTCCATCAGTGTGAGTGATATAGGGATATCTCACTGATATTTTTCTGTATTTCACTACTTTGCATTAAATAAATAAAAGGTATCGGAACAAAAGACAATAATATTTTGTGATTGAATTTGTAACCAAAGTGGTTATTATCATGTCAGTCAATTATTTGGTCTGCAACAGCATAAATTAAAAAGTTGTGGAATTAAAGAACCATGTCCTTGACTCATTCACTCAATGATGATTTTCATTGCTTGTGAATCGTTGTTCATTTTGTAGAGGAGGAGTTCAAACGTTACGTTGGCAAGAAATGGGACACAGAGGCTAACGACTGGATGAAGAAAGCTTCCATCCCCCGGGGTCCAGTACCAGACAGCTTTGATTGGCGGGACCACGGAGCGGTGACCCCCATCAAGAACCAGGTTATTATATATAACCTTACATAAATCGTACAATTTTAGCTGGATTTTTCAACTAAAAATGTCAGCTTCTATCAGATTGGTTAGATTGCAGTGCTGGTAAGTAGTCAGACATGTGGTCAATCTTGCGATACTTTCACATTTTCTTTTTCATGTAATGTGCATTACATGTATTTCGCAGCTTTTTAACATGGTTTGTAAGTCAGTGATTCCTAATGCAGATGTTTATAGTGTGGACTCAAAAATATCTTTACAATTTTTATGTTGTTCACATACAATTCTTTGGCCAGACATCCTGAATTTTATTTGGTCCATCTGTCACATCTTGAACTTTGTCCACTATAATACACCAGGGCCTATACTTTGTCCACACTGTTACACCAATGCCCCATATTTTTACCACCCTGTTACACCAGGGTCCTATACTTTGTCCGGTCTGTTACACAAATGCCCCATATTTTGACCACCCTGTTACACCAGGGTCCTATACTTTGTCCACTCAGTTACACCAATGCCCCATATTTTGTTTGCTCTGGTACACCAATGCCCCATCTTTTGTTTATTCTGTTACACCAATGCCCCATATTTTGATTGCTGTGTTACACCAGCGCCAATACTTTGTCCACTCTGTTACACCACTGGCCCATACTTTCACCACTCCGTTGCACCATTGCTCCATATTTGACCACTCTGTTACACAAATGTCCCATATTTTGTTCGCTCTTTTACACCAGGGCTCCTGTGGAAGTTGCTGGGCCTTCTCCACCACAGGAAACATTGAAGGACAGTGGGCAATTAAGAAGAACAAGCTGCTGTCACTTTCAGAACAAGGTAAGTCTTTTTGTTCCTTACCCATTGTGCACTTGATTACAATATTCTGGGCTATAAACACCAACATACTCTTAGACTTAAGAATATAGAAAAGACTTGGACCCACAAAAAACTGCATGTGCGTTCGCAAATATGCCTGTACCAATCCCTGATTAAAAAATCATTCTTTATAAAGATTGCTAAAGTTTGGGTTGTTTATACAATTCTTCAATATTTACGGAGTTATTGCCCTTAGTTTAAATTTCTTGTGCGGAGCATAACTCCATTATAATTGAAGGGATTCATATGAAACTTCATATAATCATAGAGGACAATTAGAGGAAGTGCAGAGCGCAAAGACCATAACTATTTCTTCCATATTAGCAGAGTTATTGTCCTTTGTTTAATTTTCTTGTGCGAAGCATATCTCCATCAGTATTGAAGGGATTCAAATGAAACTTCATATAATGATAGAGGACAATGTGAGGAAGTGCAAAACACAAAAACCTGAACTCTTTCTTCAATATTTATGGAGCTATTGCCCTTTGTTTTATTTCCTTATGTGAAGCATTAATTAAGCCCCCCTTCGAAGAAGTGGGGGTATCTTGCTTTGCACCTGTCGGTCGGTCGGTCGGTCCGTAGACAATTTCGTTTCCGCACGATATCTTGAGAACACTTTGACCTAAATCATGAAAGTTGGTACACTGGTTACTTGGGAGGAAAGGAAGAACCCTATACATTTTGAGGTCAACAGGTCAAAGATCAAGGTCACCGTTGCTAAAACAGAAAAAACGGTTTCCGCTCAATAACTTGAGAACGCATCGAGATATTTTAATGAAACTTCATACATAGATACCTTATATTCAGACCTCGCTTGGGATTGCATATGGGGTGGGCGGGGTCAAGGTCACCGTTACGAAAAATATAAAAAAACGATTTCAGCACAATAATATGAGAACGCATCGAGATATTAAATGAAACTTCATACATAGATACCTTATATTGAGACCTCGCTTGGGATTGCATATGGGGTGGGTTGGGTCAAGGTCAAGGTCACCGTTACTAAAAATAGAAAAACGGTTTCCGCTCAATAACTTTAGAACGCATTGAGATATTTTAATGAAACTTAATACATAGATACCTTATATTGAGACCTCACTTCGGATTGCATATGTGTTGGGTGGGGTCAAGTTCATGGTCACCATTACTAAAAATAGAAAAACGGTCTCCGCTCAATAACTTGAGAACGCATCGAGATATTTTAATGAAACTTCATACATAGATACCTTATATTCAGACCTCGCTTGGGATTGCATATGGGGTGGGTGGGGTCAAGGTCAAGGTCACCGTTACTAAAAATAGAAAAAAAAACAGTTTCAGCACAATAACTTGAGAACGCATTGAGATATTTTAATGAAACTTCATACATATATACCTTATATTGAGACTTCGCTCTGGATTGCATAATGGGTGGGTGGGGTCAAGGTCACCATTGCTTAAAATAGAAAAACGGTTTCCGCTCAATAACTTGAAAATGCAGCGAGATATTTTAATGAAACTTCATGCATAGATACCATATATCAAGACCTCGCTTGTCATTGCATATTAAAAAAATTTCTTTACAATTGCACACATTCACAACTTGGCTGCAAGTCGGGGGGCATACATATTTTACAAACATCTCTTGTTTTCTTGTGCAGAGCATAACTAGATTTGTATTGAAGGGATTCAAATTACACTTCGTATAATAATAGAGGACAATGAGAGGAAGTGCAGAGTACAAGTACCAGAACTCTTCAATATTTACAGAGTTATTGCCCTTGTTTAATTTTCTTGTGCAGAGCATAACTCCATTAGTATTGAACAGATTCAAATGAAACTTCATATTATGATAGATGACAATGAGAGAAAGTGCAGAGCACAAGGACCACAACTCTTTCTCCAATATTTACGGAGTTATTGCCCTTTGTTTTATTTCTTTATGTCAAGCATTAATTTTCTTGTGCGGAGCATTACTCCATAAGTATTGAAGGGATTCAAATAAAACTTCAGATACTGCTAGAGGACAATGAGAGGAAGTGCAGAGCATGAAAACCATAACTCTTTCTTCAATATTTACAGAGTTGTTGCTTTTTGTTTTATTTTCTTGTGTGGAGCATAACTCCATTAGTATTGAAGGGATTCAAATGAAACTTCATATAATGATAGAGGACAATGAGAGGAAGTGCAGAGCACAAGGACCACAGCTCTTTCTTCAATATTGATGGAGTAATTGCCCTTTGTTTATTGTTTGTGCAGAGCATAACTCCATTAGTATTGAAGGGATTTTAAATAATACTAAATATATTGATAGAGGACATTGAAAGAAAGTGCAGAGTACAAGGAACATAACTCTTTTTTCAATATTTATGGAGTTATTGCCCTTCAGTTAATTTTCTAGTGCAGTGCATAACTCCATTAGTATTGAAGTGATTTAAAATAAAAATCACATATATTGATTAAGGATGTTGAGAGGAAGTGCAAAGAGTACAAGGACCATAACTCTGTTTGTTGGAAGCGTCATGTTTGCCAACATGTAACTAACATTGTGTTGCCTTCCTCTGACAAGCATATGCTTTGGGGGCATACGTCACATCCTGTGACAAACCTTGTTCAATTTCACATTTAAGTTTTAGCATAATGACAAGTATAATGAAAATAATACAGAACGTAACATATTGTTCAACTTTAAGTTCTGAAAAAAAAAAATTCACTTAACACAGGGTTTGACCTTAACTTTTGGGAAATAGTGGTCCACAGGACTGGCAACCTTCAAAACATACTGATCTGATACTGTATGAACTGGTCCAGATCATCAAAACACATCAAACTGCATATTTGCATAGTTGAAAAAGAAATGATTCTGATAATTAAAATCAGACAATGTATTACGCACACGTGGAAATCTGTTATTCATTATATAACATAGGCTTAAAATGTTGGATGCACAGTGTTGCTAAAATAAAGATCAGATATCAACTTCTTGAACTTCACATAAATTTCACATCCAGGCGTTTTTGTGTGCTGGGGAATCAAAACGAAAATAATAATTAACAATAATAATTGTGATTTCATTTACTGGGGTAGCTATCTGTTCCCTTACCTTTTGCAATCATTACCACAATGCAGAAACTTTGATAAAATTCAGTTTACTTCGATAGAATACTGCCTGTTGTAAAAACAATTCAGTTTTGCTATGAGAGAATACGTTGTTCGGGCACTATTATTGAGCCTGGAATAATGTTAACGATATCCAATTACAAAGTATTCAGCCAAATTTCGGCATTTTGACTTCGTATGTAAGAAACATGTGAACAAATTGACACTGCTGGTATTGCACGATATAGTTTTAATACAGCAATTATTAACTTATTATTTTATAAAACATGTGCTTTTTGATTAAATTTGTATTAAAAGAATACTGAAAGGCAATTAAATATATGCCTTTCATAAATTATTAATTTGTTTGTTATTATATATTGACAGAACTTCTCTAAAAATGCAGTTACAATGTCCGTCAGAAAAGATGCAACTTATACACAAGATCTTACAGTAAAATGCAAAAAAAAGCAAAAAAAAGCAAAAAGCAATATTATCTCGGACGGTTCCCTGTATTCTTAATAACAAATGACTATTGAGGATTTACACAGTCGGAACCAGTCCAAAAACAACTGAAACAGCTGGTCACCGGACCTGTCATCCTTCGAAGACAACCGGTCCGAGCAAAAAATCACTGGTCACAGACCTACGGACACGCGTAATGGTCGAACCTTGACAAAACTATTTTACAATTCACTGTTTGAAATGGCTGGACCAGATACAAGACAAGCTGCGTGTCCCTTTTAATGTAGAACATTACCATGATAAGCATCAAGACCTCTGGGAGGTGAAATCATGTTGAAATACTTAATTTAAACGTTGAGAATTACGCCATAATGCCCTTATCAGGTGACCGTTCCATCTGATAACCTGGTGGTTCTTAATATGGCCTGTATCTTTATCACGAGTGTCAATCAAACTGGAATTCTCAGACATTTGGGAGTTTCATGTATTTACTATCTCTTTGGAATCTTAGGAATCTGAAACTAACAAACCCTGTTCCTTTTTAAGCTCCTTTTGCATTTTTTTCATGCTTCCATGGTGACAGTATTGGGAACATTGTGAAATGGAACTCCACCTCCTGCTAGAGAAATGTGTGTTATTTATAATTTTGTAAATGAAGACAAACATGTGATGTGATCCCTCAACATAAACCAGTTAATCATTCATTTTCCTTCGGAGATAGTTTAAACACAATTATAATACCAAGATTGCCACATGAAAAAAACAAACCCACACAATATTCAGTTGTACCCTGTGCGCTGCATTTCTTGTTGCATTCTTGGTTAGCTCTTTGATACTAAAAATCCCAGGACTGGTGGTGTCAAATAAGTGAATGTCGGTGAGAAGAAAAATAGGAAACTTCATCAATAGGCTTTGAAATGTATGTCTTGTTGGAAATCCAGCGAACACTAATTCTTAGCAAGTGTCTCATTTACTGGAAATCTCTTATGTACCCAATCCAAACACAGTTTAGTAAAAAAAGTATTTCTAGCCTCAGCCCCAATGTTGTTCAGAATGCTAATAAAGTTCAAAATAATGCTACCTAAAATAAATGTAATCATTATAGAAAGTGTTGTTCAGCTGGTCATATGCTTGTTGTACAAATGTTTTTAATCCATAAAATTATTAACTACAATTTCTACTGTCTATTTCTTGAGATAATTCATTTATTGTCCCAATGGGTTTTTATCGGTTTTGTTATGACATACTGAGGTAATGCAATATATAAATACAAAATTTGAAATATACTTTTCCAAAAATGCTTTTAACGGTTTGGTTATATTCTCTAAAATGAATATTTATTTAAAGTAGTTGCTTGGTTCATTGTTCTTGTGTTTGCCACTTTCATTGAAATTGTTGGAGTATGATATTCTGATGTAGGTTATCTTCATTGTTATCAGAAGCTGCCACATCAGTGGTAATGTAATGCTATCAGGAAGAGAGAACCCCCCCCTAGGTCAGCTGTGTGCTGGACATTGTCCTATGTGTCCTAACACATGGTTCAGTTCCCAACTCAGTCAGGGATCTTATTGGACCTGAATTTGGGACACACCTTTTGAAAAATAAACTATTATGGACCCATATTCACAGAGCTCCTTAGCAAAAACGTAAAAGCTGATTTGAAAAGTACAACTTAAGTTAAAATGTTCCTTAGATATAAGAATAATGAAACTCCAATGACATGAACAGGAGATTAATCCTTATTAACATTCACTGGTCATTTATTTGAGCCAAGTGACCAATTGCCTCTAATACAGGACAATACACACAACACAATACAAAACATAAAAATGATTAAAACTGGGGTCACGACCTTGGAACGGTCAATGCAAAGCATTGGGGGTTGAACCAGTTTAAAGGCATGCCGAATTTTGTGCATTATAACCGGCACTGAAGTGTGGTGTTATTTATGAACGTAAAGAGCATAAAAGAACGCTTAATATCTAACTAAAATTGTTGTCATAGATGTAGGACTTTTCCTCCTTGCAGCTTATATCCTTATTTTGAATGCCAAATTGTTGATACAAATAATGCTTCAATAGCTTCATCTGTTTCAAATGGCATGAAATGGCATTCCTTTGAGAGGGGTAGGAAATTTCCTCCCATGGAGGGTCTGAAATCTCATCCCTGTGTCACTTGTTATTGATACTTTAATATCAGTGACCTGCTTCAGAACTGTTATTGTATAAATAGTCGTGTACATGTACATTGCGTCGTTTATAACTTTATAACCAATTTTATGATGGACTGTTTTTTGTTACCAATTGTTCATGTTTATTACTACGTGTTTAACTGCATTCACATTTAGCAGTGTGTGAATAACAAGCTTTCAGGCCATATTGTGTTGCACAAGCAAGATTGTTCTTGTATAAGCCTTTCACAAAGTTAGTATTGTTCTGAAGTATGTACTACAAAATGCAGGAAGTTTAGTTTAGTTTTCTTCCTTTTTCTTTGACATTAGTGATTCATAGTTATTCAGTATTTCTCAGTCCTTGGCATGGCAAGGAACATAAATAAATTATAGCATTCCATGGCACACATATACATGCATTTTATTGCAAGACCATATACTGTCACTGAAGTTCAGAATCAGTCATATTGCTGTTCAATGGATATTCATTTGAAAGTTCCCCTTTTCATGCATATTAAACAAGCAAAGAGACAATTTAGAACAGTTATCATTGAGGAGAAACAGAAAAAAAGAAAGAGGAAAAACAGATTTGAGGCGTGTCTTGGAAAACCCTGGCTTAATGCGTGTGCGTGTCGTCCCGAATTAGCCTTTGCAGTCCCGTACAGGCTAATCCAGGACATCACTTTTCGCCTACAGTGGATTTATGTTTACAACAGACTACATCGAAACAGAAAATGCCATACAAGCGGAAAGTGCTGTCCTGGATTGGCCTGTGCGGACTGCACAGGCGATTCCGAGACAACACTTTACGCACATGCATTAATCCCGGGTTTCCCATGACACGCCTCATTTATTTCACAGAGTTGTGTCCCCTTGCAAGGCCATGTCTAGTGTTTACAACTACCTGGCATACAGGAAGACACGTTGGCTGTCAGTAACCTTACAAGGCGTACTTGTATTTTGAATCTTTAGCATTATTGACCTTTTATTGCTTTTAAACATAAGGGTTTTAAGGAAATCAGTGTTACCAAAAATAAATACAATTGAGGCCCGTCGTGGGAAAACCGGTCTTAATGCATGTGCGTAAAGTGTCGTCCCGGATTAGCCTGTGCAGTCAGCACAGGCTAATCCGGGATGGCACTTTCCGCTTTTATGGTATTTTCTGTTTCAATGAAGTGTCTTCTAACCATAAATCCCCTTTAGGCAGAAAGTGTAATCCCGGATTAGCCTGTGCAGACTGCACAGGCTAATCCGGGATGACACTTTACGTACATGCATTAAGTCCGGTTTTCCCACGACGCTCCACAAATCTATTATTAGATTTTAGTTAGGCCTAAATTAAAAAGTCTTTTGTTTGCCCTTTACCGACTCAAAATTTTAGAGGTGGGTCGGTAGGTAGGAAAAATATTTTATTTGTTTACGAGAATTTATTCTTTGTCATACATGAATGTCGCCATTTAAATAGCAGTAAATTATAATTGTATCTTTGTTTCAAAATCACAATTACTTTCTTTATCTTGATTGATGCAACCAAGATTATACATGGTAAAGCTGGCTTTAATAAGGGACATAACATAAAATAGAATATGCAATGCTTTCAAAACAAATTGTGAAGTACATGTATTCTATTTAATACCAATGTCTGAATTTATTAGACACGCATGTTAATAAATACAGTATAGATACATACTGTCTGACAAGAAAACAAGTGTATTACTATCAATAACTGACTAGACAGTCCCAATCATATTAATACAGTACAAATACATACTGTTTGACTAGAAAAATGTCAAATCAATGAATTGAAAATTAAAAATAAGTTGACCAAAATGTCACAAATAAGAAAGTCAGAAATGTTAACTCGCATGTCTGTGTCCTCTCAAATATAAACTGTGGTGTTGTAAATGACAGTTTAACAAAGAACAGTTACGAGTATCATATGTAAACTTTTGGCTGCTGACAGAAGATTTTTTCCTTATCAAAGCCATACAAAGCCTTGACATTCACTTTTTTTTAAATATCAGTTTGAAACTTTTGTGCATAGCCACTTGTTGATTTGCTAACTGAAATCGACACTTTGTCAGTAATTTTCTTGTTCTCGTCTACCATGCACAATAGATCATACAATACATCATCCCAAGTTTTACTTGTTTCAACTTTATGAATTTTGTATTTATTTATTGATTTTAACTAACATGCTGAAGGTAAGAAACAGCTAGATCAAATCTCCATATGGTCCCATTGTAAACAAGCAAAATCTCCTGGCATCGTTCACCACTTTTCTTTGATTCAGATATTGCGAGTCTGATCTCTTTGGAAAGATGGTTCTCTCTGCTTTCAAAATTTTAAATAAAAAAGATATGTTATGCTACTTCTAAGAAAATTCATCTCACTTGATTGTCGTCACCCGTAAGAAACACTCGCGATTTCGACAAAAGCACATGCTGCCTATACATAAACTGCAGAATATTCCAATTTCAAGTTATTCGGTGGCATGATACATCAAAATGCTCAAAAGACATGTCGTTTTTAGGAAATAACCATTTAAACCAGTGTCTGTTATGCGAAATTTCTCTTTCTTTGAAAGAAGAAAAAAAGAACTATTTCATATACGGACAACTTTCAAGGGGGCCACCCTACTATTTACTGGTATCTAACCTTGAAACACAACGTAATTCTATACACAGACGATGACGTCATTCGTCGACAAAACGTGGACTAGTATCCGGTCACTAGGCGCTTGTTTTCATACTCAAATGCATTATACTCTTTTGTTCAAGCGCCTTAATCATCAAAATTGTAGCCTATGAAAGTTGTGAGCGAAAAAAATGCAAAATTTAAAGCAAGAAAAAAAAAACTAATAAAAAATAATTACCGCAGATTTTGCAATAAAATTTTTTGAGTCGGCGGCTTTTTTGTGGGTCGGTCGGTAAAGGGCAAACAAACTTAATTTTAATTTAGGCCTTATGTCCTATATGAATAAAATTTTGCTTTGAAGTATAGATTATAACAGCTAATGCAGCCAGGGCTTGGTGAACATTTTGGACATCCTGACTTCCAAGTCTTGGATATTGGAAGTCCTCAGCATTTAAGACACAAAATTAAATATAACATTCAAGCTTATTTAAGGTCAGTTATTAGGTGATAATTTCCAATTAATTCAATTAAGAGGTGTATAAATTTATATAAAACATTTTAAGTTGAATTTCATCCTTACAAAGGACTTCCATGGTTCCAATTTTGAAAGTCCTGTGACAACAAATGGGAGTAAATTACTCCGAGACTTCCCTTAATGTAAGTCCATCAGTACCCTGTTTTAGACATTGTAAGCCGTTTCCTGTAATCGGACACTCTTATATTATGTTTGATTATTAGTCTATGTTTTCAAATAGGGGTAAATATTCACATAATTGCAATGTAAGGAGATTCAGATAAATGTTAAAGCAAGACAAAAGCAAGGTCAAAAAAAAACTATTCTGCGTTTCGGGCAGCCTACTTAGCAAAAAAAAAACGACCCGATTGTTTTCCGTGAAATCTGTATTCATCAGATTTTAGACACTTTTCGATGTTTTTAGACCAAAATGTGTCTTTAAAAAAGTTAAAAAAAAATAAAAATCCCGACCCTACCTAACTTTTTTGAGACTGTTGCCCGAAACACACACTTTTTTTTTGTCGTAGTTATATGTCATGCACTTAAAATGTCTGTTTTGGAATTAGTAGCTTGGTATTCATAGCTGATTTATTTATGGACCTTTTTATTTTCCAGAACTGGTAGACTGCGACAAGGTTGACGAAGGATGCAATGGTGGTCTGCCCTCCAACGCCTATAAGGAGATTGAACGCTTAGGTGTGTTGTAGTTGTAGATTCATTGAATAACATTGTACCCTACAAAGAGATTGAACGCTTAGGTGTGTTGTAGTTGTAGATTCATTGAATAACATTTTACCCTATAAAGAGATTGAACGCTTAGATGTGTTGTAGTTGTAGATACATTGAATAACATTGTACCCTATAAAGAGATTGAACGCTTAGGTGTGTTGTAGTTGTAGATTCATTAAATAACATTGTACCCTATAAAGAGATTGAACGCTTAGGTGTGTTGTAGTTGTAGATACATTGAATAACATAATACCCTATAAAGAGATTGAACGCTTAGGTGTGTTGTAGCTGTAGATTCATTGAATAACATTGTACCCTATAAAGAGATTGAACGCTTTAGGTGTGTTGTAGTTGTAGATACATTGAATAACATAATACCCTACAAAGAGATTGAACGCTTAGGTGTGTTGTAGTTGTAGATTCATTGAATAACATTGTACCCTATAAAGAGATTGAACGCTTTAGGTGTGTTGTAGCTGTAGATTCATTTAATAACATTGTACCCTATAAAGAGATTGAACGCTTAGGTGTGTTGTAGCTGTAGATTCATTGAATAACATTGTACCCTATAAAGAGATTGAATGCTTAGGTGTGTTGTAGCTGTAGATTCATTTAATAACATAATACCCTATAAAGAGATTGAACGCTTAGGTGTGTTGTAGTTGTAGATTTATTGAATAACATTGTACCCTATAAAGAGATTGAATGCTTAGGTGTGTTGTAGTTGTAGATACATTGAATAACATTGTACCCTATAAAGAGATTGAACGCTTAGGTGTGTTGTAGTTGTAGATTCATTGAATAACATTGTACCCTATAAAGAGATTGAACGCTTAGGTGTGTTGTAGCTGTAGATTCATTGAATAACATTGTACCCTATAAAGAGATTGAACGCTTAGGTGTGTTGTAGTTGTAGATTCATTGAATAACATTGTACCCTATAAAGAGATTGAACGCTTAGGTGTGTTGTAGCTGTAGATTCATTTAATAACATTGTACCCTTTAAAGAGATTGAACGCTTAGGTGTGTTGTAGTTGTAGATTCATTGAATAACATTGTACCCTATAAAGAGATTGAACGCTTAGGTGTGTTGTAGTTGTAGATTCATTGAATAACATAATACCCTATAAAGAGATTGAACGCTTAGGTGTGTTGTAGCTGTAGATACATTGAATAACATAATACCCTATAAAGAGATTGAACGCTTATGTGTGTTGTAGTTGTAGATTCATTGAATAACATTGTACCCTATAAAGAGATTGAACGCTTAGGTGTGTTGTAGTTGTAGATTCATTGAATAACATAATACCCTATAAAGAGATTGAACGCTTATGTGTGTTGTAGTTGTAGATTCATTGATTAACATTGTACCCTATAAAGAGATTGAACGCTTAGGTGTGTTGTAGTTGTAGATACATTGAATAACATTGTACCCTATAAAGAGATTGAACGCTTAGGTGTGTTGTAGCTGTAGATTCATTGAATAACATTGTACCCTATAAAGTGATTGAACGCTTAGGTGTGTTGTAGTTGTAGATTCATTGAATAACATTGTACACTAGTAGTTACAAAACATGTATCTGTTGGTAATTTGTCTCCAGGTTGTTGTTTTTTTAATTATTAAATCAGCGTTACCTCCATTGATCCTAGTTGTAGTCTGATCATTGAGAATAAAGACACATTTGCCATTAGCCCATTAATCTCTTCACCTGAAAAAAGGTTTACTTTAATTGAAGTTTTTGCTAGTAAATTAATTTTGACAGACATTAAGTACCATTCTCAAATGCCTTTGTTAACACACATGTAATTTGTGTGCTAGCAGAGTTAGTACACCATCACTTAACTGGCACCTAAAAATATAAGTAAATAGCCACAATTTTAGCACAAACCTCTTTTAATACCCTTGAATTGCACATATTGAAAGTTGTCAGACTGAAACTGTTGTATTGGATATAGAAATAAGGTACGCAGATACAACAGCTTCATGCTCAAAAATAGATTTTTTCTCCATTTTACATTCATTTAAAAATGCCATTGGCTATTTTGGCTTTTGACAATGCTAACATAACATCCTCTGATTCCCTTTCTGGTCCCATTTCAGGAGGCCAACATACTCTCATTCCCTTTGTGGTCCCCATTTCAGGAGGCCAACATCCTCTCATTCCCTTTCTGGTCCCCATTCAGGAGCATAACATCCTCTCATTCCCGTTCTGGTCCCCATTTCAGGAGCATAACATCCCTCATTCCCTTTCTGGTCCCCATTTCAGGAGCATAACATCCTCTGATTCCTTTCTGGTCCCCATTTCAGGAGCATAACATGCTCTCATTCCCTTTCTGGTCCCCATTTCAGGAGCATAACATCCTCTCATGCCCTTTCTGGTCCCCATTTCAGCAGCATAACATCCTCTCATTCCCTTTCTGGTCCCCATTTCAGGAGCATAACATCCTCTGATTCCCTTTCTGGTCCCATTTCAGGAGCATAACATCCTCTGATTCCCTTTCTGGTCCCCATTTCAGGAGCATAACATCCTCTCATTCCCTTTCTGGTCCACATTTCAGCAGCATAACATCGTCTCATTCCCTTTCTGGTCCCCATGACAATGCTGACATAACATCCTCTCATTCCCTTTCTGGTCCCCATTTCAGGAGGCCTGGAGACACAGACAGACTACTCGTTCAAGTCTTATTTAGAATCTGTACCTACCATAACACTAACATAGTATTGTCCTATTCCCGTTCTGGTCCCCTTTCATGCGGCCTGACGACACACTTCTACAAGTAGAATTTAGAAATTGTGCGTACCAGTAACACTAACAGAGTACAATGTTTTGCCCTCAATTACAGGAGGCTTGGAGACAAGAGACAAACTACTCATACAAGTCTTATTTAGAAACTTTGCCAGTAACAGTAACATTGTATCATCCCCATCCCGTTCTGGTCCCCTTGCATTCTGGATACACAGATGGACTACTCGTGCAAGTATAATTGAGAAACTTAGCCTACCAGTAATGTTTACAAAATATCATCCTCACATTGTAATCCCCCTTGCAGATGGTCTGGAGAAAGAGACAGACTACACGTACAAGTACAATTTAGAAACTTAGCCTACCAGTAATGTTTACAAAATATAGTCCTACTCACATTGTAATCCCCCTTGCAGGCGGTCTGGAGACGGAGACAGACTACGCGTACAAGGGAGAGGACGAGAAATGCCGCTTCAACCGCACTGACGTCCGCGTCTACATCAATGACTCTGTTTCCATCTCCTCTGATGAACAGGGTAGGTCTGGCTGGTAGAGTAGTGTGTGGATTATATTGTCATATTGTCTTTATAATTATATCTATCTGTTGAACTAAGAAATAATTTTTTATTTAGCATTGTTTATCGAACAATTTACAACAATTTGGAGTTCTGATGCATAGGAAGTAACCACAAGGGCGTTAGTCACAGTTGTTTAACAGCCACGCATCAGAATGACAGTGTTGTTTATTGGCCGATAAACAATGATAGTGCAAAAATTATTTAGTTTCTAGCATGATTTGACATGTATTTTTAGCTCACCTGAGCACGAAGTACTTGGTGAACTGTTGGTATAGGGGAGCTCTCCTGTGTCGTCCGTCGTTCGTGTGCCGTCAACAATTTGAATCGTTCTCACACTGGAGACTTCACTTTTTATTCAATCTTAACCAAACTTGCACAGTTTGTGTATGACCATCTCGGACGGGATTGTTATTGGGCCAGATCACACCAGTAACACTAGAGTTATTGCCCCTTTTTCATGCCAAAAAAAGTGCAAAAATGCCTTTTTCCAACATATAGACTTTATTTTCCATCCAATCTTAACCAAACTTTCACAGTTTGTGTATGACCATCAGATCTCAGCAGACGCCAAAAATGGGCAAGATCGTGTTTCAAAAACAAGAGTTATTGCCCATTGTTTATGAAAAAAATATACAAAAATGGACATTATTCAGGATAGAGACTTCATTTTTCATCCAATCTTCACCAATCTTGCACAGTTTGTCAATTACCATGAGATTACAGTTGAAGTCTAATATAAGCAAGATCGGACCAGAAACACTGGAGTTATTGCACTTTGTTTGTGAAAAAAATATGCGAAAATGGACATTATTCAAGATAGAGACTTCATTTTTGACCCAATCGTCACCAATCTTGCACAGTTTGTCTATTACCCTAACATTAAAGGTGAAGTCGAATATAAGCGAATCAGGCCAGAAACACCAGATTTATTGCCATTTGTTTGTGAAAAAAATATACAAAAATGGACATTATTCAGGATAGAGACTTCATTTTCTATCCAATCTTCACCAATCCTGCACAGTTTGTTTATGAACGTGAAGTAAAATATAAGCATGATCGGGCCAGAAACACCGGAGTTATTGCCCCTTGTGTGTGAAAAATAACATCAACAAGTTATCAATGATTGGCTTGCACACACAAATTTTTATTCAATAATGACCAAACTTACACAGTTTGCGTATGACCATACAAATTGATTGATAAAATTTGATTTGCAACAGTTGCAAACCTTGTGCGCAGTTATTTGTACATGCAACATTGATGGCTTCTGAGCCTGCATTAACATCATATATCATCATTGGAAAGAAAATTATCAAAGAAAAATCAAAACTTGACCTTACAGCACAGCCATCGCAATTAGGGCTTTGCAACTAGTTGTCCAAAACTGTCTGCAAAAAAAAGGAAATCAAAATAATACTGTTTCTGCATTTTCCATAATTGTCACTGACTTAATGAAAAATGGTTAGGTAAGAATATCGAGAAAAATGATTTGAGACTGCATATCCACTACCCAACTCGTACTTTAGTTAGCCCATTGCACTAAACGATGTTTTAAATCAAATCGATCCTATCCCCCTTTGCCTATTGTTCAGATACCTTAATTTTCAAACCTGTCACAACAGTGTGGTCTTCATCTGTACCAGTTCTCAGGTGAGCGCTTTGGGCCATCATGGCCCTCTTGTTGCAATTGTAATTGGAACTACTTGTTACTATGCTCCGCTTAGAATAGAGACTACGTTTTGCGTTGTTTATAGTTGAAAAACAATAATTTTGTTCTTTGTCTATAGAAAAATGAGCGAGTATCGTGTTTTTTAGAATGTTGTTTCTAGCATCTTAGATTACTGCTCACGTTTGTGTTATTATATTTCATGCAACACCAGATTTGCATGAGTGTTCATTATTTTACAGTGTTTATCAGTGCACCATTGCAGCTGTACTTTGTTCTGATGAGGATTAATAGAATATTTAGTCATCAGTACACAATTCCAAATGTGTTTTCAATATAATTTTAAAGACACAGACATTACAAAAATGCTTTACTAGTTTAATCATCAAGGAAATAAAGAAAGTGATTTGTATTGCTAAATCAGTGCAGGTTCTACAAGAAATGTTTTGTGCCAATCACAAGATACTCAAATGCATAGAATATGTGTTAATGTTGATAATTGTATATAATTAGAACAAAACTTGTGGATGTTTATTGAAACTGTATTGTCCTGTTTGCAGAGATGGCAGCCTGGCTAGTAGCTAATGGTCCTATCTCCATCGGTATCAACGCCTTTGCTATGCAGGCAAGTAGAACATTTGGTCTAAGGGAGATAACTATATTGGAATCAAATTATCTTACAGACTTGATATGTATTTGAACAAATGCTTAAAAACAAGTTAATGATATAATGAGATGTTCCACGATCTGTGAACTCAATATTGTATGTATTTGAAGTGTAGTAAAAATTACTAACATTGTTGACTTTAAAGAAAAAAAAGTCTTTGGTGTTAAAATAATCTGTTAAAACACATAAAAAGACACTCAAAAATACACATACATAACAGAAGTAAAACCAATGAATTATATAAAGATATATATATTATTTTACGTCCATTTTTATTTGCATAAATGTTCATGCTTTTTCTGAGCAATAAATTTCTTAACATTGTTAATGGAAATTAACAAATACCATGCTAATCTAGACATGATTGTTTTCTATGTGAAGTTTATCTCATATTTTAACTCCCATCATTTCATGATTTCAGTACTACATGGGCGGTATTTCCCACCCCTGGAAGATCTTCTGTAACCCCAAGGATCTGGACCATGGAGTGCTCATCGTCGGATATGGAGTCGGTACGTTCACTTGTCATAGCAGACTTTGTATTTTGTGTTGTAAGTGAAGTATTATAAACATGAATCTAATGGTACAAATAGCTATTTGTTAACCAAATTTTTTGAAGAAAAATTTCAGTTATTAGATTTAATGAAACTTAATTACAGATACCTTATATCGAGACCTCGCTTGGAATTGCATATGGGGAGGGGAGGGTCAAGTTCACCGTTACTAAAAATAGAAAGATGGTTTCCACTCAATAACTTGAGAACGCATTGAGATATTTTAATGAAAATTAATACATAGATACCTTATATCAAGACCTCGCTTGGGAATGTATTTGGGTGGGTGGGTCAAGGTCACTGTAAATAAAAATAGAAAAACGCTCAATATCTTGAGAACACATTGAGATATTTGACCATCTCCGTGGCCTGGTGGTTAGGGCGTTCGCCTACGGAGCATGAGGTCGAAGGTTCGAGTCCTACACAGGGCGAGTTCTGATATGGCCGGTTGCCTACCCAGCAGCTAGTTAAATCAAGGGGTTCCGATTGCCTCCCTGCCAAGCGCCCGGCATACAGGATAGGAATCGGGAGTAAAGATGTTCATCAGTAAAGGTGTCTCATAAGTCAAAACTGGCTGGCCCTTAATCGCGAGGGGTGACACTATAATAGACAAACACTTTACTTTTATCGAATGTAACTTAATTCATAGATACCTTTTATCGAGACCTTGCATGGGATTGCATATGGGGTGGGTGGGGTCAAGGTCACTGTTACTAAAAATAGGAAAACGGTTTCCGCTCAATAACGTGACAACGCATTGAGATATTTTAATGAAACTTCAAACATAGCAACCTTATATAGAGACCTTGCTTGGGATTTCATATAGGGTGGGTGGGTTCAATGTCGAGGTCACCATTACTAAACATAAAAGAAACAGTTTCCGCTCAAAAGCTTGAGAACACATTGAGATACTTTAATGAAACTTCATACATAGATATTGTATATCTGGACCGCGCTTGGGATTGCATGTGGGGTGGGTGGGGTCAAGGTCAAGGTCACCATTACTAAAAATAGACAAACAGTTTCCACTCAATAGCTTCAGAAGACATTGAGATATTTTTATGAAACTTCATATGTAGATGCCTTATATCTAGACCTTGATTGGGATTGCATATGGGTTGGTGAAGTCAAGATCAAGGTCACCATTACTTATTTTTGTGCGGACTTTAATGCATTTCGTTCGAAAATTTTGGTTTTCGTGGAATTTTGTGGTATGACTGAGATTGACTAAAATAAATGTGATCTGGTATGACATTAACTTGAGATTGACTAAAGAAAAATAAATGTGATCTGGTATGACATTAACTGAGATTTACTAAAGAAAAATAAATGTAAAATTGCTTAGTTTAATTGCCAGCTATTTCATCTAATTTTCGTCAATGATGTACATTGAGGCGGTGTTGTAAATGACAGTTTCATACCTCTCCTGTCTGCCTTAATGTTCACAGAGGGCAGCAAGCCATACTGGATTGTGAAGAACAGCTGGGGACCAGACTGGGGCGAGAAGGTAATCTTACATTCTCGTTTCACTGCCAGTATTTAATGTTAAAATGTACACATTGAATGTAGTTCCACGTGAAAACCAAGTAACGAGGAACACTGCATGTGCGTAAAGTGTCGTCCCGAATTAGCCTGTGCAGCTGCTCCAGGAGGGCACGTTCCGCTTTTATGGTATTTTCTGTTTCAAAGAGGTCTCTTCTAAACATAAATCCACTGTAGGCGGAAAGTGCCGTCCTGGATTAGCCTGTGCGAACTGCACAGTCTAATCCGGGACGACACTTTACGCACATGCATTAAGGCCGGTTTTCCCACGACACACCTCATTTATTTATTATTTCCACACAGGTCCAGTAAATTTAAGCACTACCTGTACATAAAATTTGCCATTCTAAGGGAGGTAATCATTTTAAATGAATCACACCCTTGGGACAACCTCAACTTCCGATTGGTTTTGCTTTAATGACATCTTTAAACTACCGATATATGTTACTCTTATAAACAGATGAAAAGTTAATACCATGTTCATAACTATTATATTACATAATAATAATAATACATTGGTACACAAAATACATTTTGTAGTCAAATAATTTATCTTGTTAACATATTCAAATTCAGTCCCATTACTAAAACAGAACATGGTACAATTTGCTTACTCTGTACTTTTCAGGGTTATTACCTGGTGTATAGGGGTGCGGGTGTCTGTGGTCTGAACACCATGTGCACCTCTGCTGTTGTCGACTAGATATGTCAACAGTGTCCACTCACTCATTAGTGTGGAATGCATTGCTTAATAAAAAATGGACATCGAAAATGTAAATAAAAAGGGAAAAAGGATCAAATACAAACTTTCTAGAATTGTATTTGTATGTATATACATGTTTTTGTTGACTGTTATATTCTGAAAATGTTCTCTTGTTATATTCTGAAAATGTTTTCTTGTTTACTTATATAAATTGGTTCAAAGTAACTAATTGGTAACATATTGTACATGTATGTGATTACTGTTCATGGATATTATGCTAATGTTCAGTTGTTTCTAAAATGGTTGAACGATTATCTAGTTGTAACATAAAGGTTTGTAGTGTTTTTATTTGAACACAATTATTGAAAGGAAATAGTGTGATAAATATACTTGTAATCACTTCTTTTCTTGTTTTCAACTCTACACAAACTAGATAGTTTAATGTACCATTGGTTATATTACCCCCAAAATAGCAACAGAATATAAACACTGGCATTACAGCTGTTTTTAGACAATTGCAAGTTATTTTCACAGCTGTTTTTAGACAATTGCAAGTTATTTTCACAGCTGTTTTTAGACAATTGCAAGTTATTTTCACAGCTGTTTTTAGACAATTGCAAGTTATTTTCACAGCTGTTTTTAGACAATTGCAAGTTATTTTCACAGCTGTTTTTAGACAATTGCAAGTTATTTTCACAGCTGTTTTTAGACAATTGTAAGTGATGATTGAAAAAAAAACACCTTGAGTACATACATTTTTTTTTTAATTTCATAATACTCGTATTTCGTGTGGATTGTTACAACATTATCTGCTGAGGTATATATGTTGTGTGTTGGATGTGTTTTATGATCTCTTAAAGTGCAGTGTTGGTTTCTATAATTATAAAATCTATCGATCTGCAATGTTTTAATACAAAATTGTAAAATAATTGTGCCTAAAACAATAGGTGATACATGTAGTATGCTTGTAAAATTCTTTCACTGGGACCATCTCCCAAATTGTTAACAGTAACTGCAGCCTCTTCAAATTGATCAATGGAAGTTTGTCAGTGTCGATTTCCATTTTTTCTAGTTTATAAAATAACAGTCTTTTGTATTATTTTATTTTGACTTCTCCTGTTTTGAATCCGAACTCTCAGGTTGTAGAAAATGTGGTGATATAAACTTAACACATTATTTTTGGAACATATTTACATATTGTATTCTTTTCATTTAGAAATACTTCAATATTGTTGATATTGTAGGACTGTGATAATTTGTTATGAAATATATAGATGTTAGCCAAGATTGTGGCCATTCCTTTGTACTTAGATTGCATGTATATGGAATGGATTTCACTGTTTTGTACTCGTCACTTAAACTGTGTAATTGTTCTTTGTACTAACGCTTGTTTGTGAGAATGTAATTTTTTATGTCTTTGTACAAATTAATCTTGGTGGCTGTAGTGCTTTCATATTATGTAAAATGCAAGCTTCTTTTCTTTATAAAAATTACCTTGAAAGTTTTCTGTTGTCGAAAGTTTTGTTTAATAATAAGAAGAGGTTTGAACTTCCCATTTAGAAATATTTGTAGAAATGTGTTGTGAAAATTAAATACCAGTACATGTACTTATATGCTTGGTCAAAATTGGAAACTACTCATACGAGAAGTTTGGATATTAAAAATTTGTAAACATTTTGGAAAACTAATATTTCAAAAACATGACCGATTCCAAGGTTTGATGTCAATTATCAAAGTTTATTACAATAAAAGTTAGCAGATTTGTTTAAAAAAACAATGCAACAGCGTCAAGTCTCTGGCAGGACCAGTGAATGTACACAAAGTTGTTATTAAACACCAAAAATACTAGGTACTCTTTTAGTCTTGGCACTTGGTGTCGTTTTGTTGTTTAATTTGTTCATAATAGATCTTCTGTTCTTTGTATGAAAAAAACAACAAAAAAACAATAAACTTCTTCGAAAATTAGTTTTTGTTGATTTTATATTTAGAGCATGACTATTTCAATTAATCAATATATTAGTATGTAAGGAAATTTTAAATTTGAAGACAAGAGGGCCATGATGGCCAAAAAGGCTCACCTCAGTACTGGCAAAGATGGAAGCCTTACTGTTGTGAAAGCTTGTGGGAATGTACTCCATAATATCCTTAAATAATTTGTCGAGCTAATTTACTCTCATACATATAACAAGTAAAGACCAGGATATATTTTCTCTACCCTGGTATCCAACTTTTCGCATGCCATTTTGGAAGAATAGTGTTAATACTGCAGTTCTGAAAGATAAAGGTGAGGCTGCGCAGAAGTCAAGTCATGCTTACCAGCTTGTTTCAAAGCATCGAGTGTATTGCCATTTACCCGTCCTATATATTCAAAGCATAGAGTGTATTGCCATTTAGCCGTCCTATATATTCAAAGCATAGTGTATTGTCATTTACCCGTCCTATATATTCAAAGCATAGAGTGTATTGCCATTTACCCGTCCTATATATTCAAAGCATAGTGTATTGCCATTTACCCGTCCTATATATTCAAAGCATAGTGTATTGCCATTTACCCGTCCTATATATTCAAAGCATAGAGCGTATTGCCATTTACTTGTTCTATATATTCAAAGCATAGTGTATTGCCATTTACCCGTCCTATATATTCAAAGCATAGTGTATTGCCATTTACCTGTCCTATATATTCAAAGCATAGAGTGTATTGCCATTTACCCATCCTATATATTTGAAGCATAGAGTGTATTGCCATTTACCCGTCCTATATATTCAAAGCATGAAGTGTATTGCCAATTACCTGTCCTATATATTCAAAGCAGTGTATTGCCATTTACCCGTCCTATATATTCAAAGCATAGAGTGTATTGCCATTTACCTGTCCGATATATTCAAAGCATAGAGTGTATTGCCATTTACCTGTCCTATATATTCAAAGCATAGAGTGTACTGCCATTTACCCGTCCTATATATTCAAAGCATAGTGTATTGCCATTTACCCGTCCTATATATTCAAAGCATAGAGTGTATTGCCATTTACCTGTTTTATATTCAAATTCGCTTTAGATCCTATGGTCATAGACAAATTGTGCAAGTTTGTTCCAGACTGGTTGAAAATGAAGTCCCTGTCTAGCATCAAATCCATTTCTGCATTAATTTTCACTATTAAAGTGAAATAACTGCAGTGTTCGTGGCCTGTCTCATTTGCTGCTTGTGTTGAGATCTTTTAGCCAAAGCCAAAGAGATCTTATAGCCAAAGAAATATGTTCTCTTGGCCGAGTTCGAAAATGGTTCCAATTCTTTGAAAAACATAGCCGCCAGGGGGCGGGGCAGTTTTCCTTATATGGCTATAGAAAAAGCTTGTGAATACTCTAGAAGTCACAATTTTTGCCCAATTAACATAAAACGTGCTCAGAACCTTTGTTCTTATGATATCTCGGCCAAGTTCTAATCTGGGTCATGTGGGGTGGAAAACTAGGTCACTAGGTCAAATTGAAGAAAAAGCTTGTTAACACTAGAAATCACATTTTTTGCCCAATCTTCATGCAAACTTGGTCAGAACATTTGTCTTAATGGTATCTCGGCTGAGTTTGAATCTAGGTCATTTGGGGTCAAAAACTGGGTCACTAGATCAAATTGAAGAAAAAGATTGTTAACACTCTAGAAGTTACATTATTTGCCCAATCGTCATGAAACTTGGTCAGAACATTTGTCCCAATGGTATCTCGGCTGAATTCGAATCTGGGTCATGTGGGTTCAAAAACTAGGTCACTAGGTCAAATTGATGAAAAAGCTTCAATTTCGATATGTAATTTGAATGTCTGTTGTTACTTAAGTTTTTCAAACCATGATGATTAAGGCCGCATTTCCATCGGTCCGTATCAGTATGTCCATATCCGTATAAACATCTAACACATGGAAAATTGTTAGACTAATGAAACTCAGGTGAGCGACCCAGGGCCATTTGGCCCTCTTGTCATGATAAAAGAGCCATAACATAGAAATTGTTACAAAGATTATTGAACAAAGAGAGAAATATGTTAATACTTTGTGCTATACAAATATTACATACTGGTACCTGTCTCTAGATATTCCATGCAGACCATACTTAACCGACATTTCGCAGTATGTTAACTTTGGAATCCCAGTATGCCAACTTTGGAATGCTCGTGCACTTATTACTACCCTTTTGGAAGATTGAATAACACCTATGAAACCTGAAAGTTCTTAGTGCTAGAAGCCATGCAGTTCCTTTGAATCACTTTATATACAAGTTGTTTAAGGTGCATATTGATGGTATTTTACAAAGGTTTAAACAAATATTAAACACAAGATTTCCCATTTATATACAAAAATATAAGAGAAGCAACAATGTACCATATTGAAGGACTCATTAAGAAGAAAGCATATACAAATAAGCATATACAAATACAAAGCAAATAATTTTAGACACATTAATCCTGTAGGAATCGCATTCCAACTGCAAATCACACTTCATTGAAAACTTCTTACCGATATTGTGTCCATCATAGAGCGTTTATTAATTCGCCCATGTGCGTAATGGAACAGCATGCACATTGAGGTCTCATCGATTTTACTACTAGTACACTTTCCTGCACCAGCAAAAATGTCATTGGGGGTTTATAATATTAACTATTATATATTTGTCAATTTTTTATTTTTTTTTAATTATAAAACATCGTCATTTAAAATTCTCTGTAAATGAACTTCATTATGCAAATGTTGTTGTGAACATACGTCTATAAGCCCTCTGAAGAAATTAAATTTGTTATCAAGTAGGGAACACATTCTATTATTAACAGTCACATCACAGACACAGCATTCTTTAAACTTCAGGCCCTGTGTTCCCAAAACAAGTTGAGCCCGATTTTCAGGTTTAAGATAAACTTTAGCCCGAGATTTCAGGATCAGTCTCTACAATGGTGTTCACTAAAAATTTGGATCAATTTTAATTGCTAATCAAATATATATTATACATGATTATGAACTCCTCTCAGCGTACATTTTCTATTATGATTTGAAGATTTTAATAAAACCTTAACATTCATGTTTAACATTGAAGAAAAGATATTTTGAAAATGAAATATTTTTGAGATTCGGCTTTGTTGAGCTTAAGATAAAGATCAGCTAAGATTGATCTTGACCCTGCAGTCAATCCTTTGTGATCATGGGGCCAGGATAATGATCTACATGTGCAGTAGCATAGGTTTAGCATGTAGTTCCAAAAATCGAAAATACATGTATTCGTCAAGACTCTTAAAATCAATGGTTTTCATTAAGGTAACATGACCATGGTCTGTATTCCAGAAACATTCTAAGTAATATCTTATCCATTACATTAAAATCAACATTTTATTTAATTTATTATTCCTTTTGTACAGCGCGTTGTGCTGTTTATTAATTATTACATATAGTATAAATGTTTTGTCATTAAAACATAAAAAGAATCACAAAATTATGCATAATTTTTATATATATAACAATCTTAAGAGAAAATATTTTAAGATACACTAAAGATGCTTCTGGAATACGGCCCCTAGTCTATTTATTTTTACAATGCAGTCAATACTCTTTTCACACAGGTATGTGCTTTTATCCTAGTCAGATGAAGGTAGTCATTTTCTATAGTAACGAAAGCAAATCAGCAGGTTTCAATGTATAAGATTCTGTGTTTGGTTCCTAAAATCTACATTATGCATGCATTCGGGCATAAGCTTCTTAAAATTATGAGCTGTCAGTTGACTTCTGTTACTCTAAAAATGGCGATTGAGCTAGCTCGTGTACAGTATATATATATAATTTAGGGATTGAAATAATTTGTTTAACTACCAAGCAACTGTATAATATAGCCCAGGATACAATATCACACAATTCCAGATTTGTATCTACTAATGAGGCGCCGTGGGAAAACCGGGCTTAATTCATGTGTTAAGTAGTTCGCACGGGACAACACTTTCCAGGTACAGTGGATTTATGTTTAGAATACATTACCTTGAAACAGAAAATACCATAACAATGGAAAGTGTCGTTCCGGAGGACTGCACAGGCTGATCATGGCGGACACTTTATGTACATGCATTAAGCCCAGTTTTCCCATGACACACCTCATATATATTAGTATACATACATATAATTGGAAAATGCAATCTGAAGCTATAATTTGCTTCAAGATAAGCGTCTTTGTAGCTGAAATATATTGAATACAATTTTTACACTGTACAGACATGGCGAAAGACCGTCGGCCCGTCGGACATTGCCGACGAAAATTTTAAAAGGCCGACGGTGAAATCCAATATCGTCGGACTTACTGTCCGGTAATTTTTTTGTTTCCATTTCCAAAGTTTGTAACCTCTTCGCAGTTTTCACAACAAAATTATTTCGCAGTTACCTGTTCCTGTGTATTCGGATTCGTTGCCATACGTAAACAAGTGAGTTTTTAATACGAACAGTGTGTTTTGCGAAAATATTTATCGAAATCTATCGTACATTTTCGGTGATATTCAAGTGTTATAAGTACAAACCATGAGTGCCTTCGACAAATTAAAATATGTTAAGGGGGCAATGCCGAATAAAAAAACAACTGCTCCGTCAGATAAAACGCATTCCCCACCCACCAAAGTCACCAAATACTAACGTAAATTTCAATCTTCATGGTGTGAAGGGCGTCCAAAGGATTTGACACAAACTTGTGATTCCTCATTGTACTGGAGGTGTACTATATTCTATAAAGTGATGAAAAATGTTCAATTTTGTGTATGTCATTATATTGAAAAAATAAAAGTAAAGTTAAATATTGGCACATTAAAATTTAAGAATAAAAACTCTTAAGTGGTGAATGTTAAATACCAAAAGTTGAGGCCTGTGAAGTTCACAACTGGCCTGTAAATTTTTCCTCTCCGTAGGACAGTCTGGCCTGTAAATTGTGACGGTCTTTCGCCATGTCTGCTGTAACCTTAATCAATGATGGTTGACAGGCATTCCTGGTATGTACAGGATATGCCAAAAAATCCTGACAATATTCAAAGGTACTGAAGGTCACAGTGGTGTAATGGTACTTCGTGATTGGGAGGTCCTTCAATCTTGGGGAGCGTTTGAGTGATCCTTCTCAAGACACAGAATACTGGTTATACCCATGAAACGGACTCAAAAGTGTCTCCATATGTCTTTTGGCTCTCTACACAATATGTTTCGACAAAAAGAACATCCAACATGGTGTCAGATACATTTTTATCACATGGTCTCGTCTTCCGTGTAATACAGCCATTACAAATAGTTTTACCTTACACATGTGTAAGATATCATTTTGAACATTTTCGTTAGCTAAATATTCTTTAACTGACCAATCGTATGACGTTATTTTGGTGAAATGACGTCGTCAACATGAAATGACGTCACGTCAGTACACAACTTTTAGGATTCATCAACTTCTTTGGTTTTTCAAACACTATCACCTTTGATACTTTTTCTTTAAACAGGTGCACATCCATGTATCCCACTTCAGTTATTATCCCGGTATTCATTATCTATGGCACCATGACACGAAAAAGTCCTTTTAGTTCTGGGAATTAATCCTTAAAATATGGCTAAATAAATACAAGAGCTGTCAGAGGACAGCGTGCTCGACTATTCTTCGTATTTCAGTTGGTACAGCGGAAGGGGCAGACATATGTAGTTTATAAATTATAAGTCTTTGGGGGAAAAAACACTTTAACCCCAAAATCTATGTGAACAGTGTGCATACCTCTTTTTTATAATATAAAACTGAGTTATAGGGAATGTTGCACCTGATGCTGGAGAAGATTACAAACGATTCTAAGTTTCAAGTGAATACCTTATGTAGTTTAGAAATTATAAGACTTTTGAATAAAAACTTTACACTGAAAATCTATGTGAAGAGTGCATAACTCTGTCAAAATACAAAACATGGTTATGTGGATTGTGGCAATTGATGCTGAAGTTGATGACAAAGGTACATTCCAAGTTTCAAGTGAAATTTTGAAGTTATAGAACTTGAATAAAAACGTCAATCTGAAAATCTATGTAAAAGGGGGCATAACTCTGTCAAAATACAAAACTTAGTTATGGGGAAAGTTGCACTTAAATGATGTTGGAGTCAATGACGATGGTATATTCCAAGTTTCAAATGAATAACTTGCGTCGTTTTGAAATTATAAGACGTTTGAAAATAAACTTTAACCAGAAAATCTGTTTTGAAGTTATAAGACTTTTGAAAATAAACCAGAAAATCTATGTGAAGAGAGGACATGACATTGTCAAAATACAAAACCGAGTTATGGGGAGTGATGCACTTGATGTTAATGGCTAAGGTACATTACATGTTTCAAGTGAATAAATTATGTAGTTTTGAAGTTATAAGACTTTTGAATATAAACTTTAAACAGAAAATCTATGTCAAAAAGAGGCGTAACTCTGTCAAAATTCAAAACTTTGTTTTTGGGAATGTTGCACCTGATGCTGGAGTTGATGACTAAGGTACAGGTACATTCCAAGTTTCAAGTGAAGTTACAAGACTTTTGAATATCAACTTTAAGATCAGATGCGGATACAGATGCCGGGGATAGTAGGAAAGCTCACCTATTCTTAGAAAAGTCGAGCTAAAAAACCGTTCTTCTGAAACCATCATTTCACAATACAATGTATTAATAAGAATTTAAACATTTCAAAATTCACATGTACATGTAAATGAAGTAACAAGCAACAAGAGCACTGATTTTTAAACATTTAATGACTTAAATTGCAATGAAAAAAGTAAGAAGTGATAGAAAAAATTTGTTTCTGCAATGAATACATATTAAGCTGAAATAACAGCTTTCATTTGTCAAACGTACACAATGATTCTATTGTAATGGAAAAATGTTAAACAAAAATAGAGAAGAACACTCAAATTCTTTGCCATTGATAAATGCAGTAAACAGTGATAACACCAATCTATATTTGTTATTAAATACCATTCAAGAATTCTACCAAGTATGAACATGCATGTATTGTATTCATAATAAATGGGTGTCCATATTAAATGTGCCAATATACTGTGTAAAAACTATGTAAATCATCGAGATAGGAGGCTAAAAATCTGTACACTTTAATTGTATGCATTCATAAAACCCATTAAACTGGAGATAACCACCTACTGTTTACTCCCATTTAACCAAGTACATGTATCAGAAAAACTGCTTCAACTAAAAACCGCATGGCAGGAGTTTTTAAAATAAACACGACCAGCAAGCTTCAAGAACCAGTAAGGTATGTTCTGCAAACTCTGTTTTTATGAAGTACAACAAAGGGAACAATGTTTCTACCGTCACAGTAAAATCAACATTGTTGGAATCAACATATCTATACAAACAGGTGGCATATACGTGAACACAACTTCCTAACAGTTAGCAAAGTTAACAGTTACGAAAGTAAGTGTCTCAGGATCTTAATTCAACAGAATTCCATAATGAACACAGCATATCAAACAGTTCATGTTTCCACGTCAATCTCTACTGTGTTCCGGTCCCTGATCCAGATCCGGTTCCCATCTGCTGCTGCCCCGCAGCCTGCTGCCCATACCACTGGGCGTACTGGTTCCAGTTCTGCCACTGGTTCTGATTGTACGCCCCCCACGCAGCAGCATTGTATGCCTGCTGTGTACCGGTAGCGGTCGTTCCCGAGGCTACAGCATTGGTCGCAGTTCCGGTCGCAGCCTGCTGCTGACTGTACCCTGGCCACTGCTGGAAAAACCAAGCCAAACAAGTAGATTCAGATTTATGGTCAAAATGTTATACTTTGTTACTCAAAAACAATTTCTTTGTTGAAACATTATAAATATCTTAAACAATGCGCCAGACACCTGTAATTAATGTATTGTAGGTAAAATCTATTTTCAAATATTCACAACTACATTACTTTAAAATGCATAAGGGCTGTTCCAGGAAAAAAAGTGACGGGGTGGCGGAACGCCGATGTATTAAAAATCGGTGGGTGGGGGGTGATAGAGGGATAAAATTGAGTTGGGTAGGGGTATTTTTTCAATTCTAATTGAATTGTTGTTAGGGGGTAATTTTGTCACCGATCTTTTCGAATTAAAACTCATAAAACAGCCGACAGTCTTATTACGAAGTGTATTGAGTAAGAGTTATTTTATGTGGTAAGATAATTATTGGGTAGGAAAACATATGTGCTGCTTTCACGGCTTTATTGCAGTGAAAGACCATGTATAACGCTAACCCATGTACAATGCGGCTCCGATTTTTGAAGCAAAATTTGATGGGAAAAAACTGGAAACCATTTGCTGCTGTTGTTGCTAATGACCACTGATGTTATTTTACCAAATTCTGTCCATGTTTTTTGCTGTTGATCTGGAATATTGTACTAAATTTACTTTCATAAAAAACGTAATCAACGTAAATTTCAGATACGCATACATAATTACCTTGCGCGCTAAACACATATTAATCCAAATTAAACGTAAATATTCATATTAATATTTTAATGCCGTAACACAATCTCCATTTTAATTCCAATACATGTATATTTTGTCAGTACCATTTAAATCTCCAAGTTATTCAATGCAACATAACTGTCTGATTTTTTCATACCCTTGACATTTCCTCTCGTTCATTAATGCTCTATCGACAATGCTTGCATTGTTCAGGTACAGTAGTATTAATTAATGCTTTTTTCACTGACCACGTGTTAATCGTGTTACACGCTTAGTGCTACAAACCGCTCGACAATGGCCCCAGCTCAGCAGTCACATCAAAGACTTTTTGAAGTCAAACTGACACCGTTGCTATGGTTGTTGCTAATGGCTTGCAGATTTAGAGGCCTGGCTAATTGATGATGTCGCGCTTTCACTCTTCTCAGTTGTAACAGGCGTTGTTATCAATGACTGTGTTTTTAATGGATTTTATTGTTTGTTCAAATTGGAAAAATGATTGCATGGTAATTAGAATGCAATGTCTTTATAATAAAAAAAATGAATTAAATATAAAACAAATATAACTAAAATGTTGAACAAAACAAGAGGGCCACGATGGCCCTAAGTCGCTCACCTGATATCTTTGTATGAAGTTTCATTAAAATATCTCAATAGGTTTTCAAATTATTGAGCGAAGACTGTTTTCCTATTTTTAGTAACAGTGACCTTAACCCCACCAACCACATACGTAAAGCAAGGTCTCGATATAACGTATCTACGTATGAAGTTTCATCAAAATATCTCAATGCGTTCTTAAGTTATTGAGCGTAAACCGTTTTTCTAATTTTAATAACAGTGACCTTCACCCCACCCAACCCATAAGCAAACCCAAGTGAGGTCTCGATATAAGATACGTGTAATAAGTTTCATTCAAATATCGGAATGCTTTCTCAAGTTACTGAGCGGAAACCGTTTTCTATTTTCAGTAACGTTGACCCTGACCCCACCCACCCCATAATGCAATCCCAAGCAATGTCTCGATATAAGGTACTTATGTATTAATTTTTATTAAAATAGCTCAATGCGTTCTCAAGATATTTAGCGGAAACCATTTTTCTATATTTAATAACGGTGACCTTGACCCCATCAACCCCATATGCAATCCCAATCGTGGTCTCAATATAATGTATTTATGTATTAAGTTTCATTAAAATATCTCAATGCATTCTCAAGATATTGAGCGGCAACCGTTTTTCTATTTTTAGTAACAGTGACCTTGACCCCTCCTACCTGATATGCAATCCCATGCGAGGTGCCGATATAAGGCATCTATGTATTCAGTTTCATTACAATATCTCAATGCGTTCTAAAGTTACTGAGCGGAAACCGTTTTTCTATTTTTAGTAACAGTGACCTTGACCCCACCCATCTAATATGTAATCCCAATCAAGGTCTCAATATAATATTTTAACCAAATATGAAACCTCTGGGCCTGGTGGTTTCAGAGAAGAATTTTAAAATCATTTTGCAATTTACGTCTATATAAACCATGTGACCACTGGGGTGTGACCAGCTTTGACCCCAGGGGCATCATTTAACAATCTTTATAGAGACCACTACACAACGTTACATACCAAATATAAAACCTTTACCCTTGAACTTTCAGAGTAGAAAATTGTTAAAGTCATTTTGCTATTTAAGTCTATATAAACTATGTGACCCCCGGGGTGTGGCCAGTTTTGACCCCAGGGGCATCACTTGAACAATCTTTGTAGAGGACCACTATACAATGTTACATACCAAATATGAAACCTCTGGGCCTTGTGGTTTTAGAGGAGGAGATTTTTAAAGTCATTTTGCTATTCAAGTCTATATAAACCATGTGACCCCCGAGGTGTGGCCAGTTTGCAGCCCAGGGGCATTATTTGAACAATATTTGTAGAGGACCACTATACAATGTTACATACCAAATATGAAACCTCTAGGCCGTGCAATTTGAGAGAAGATTTTTTAAGTCATTTTGCTATTTACGTCGATATAAACCATGTGAGCCACGGGGTGTGGCCAGTTTTCACCCCAGGGGCATCATTTGAACAATCTTTGTAGAGAACCACTATACAATGTTACATACCAAATATGAAACCTCCGGGCCTTGCGGTTTCAGAGGAGAAGATTTTTAGTCATTTTGCCATTCAAGTCTATATATACCATGTGAGCCCGGGGGTGTGGCAAGTTTTGACCCCACAGGCATCATTTGAACAATCTTTGTAGAGAACCACTATACAATGTTACATACCAAATATGAAACCTCCGGGCCTTGCGGTTTCAGAGAAGATTTTTAGTCATTTTGCTATTCAAGTCTATATAAACCATGTGAGCCCCGGGGTGTGGCCAGTTTTGACCCCACGGGCATCATTTGAACAATCTTTGTAAAAGACCACTATACAATGTTACATATCAAATATGAAACCTCTGGGCCTTGCGGTTTCAGAGAAGATTTGTAAAGTCAGTTTGCTATTTAAGTCTATATAAACCATGTGACCCCGGGTTGTGGCCAGTTTTGACCCCAGGGGCATCATTTGAACAATCTTTGTAGAGGACCACTATACAATGTTACATACCAAATATGAAACCTCTAGGCCTTGCGGTTTCAGAGAAGATTTTTGCTATACAAGTCTATATAAACCATGTCACCCCCGGGGCGTAGCCAGTTTTGATCCCAGGGGCATCATTTTAACAATCTTTGTAGAGGACCACTAGAGGATGTCACATATCAAATATGAAAGCTCCAAAGCTTGTGGTTTCAGAGAAAAATATTTAAAAGTTTTCAGTTGTTTAATCTATTTTTAGCTCTGGTGACCTACATATGCAGCAGACTGGATCGATTTGAATTATTTTGAAAGAGGGTCACCCAAGGATCATTCCTGTGAAGTTTGGTGAAAATCTCACCCAGTGGTTTAGGAGATGTTCATTGAATGAAAATGTTGACACACGACGGACAAAAGGCGATCCTAAAAGCTCACCATGAGCATGTTGTGCTCAGGTGAGCTAAAAACATTGCTGAAAATGATTGTTACAGTGTATAACGCGTACCAAATTTTCATAGCCGAATTTTAGGATAAAAATGGACGGGCAACAACTTAAGTGCTCTTATAGGCACTTTCAAAGGTAAATAAATCTGTACAACTGACATCATATTGTAATTATTTTTCCTGGACAAAGTTGCCGATTGGTGATTGGCTCCGACGGACAAGACAGGCAAATTTTGAGTGGGTACGATATTTAGTTCCTAAGAATTGGTCCGACCGTCCGACAGCTTTTTCAAGACTCATTCCTATATATTACTAGATAACAAAATATAAATATCTGAACAATTGAATACAGCTCTGCTATATCGCCATTTCCAATACATCGCGAATCGTCCGTGGATCATGTTCTTAATTAATTTTCATATTACCCCAACTGCAGTAAATAAATGCTGTTTGGTCTGGATTTTTGCGCCTTCATCGCTACTCTTTTCAGTTAAACTTGTGTTGTGCGACCAACTATAACCCAACCTGCGCAAAATCTAAGTGTAACAGTTTAGGGTCACCAGCTTGCGCGTGCCACCAAATCCTTTCACTGCAGTCTCTTTAATTAGCAGACCAATAACAAACATGGTTACAAGTATGGGTCGTGAAAAACGTGCTTCACGCCCTCCGGGTGTTAAAAGTAACTGTAAGTCAAAGACCTAAACGACAACAATATTCTTGATTCTGCGTAACTGCTTTCGCGTTTTAGAGGTAATATAATGGTGTCAACAAAAGATTGAGTAAAAATATGCGGCATACGTACAGACACCTAATTGTGTTGTTTTGCGCTACGAAACTTTTATACAACAGTAACATTTCACAGCTCTTTGCGCTACAAACTTTTTTTATAACACGGTCAATATGTCCTCGCTTTTTCGCTCCGGATGACATGACGTTGTGATCGTCAGCACCATTTTCGCGGGCTTTTTAGCAAACCACGGGTTTTACATGAAAAGCCGGTGCATACTAAATGTAAATAGAAATTGTGTGTACTGTATGTATCGTGAACAGTAAATTTGGACGGTCGTTTCGGATTTCGTTTTTATTATGCGCCTTGTCATATCATAGTGATATTAATTAAAACAACAATGACTACTGTGGGTCAAATTTGTTTGCTTTTTAGATCGCGAAAATACGTTAGTGTATACATGCATACATACTTAAACGAATGTTTTGGTCCGGCAAATTTTATTTCGGCCTGGCAACTTTCGACACGTTGTCAGACCAAATGTCCGACACTTTTTTGAGCTTTTGCGAAGTCTGCTGTTCAAAAGAAAAAAACACTTCATTAACAGCGGTCAACAACATAGGGGTAGTCAAGTTGATAAAAAAGAAATATAAAGCACGGGTGTGGGGCGGCCGCCCCCGTCATAAAGCAGGGGTGTGGGGCGGCCGCCCCCATCATAAAGAAAAAATAAGCAAAAAAGGGGCGGTGTGGGGGAATTTTATTTGTATTGGTGGTGGGTGTCAAGCCTACCAGTAATATTAATGTAGTGCTGGGGGGTATTGGACTTTTTCCAATTCTGTTGGTTGGGGGTTGAAAAAAAATAAAGTTGTGTTGGTGGTACCCCATGGCGTTCCCCCCCCCCCCCCCATCACCTTTTTTCCTGGAACAGCTCTAATGATAAAAGTGTGTAGGGTCCAATTGCCAATACTTTTGCTGTTGGTTTCTGAAAGTATGCTTCAAAGATGCCCAACAAGAAAACAGCCAAGCTCACCTGTGCATAGTTTGCCCATGCCTGGCTGGTGGCCTGCTGTCCCCAGGCCGGCTGTGCCGGCGTAGCGGTCTGACCCCACTGCTGCTGACCTCCCTGCTGGTTCCAGCTCTGGTTGCCATAGCCACCACTAGTCTGGTAGTTCTGCATGCTGCCTTGGTTATAGCCCTGTCCACCAGCAGGCTTGCTGTAGCCACCACTGCTAGAGCTGCCACCATAGCTGCCACCACTGCCACCATATCCTCCTCTTCCTCCACCCCAGCTGCCCTTCCCACCGTCCTGAGGACGTCAATAAATACTGGTTATTTAAAAATATGTTTATTTATTGTATGCTTTCCATTAATTTATAGGGAAACATAAGTGAATTAAAATTGGTAATTCGCTGTTTTAAAACATTGAAAATTACCACTTTGGTAATTTTCACTGTTTCACACTGGTTCCCAATTAAATGAAATGGATGTCGGACTCAAAATTGCGTGGAAAAGGCATAAAATAAAAAGAAAATGTGTTGTTTTCGGTAGAATATAGATTTTATATTCACTCGTGATCATAGAAAAAATATTTTTTCACTCATTGCTGCGCCAATCATGAAAATAAAAATTTCTTGACCACTCATGGATTAAAATCAGTATTCTACTGAAACCAACAAATATCCTCTATATATAACAGGTTGGGATATACGTGTAGAAATCACTTGTCATTATTCAGCATACAAATAATATGCCACCTCATCATTAATGGTAGTCTTTCATATGTCACATAGAATTACCACTTGCTGTTGGTCTCTTACAATGAATTTCCTAAGAAACTAATTTTCAGAAAAAGAAATCTTTTTTTTTCCCAATACCTGCAGTTTACGAAAAATTACCCAGTGGTAAACTATTAACTTTTAAAAGCTGCTGAACAAGCATGTTTGATAATTAACAAGGCAATCCAAAGGAGAGCTATATACCCCGCCGTGATCCTTAATTAGATTTTAAAGGTGACTTTGAAGTATCACACTGACCTCAATCTGGCACAGTTGGACCAGATATGATAGTACAGTTTCAGAAATTTAGATATGGAGCTGACACAAAAATGGAGGATTAAACATTTGACCTTTAAGTGTGACCTTTACCTTGAGGTGGCAAGACTGCTCCATGCCTTCTGCACATCGCCTCAATGTGATAAACATTTGAGCCAAGTTTTATGAAAATCCTTTAACGGTCATAGAAGATATGGAGCAGACACAAAAATGGAGGCTCAAACATTTGACCTTCAAGTGTGACCTTGAGGTGGTGTGACTGCCTCATGCCTTCTGCACATTGCCTCAATATGATAAACATTTGAGGCAAGTTTCATGAAAATCCTTTAAAGGGCACAGGAGATATAGGGCACAGGAGATATAGAACTGACATGAAAATACAGGCTCAAACATTCAACCTTCAAGTGTGACCTTCACCTTGAGTTGGCGTGACTGGCTTATGCCTTCTGCACATGGTCTCAATGAGCAAAACATTTGAGCCAAGTTTCATGAAAATCCTTCAAAGGGTATAGGGGATATGGAGCGGACATGAAAAACGGACACGAAAATGGAACCTTCAAGTGTGACCTTGACCTAGAGCTGGTGTGAAAGGCCCATGCCTTCTGCACATCGCCTCAATGACCTAAACATTGGAGCCCCGTTTCATGAAAATCCTTCAAAGGCATAGGAGATATGGAGCTGACACGAAATGGAGGCTCGAATATTTGACCTTCAAGTGTGACCTTGACCTTGAGCCAGCGTGACTGACTCATGCCTTCTGCACATCGTCTCAATTACCTAAAAATTTGAGACAAGTTTCATGAAAATCCTTCAAAGGGTACATGAGATATGGAGCAGACACCAAAATGTTACGGACAGACGGACGGACGAAGGGCATTCCTATAACCCCCCTCCCGCTTCGCGGCGTGGGATTAACATGCATGATGACACAGTAGCTATCTCTTACCCGACTGCTTCCATAGCCACCCCCGCGGTCTCTACCACCACCACCACCACCACCACCACCACTGCCCCATCGGTCACTTCTACTCCTGTCACCATCACGATCATTTCTCCCACCTGCAAACAATGACCAATTCAATGAAAAATGTATTACACATGGTTTTCAGTCTCAAAATTTTCATCTTTTAACAATTAAAAAGTCTTTGAATATCATTTTGTGAAAGGTTGATCCAAGCAAGGGATCGTTGATTTCCTCTGACCCTCATCTCAGAATTTTGATGCTCAGAACTTTGGTTTAACTTGATTCTGACATCCCATAATTGACATGCAAGCGTCATGTTGACTTACAAAACTACATATTAATATGCTCCATTAATTGCTAAATTGATTGCATAACATTACATAAGACTGGTTTAGGTCAAATAATGTATTTAACACGTATAAACTAATTAAACTGATAGTAGTTGTCAGGCGCAAAGCTGCGAACAAAATAGCAGACATTGTCGGTGATTTTTTTATTCATTGTTTGCTATTTTCTAACATTGTCTCCATTCATGAGATGATGATATTCAATATAATTATTACAACAAGTTTACTGAAATAAATCTTATCATGTAACTTACTATTTTTGTCAGAATTTGCAAGTAGAGAAACTGAAAGTACAAAATCAATGCCTAAAATAAAAATTAAGATGTAATAAAAGAATGTGAGTGGTTTTAAAATAGAACAACTGAACTGAATCAGATAACTCCAGGTTGATCTTCTGCAATTGGTTTAAAGCCACACAAAAGATGAGTGGCCAAATTCGGACTCTGCGATGAAACGGTTATCTTATTGTCTGTCTTAGTATGTGTTAACGTTGGTATAGAACCTACGTGTTCATCTGGAACATTTGGTTTGCTCGATACTGTTTATTGCAAAAACACTGATCCTCCAAGTAAAACTGTTCACAAACACTAGCTTTATTTACTGCCGAATATTGTGGCGACACAGATTAAATCTGATTATTCACTGTTAACATTCGGTGTGCTGTCCGATATTCTACACAAAACACGAGGAACTTCGGCTAGTTTCGTAGTATTGAAAATGTAAACACCAAACTAAAATTCAAACTGTTCAAATACAATTTATTTTATAAAAATATGTTAAGGGTTTTAGCTCATAATGTATTATTTTATGTTTTGTTATCTCAACATTAAACTTTAAATGTGTAGGTTAACATGTATTCGCCTATTAGTGCCTTGAAGGATGCTAGTAATAAATTGTAATAGCTGAAGTGTCAATATTTCTGAAAAATAATACATGAGAAAGCTCCAATTAAGTTTGTCTGCAATGGTGAGATGGATGGAAGAATTTATGATGACACAGACCTCCACTTATGACACTGACATGACAGACATTCTGGGCAAAATGTCCCTGTACATGTATTAAACAGGTTCACTGCAAATTATTTCTTTAACTTTCAGAGCAACACAGATAAATAACTGCCATAATTTCCACAAAGTCAAACTTTGATAGAACTTAAAATGAATTACCTATGACCTTACCCCTATCTCCACCCCAACGACCGCCACCTCCTCCTTCGTTCCACCTGCCACCACCACCCTGCGGCCCGTCGTTCCAGCGACCTCTACCCCCACCGCCACCACCCCACCTGCCTCCCTGCCCACCGTCATTCCAGCGACCACCACCCTGGCCTCCATCCCACCTGCCACCACCGCCACCTCCCCACCTGCCACCGTCTCTACCACCGTCCGGACCTCCCCAGCGACCACCTGGACATGATATGAAGATGGCATCTAAGCAGGGTTTATAAATCATCAGACTTATGGCAGTCTGTTTTCAGAACACTCCAAGGGAGGAAACTATCATATTTACTATATGTTTAATTCGGACACAAATAAGGGACACGCTCGTTAGTATATGTATTGTTATCTCTGATTATGATTTTGTTCATTGCTGTAAGCATTTTATTTCATGACATGTTGCTGTACACTGAAGCCATTATACAACTTGCTACTAGACATGCATTGTGCTGCAAATACTTCACAAGATTATATTTATCAACAATTGGGAAGAACCCTGTGAAAACCACCGTTGTGCCCTGTGCTACATTAAATGATAATGGATGTTAATTGCCAAAATCGCACCTGTCTGAAAACATAGATTGCAATTATTCATTCTCTGAAAGTTCCCAAAAACATAGCAACATGAAAAATAATTATTTTGGCCTATTGTTCGAGTTCAGAAAACATAGACGGTCAGAAAAATTAAATTAAATATGGTACTCCAACCCCATTAAATGGTTCACTCAAAAATCTGTAGGTAAAATAGCCATTCAATAGGAGTAAACCAACTGGAAGTAGAATCACAATGCTTAAAGGGAATGTCAATGAAAAGGGCCTCAAAGGGTCAATTTCTTAAAAAATATGAAATTACGATACTAATAATTGCATATAACAGTTAAAATAAAGTATATACAATGAAAAAAAGATTTTCGTACTCAATTATTAATATGGGTCGTGTTTGTTTGGCCCTTTTCATGCTTACATTTTGACGTCAGAATTATGAGTATTTTGTATAACCATAGTTTAACACACTTTTCCTTACGAAGCAGAATAACGCCGTTGGTTAAAGCAATGTGTACTGTAATTTCTTTGTACGGCTCCTATGTCGTGAGTTCAATACCCGCTTGGGTTTTTTATTTTTAAACACATTTTTTGCAGATTTGTTTTGTCAAATATCTCACTGTGTATTATATTATCTATTCTTTATTTAATGTACACGTTTGAGTATAGCGCATATCATCTAATATCATTTATAGTGAAATAGGAAACTAATTTTTCGTTGACAGTCCCTTGAATGGTTTGTGCTATTACAATTATAATATATTCTCATAACAAGCTAGAGAGTAGCAAAACTGCTTTCATAGATCCTCCGATACCGGTATATTCCTTGGTGATGACTGGAATACTTAAGTTCCAAAATTGTGTTGCTAATAATTCTGATGGCTAGCATTGTAGATTGTACGAGCTGTGCTAGTAAGAGTTCTCACATGAAGACATTTCAAAGCCTGCATATTCATATTCCAGTAAGTTGGTGCATGTATTTTAGCACTGAGTTTTAAAATAAAGCTGTCTATTTAGGAAAGAAAATAAGCAAATAAATACAAGCAATGTTTACATGAAGTTGGAAACTGTAAATGCCAGACAAATTACTTTTACATAGTGTCTTTGCTTAGATAAAATACTTTCATCCGATGAACAATAAATAAGACACTGGTAGGAATGCGATCTAACCTCCGCCACCTCTGTCTCTGCCACCGCCACCACCCCACTTGCCCCCACGGTCACGTCCACCGTCACCACTCCTGGAGCCGCCACTGCCACTGCTAGGGTGGCGATCCGTGTTGTCACTCCAGCGACTACCGCGATCACGGTCCCCTGGAAATCGAACCATCCTCATGAGAATGTGTCTGATACAAAGTCTGATGTCAACATTTCAGTGAGGCTAAATATTGGTCAGTTAGTGCCGGTTTAGTGTTGGAATAACGAGGCAGGTGATTAAAACGTCAGTTAGTGCCGGTTTAGTGTTGGAATAACAAGGCAGGTGATTAAAACGTCAGCTAGTGCCGGTTTAGTGTTGGAATAACGAGGCATACTGTGTGAATTTGACTTTTGTTGACATTCAACTTTTGTTTACATTGCTGAATAAATGTAAATTCATTGCAGGAAGTAAATGCAAAATACTGCCAAATTAGCCAATACCATAACAATTCTGACAAATAATGTAGCAGAACAATGCAATCCAGACTGCCAGACAGCAGAACGATGCAATCCAGACTGCCAGACAGCAGAACGATGCAATCCAGACTGCCAGACAGCAGAACGATGCAATCCAGATTGCCAGACAGCAGAACGATGCAATCCAGACTGCCAGACAGCAGAACGATGCAATCCAGACTGCCAGACAGCAGAACGATGCAATCCAGACTGCCAGACAGCAGAACGATGCAATCCAGACTGCCAGACAGCAGAACAATGCAATCCAGACTGCCAGACAAAATAAACCTACTTTACAACTCTGACAAACACTATGATGAATCATGAATTATATTAAAAATTAACTTAATGCAACAGACTTCAATCTGTCTTATGAATGTATTTTACTCAGTAATATTTTTCAAGTTAACAGGAATTATTCAAACTCTTAACTTTATTGAATTACTAGGAAAATATTTTATATTCAAATGTCAATACCAACGATGTCCACCAATGTGTGACAGATTTACAGATTATTTTAAGTACAACTGAACATAGGGAGTTGATTGCTGTCTGGAAAGGCAATCATGAACAACATGAAAATAAGTGGCACAATTTTGTAACATAACCCCTGTCATCTTTTTCTGTGTTTTAATATTCTTGTTTACAGATTATTATGATTTATGTTGTGTGTAACCCACTACCACTGTAACTCATTCCATTTGTATCATCATTATCATCTCTCATTCACTATTTCACCATTATTGTGTGTACTTACAGCGTATTCGTGTATTATGTCTTTACTATAACTTTGATGTACATGAATGTTGTAAATGCAATATTTGAAAATAAATTTTGAAAAGGAAAAAAAAACAACAATAAAAAAACAAACACTACTGGTTAGCGAGTATTTGTCGGACAGTAGTATTATCCGGACGTTTTTAAATATTCGAGTTTCATAACTGCTTTTCGTATCTTATCATCATATTCAAATAATCGCTTGTAATTTCAAGTATGTTTCGTTGTTCTTCGAAAACAGTGAGTTAATTATTTGGTAAAAATCCCTAGTGTGTACGTTGATAGCCTATAACGCATGCAAATGTCGTCTGGGGAAGAAAAATGAATTGCGCATGCGCGATAAAATCCCAATTTGGGGCCCAGTCAGTGTTTGTGATAGATTTGGCCATATGCTAATTATAGCAGACGAAGTATGGTAGAACCTTATTTAACCCGCTACGATGTTGAAGAACATGTGTAGTAGCTACATACATACGTAACGTCTAATAAACTTTTTAAAACATTATGCTTTAGTATTTGTTTCAACCGCTTACTCATAGTCTCTATTTATTATTAAATCATTTCATAAAGTGGTATTGTATTGTAATATATTTTAAATAAAGTTATAAATCATTTCTTTGTCTGGAAAAAAACTACTGTCAATGTGAAAAATACCTTGTTTTATGTACCCCATTCATGGCCTCTTTTGTTGCGCATACGCACAAAAGACACTTATTTTGTTTACAAACGCAAATGGGTCATGAACCCAGGATTTTACATGCAAATTATTATTGTTGAATTCGTTCATTCATTAAAACTGTCTGAAAATAAATGCATATTTCGTCCGACAAATACTCGCTTACCAGTATATTTCTTACCAGTAGCTAAAATTGCAATTGGCTACAAAAATTTCTGAAATTACTTGAAAATGCAGCATATTTTCACACTTTCTGAGGAAAATATTTCTAAATTACAGGTTTAAGGTCGCGGTGGCGTAGTGGATATGGTGTCCGCCTAGCAATCGGGAGGTCCCAAGTTCGATCCCCACTCTGGGAGAGTTCTCAAGATCTCCCCCAAAGACACCAAGTACTGGTTCTACCCAGGAAACTGACTCGAGAGTGTCTCTATAAGCCTTAGGCTTTCGATGCAATCGAGCTAAAATAATATAGGTTTAAACCAAATTACAGGTTATATTTGCAAAATCAATTGTTTGGGATACTAATTCAAATTTATTAGCACCTGTCTAAAAATAACTCTGCTGCAGTACAATAAAATCCTGACTACCAGACAAACCAAACGTACTTCGACCCCCCCCTGACAAACCAAACCTACTTCGACCACCCTGACAAACTAAACCTACTTCGACCCCCCTGACAAACTAAACCTACTTCGACCCCCATGACAAACCAAACCTACTTCGACCCCCATGACAAACCAAACCTACTTCGACCCCCCTGACAAACCAAACCTACTTCGACCCCCCTGACAAACCAAACCTACTTCGACCCCCCTTGTCCTCTTCCTTGAAGCGTTTTGTCGGGGGCTCGGGCGGTGGCAGGTTCTTCTGACCCTCCTCTCTGTACGACTCAACTAGCTTTTCTGCCTCCTCCTTCGGCAGTTCTGTGTACTCTACCTCATCAAACAACATGCCCACATCCGGCAGGGTGAAGTTTGCTACAATCGTTCCGTGCAGAAATTTAGTTTGGATTCTCTAACAAAACTTGCAAATGATAGGGATTTCATTAATACACATTTTTTACAAAATTATGAAGAATTTACAGCCAGAAATTTCTTGTGTTTTGCAATTTAAGATGCAGCTTAAGATTTATGTCAAAGCACCAAAAATTATGAATGGTCACAATGATTAATGAAATCCCATCTTGTCTTTATGCATACCTGCATGAAGACATTCAACTATAGTTCCATGCTTTGCCATCAAAAGCCAGACTAGGAAACCATCTCCAAACAAACAGTAAGTACTATGTGTATAATTTTAACTTGAAAAGCATGGAACTATAGTTGTACCACATACATGTAAGCAAGTATACACAATCATAATGCAGCAGTCTTCATGTACAACAACATAAGAATATGTGAAAACGAATGGATGCCACGAGAGCATACTACCAATATCTTTGGCTGGCCCTACCTTTCATTTCATAAATGGCTTTCTCGGGGACCTCTTTTCCTTCCACTTTTTGTTGGCTCTCTAATCTTGTTTTGTAATCTTCATCAGACGGGACGACAACAACCGCTCGTCGTGAGAAGCCTTCAAACGGCTGCATTTTACGTCGTCGTGCAGATGCATACACATTTGTCTACCATGGTAGAGAGATAAGGATTGATCGATTATTTATCTGGCAGGCAACATTGCCGTGGCTTTAAAGAGTGTCCAAGGGACACCACTCTGGCACAGTACCAGTGTCTAACACTGGGTGCCAGTATCTGTAACATTCCAACATCATAGTCACAAACATGATCAACTTTCTACACTCAACCGTGATACTTACCAAGGAAACTGGGCTGAAAATGACTGAGAGAACATACACTTCCATGTTAACGTTTGTAAAAGTTTCAGTAAATCATCAATGCACAATGGTCATACATCAATTACACGGACATAGATAGTGCATTTGTCTTATGTAGATATGTTGATGTCATACATTTTAAGAAGTTGTAATTGGTGCGCTGTACTCTGAAACATTGAAACCTACCTTGAAAAATAAACACTTGAAACCTGTGGTCACACTTGTGGTCAAATATGAATATACAAATGTATAAATAACATAATCTTATAACAGTAATTAATATGTAGGTACAAAGTAACAACATAATGTAACTATAACCGCGGTGGTCAACATTGGTATCAAATGTCCACAACACAATATAACCGTATGATGTACAGTTGTCACAATCCACAATCAACATTCTTGTGTACATGTAGAAGCACAATTATAATGCTTGCTCAGAGCTTTCCATAATTCATCCATCCCGGTTTATATTTTGAACATAATAGATAATACAAACAATTAACAATAAGAGCTGTCAGAGGACAGCGCGCTAGTCTATTCGAAGTATTACAGTTGGTACATATTTTGGATAGTGGAAGGGGCATATATTTGTTAAAATACACAAATAAGTGAAGCCCTGTATAGTTTCTAAATTTTTGGAACAAAAGCTTAAACCACAAAGTTTATGTAAAAAGTGGGTTAACTCTGTCAAAATACAAAACAGAGTTATGGGTAATGTTGCCCTTGATACTAGAATTGATGACAAAGGTTAGTGCCAAGTTTCAAGTGAATAACTTATGTAGTTTTTAAGTTACAAAACTTTTGAATATAAACTTTTACCAGAAAATCTATGTGAAAAAGGGACATAACTATGTCAAAATACAAAACAGTGTTATGGGTAATGTTGCCCCTGGTACTAGAGTTGATGACAAAAGGTAAGTTCCAAGTTTCAAGTGAATAACTTTTGTAGTTTTGAAGTTACCAAACTTTTGAATATAAACTTTAACTTGAAAATCTACTTGAAAAGGGGGAATAACTCTGTCAAAATACAAAATAGAGTTATGGGTATTGTTGCCCCTGATACTAGAGTTGATAACAAAGATTAGTGCCAAGTTTCAAGTGAAAAGCTTTTGTAGTATTGATGTTACGAAACTTTTGAATATAAACTTTAACCAGAAAATCTATGTGGAAAAGGGGCATAAGTATGTCAAAATACAAAACAGTATTATAGGAAATATTGCCCTTGATAGTGAAGTTGATGACAAAGGTTAGTTCCAGGTTTCAAGTGAATAACTTATCTATTTTTGAAGTTACACAACTTTTGAATATAAACTTTAACCAGAAAATCTAAGTGAAAACGGGGCATAACTCTGTCAAAATACAAAACAGAGTTATGGGGAATGTGGCCCCTGACACTGGAATTGACGACAAGGGTATATTCCAAGTTTCAAGTGAATAACTTATGCAGTATTGTAGTAACAAGACTTTTGAATAAAAACTTGAACCAAATTCAGACGCGGACGCCGACGGTAGTAGGAAAGCTCACCTATTCTTCGAATCGTCAAGCTAAAAATAGCAATTCAAACATCATTTAACATTGCTATATGGCCAAGTTAAGTGTGATCTTCTTCAAAGTTAGAACAATACCTATATTAATACTTGTTGTATTGCATGCATATGCTGGAAATTGTAAGATTAATACATGTGGATATCTTTGTCAGCAATAGAACCAGTTTGTAAGTCTCCAACGTTAGTGTGTGACAGGCTTCCACTTAATATAGTCAGTGGAAACATTCTCTCTTTGGTTGTGCAGATGTTGTTAGCAGTGTAACCAGATAATAAATAATTGCCTAAAGATTTTCAGTAATTCAGTATACCAGTACAAATGCAGTAATTAGCACAAATATATTTGAGCCAAATATTCCACCTGGAAAAGTAACTATGCAATAAATGTACTATAGCCATACTACATACATGTGAAAGACAATAAACATCAACTGTAATACATCCTGTTTAAATTCTACAGTTAACTTCTATATCTAATAGTACAGTACTCAACAATGCTTTATTAGTGTTTCCATACTTTAAATCTCCAAAGTGCTGATAATCATTAGAGTAAACCTCCACTCTGACGTCTAAATAATGCTGATGTATGTAGAAGGCAAATCAGTACAACTAAGAATGCCCTAATAATAGATTCAAATCACACACACTTCTATATTTATGTTCATATGCAAAAAAACTACAGAAATACAAACGTAAGTTATTATCCTACATGTATATAACTAGAATTAATGGTTCGACTCTACATAAGTGCGATGACTCGAGCAGTGCAAATCCTGTTTTTATAATCTTCACGTATCCATTATAGCTGGTGCATTAGGTAAATATTGGCAAACTATGTATCAATAACAAAATAGAATGGTTTGTTGCTTTGGTTGCATTACTGGCTGAAAAGGAAGGCATTTACACAATACAAAATACTCGTCAAGTTTCTATTTCAAAATCTTCACAACTCATATGACCACAAGTGTGACAACAGATTTCTGTTTATTTTCTGCCATCATGCATCTTAACTCCCATGACCTTATCCCAAACCCCTGTGAAAACATGTCAGTACTTACATTTCCTTGATGATACGAACAACAATACTCCTGAGCAAGAAAATGATGACAGAAAACCTACCTTTACTTACCCTGACAGTGAATAAATAAGCACGCCTCCTGAAATCAGTTAAGACACGGAATTTCACGTACCTTTGACAGTCCATGTACGTAATTCTATATCATACTCACCAGGTTAATACATACTATGTTGACAATTGTATATTCATATATATCACAGTCTTCTTGTTCCAGATTAGATGATTCGCAGCCTCTGTAGCGTGGAAGTCCACATAACTCCAAGCAGTGTAGTAAAGATATCCAAGATCACGACAAATCAATGTTTCTCGCTGTAAACGGAAACTAGCTGTTAGATATGAGCCAATCAAGAGCAGCATATTTACCTGATCCACGATGTAGTTTCTCTTTCTCTTGCTGGCGATCTCCAGCATCCTGTTCAGACACTTGGTTGCCTTATCGATAAGCACGTCCCAGCGGCCAGCGTAGTTGTGTTTCCTTGGCAACCCCATCACCTGCAATGAAAACAGCCCATCTGAAGAATCTATGTAGGGGAAAGATTAAGAGAAAAACAGCATGATGATTCATCCTGCTCTTTTTGGGACCCCCTTGCTGTCCTACTGGGCTAATATGAACAGCAAATAATTACGTTACTTATACTTTAAGTTTTTAATTTGCAAGCTTCTTAGAGCTTTATGGAGAATTGAAATAAGAGTGAAGAGTTCTTAATTTTCAAGCTTCTTAAAGCATGCATGCCATATGTCCCGGATAATCCCGGAAATGCAGTGCCCGTCCCGTGGTCCCGTTATACGTTCATATGTCCCGGAAATAATAAAAACTGTGTATACCTATATTAGTTGAACTTTTTATAGACCACTAATCCCCTAATTTGTCCCCAAGGCAATGTATACCCGGTTAGGCAACGTGCGATAAATGTGCAATTTAAAGCAGTTATCACACTTTCACTCTAATTGACTGCATTCTTAAGCTGCAATCAGTCACCGAGTAGCTCAACCCTGAAAGTGGAGCTTCATTCCCACAGAAAAATCTATATTAGCCAATTAAAATGCCGAGTTATTTCAGTTTGCCAATGCCGTGAGCGATCGACCCATCGACGCATTAGTAAGTGTTTACAATGGTCAGTTGATAACAAAAGAGTAATTATAATCCTGACCATAAGTAAAAGCAGTTTACTCAATGGTTTCCATTGTTCACAATATCCACTGTTAGTTTACTACCTAAATAAGGCATTGCTTGAAATTAGTTTCCTTGACATTTCGGGTAAAATAGTCTTAAACTCAAATTTTTTGTTATGCCATGCAAAACCAGTTTTGCTAGAAAAGAGCACGAAATGTCTGCTGGCACCAATGACGTCTATATCAGCGCATGGAAAGCGTGCTTGTACCGACCATGTGCTTTGCTAAATATAGACATGTCAACTGGCAATAAAAACTTCATAGTGAAAGAACTTATACATCTTTACTTTTTTTATAAAAGTTTTGTAGTGCAATAACTTTGTGATTTTAAGCATTTTAATGAATATTTTTATTGCTACAAGTACTTATAGCGACAAAACTTTTTTACATGAAGAAAAAATACATTGCCTCGGATTGGAATAAATACATTAACACACACACCCCTTTCCCGCCAAAACAATTTTTCAGCCAAACATGAACGCTTATCTGGAAAAATAATGTCCCGGAAAATTAGTAAAAATCCCAGAAATATTATTATTACCTGCATTCCGAAACAGGATAAACCAAAACAGTTTTTAAAAAACTGGCGACCTATAACTCTTTTGAATACTATATACAAATTAGCTTCAGGTTCAATTGCTCATCGTCTTAAATCGGTTTTAGATATATTAGTGAATAAAGACCAAACAGGATTTGTTAAAGGGAGGTTTATTGGTGAAAACATACGTCTTATCTATGACATAATGAATCATACTGAAAAATATAATATTCCGGGACTCTTAATGATGATAGACTTTGAAAAGGCCTTCGACACATTATCTTTTGATTTTATTAATAACACTTTATTTTTTAACTTTGGTCCTTCATTCATGAAATGGATAAAGTTGTTTTATACAGAAATTTTAACAGCAGTTCAGCTCAATGGATTTTTAACTAATTTCTTTGAAATACAACGCGGTTGTCGTCAAGGAGACCCCATTAGCCCCTACTTATTCATTCTCTGTGCCGAAATACTAGCTGCAAAAATAAGAATCAGTAAAAATGTAAAAGGAATTTTTATTAATGGCGTTGAATATAAAATCTCTCAATTTGCTGATGACACATCTTTACTATTGGATGGAAGTGAAGCCTCTCTCAAATCTACTTTAGATATTCTACAAGATTTTTCTTTGATTTCTGGGCTAAAGGTTAACTTTGAAAAAACACATGTTATTTGGATTGGTGCATTAAAATATAGTACACGGTCAATAAAAACAAAATGGAAGCACAATTGGGGAAATACTTGTTTCAGATTACTTGGAATTAACTTTGATGTTGACCTAGATAAAATGATATCATTAAATTTTGAAGACAAAATTGATACAATAAGTAATTGTATAAAGTCATGGAATAAAAGAGAACTTACACCCATAGGTAGAATAACAGTTATTAGATCATTGTTACTGCCACACTTAACTAATTTGTTTGCTACCCTACCAAGACCAAATACACAATTTTTGCATAAACTTAATAGTCTTTTTTATGATTTTGTCTGGCAAGATAAAACAAGAATAAAAAGTAAAGTTCTAGTCAAAGATTATACTGATGGTGGATTGAAAATGCTCGATGTTGTTGCATACATGAATAGCATCAAATTAACCTGGTTTAAGCGTTTAATACCAGGCGCCGATAGCAAGTGGTGTATTTTAGTTTGCAATAATATTGTAAATATTAACCACTTATTCAATTTTGGTAAGGTCTATGTTCAAAATATTCTACAACAATGTAAAAACCCATTTTGGGCATATGTATTTCAGTCATACATAGATTTTATTGATAAATATGTTATAACTACTATAACCGAGTTTTTAGGACTACCTATGTTTTATAATCACAAGTTGTTGGTTTTTAATGAACCAATTTTTGTCAAAGCTTGGTATGATCGAGGAATTCGTTATGTTAAAGATCTTATGAAAAATGATAAGTCATTTCTAGATAGATCGGAATTTAGCAAGAGAATTGGAACTTCAGTGAATTTCCTGCAATATGAATGTATTACAAAATCTATTAAAGTCTATTTAAAATCTCTTCATATTGCCGACAACACAGAAATAATGGATACATGTTTCCCCTTAATACCAAGCTATATTAAGTCATTAATTATGTGTACAAAAGGTAATGCTGTTATATATAAAACTTTCATCAACAATCCAGAAATTCCTTCATGTCGTGAAAAGTGGAATAGTATTTTTAACATTCATGAATCCGAATGGAAGTTTTTACATAGTTGGATATTTGATGTCACACAAGATTCTTACTTACAATGGTTCCAAATTAGGATAACTCATAACATATTAGGTTGCAACAGCCTTGTTACCAAAATGAAAATAGTTGAGTGTGACAAATGTACTTTTTGCAAAACTGAACCAGAAACACTTATACATCTTTTCTGGGATTGCACAATTGTTCAAGCATTCTTATCCAATGTAAACAATATTGTTTATCAAATTGATGCTGAATTTGCGATGAATTCTAAATCATTCATCTTTGGCTCACCTAAAAAAGCCTATAATCTATTTTGTCTAGAGATAAAGCGTTACATTTTTCTTTGTAAACGAAGAAACACCATCCCCGCATTAGAAGGTTTAAAAAGACTTCTAAACTTATCATGCACAATTATTGAAAAAACTAACCTGTCTGAAGAAAGAAAGGGCTGTATGAACATTTTAAAATTATTTTGCAGCCGAAATTAAATACATTTTTAATGTTAAAATATTAACTGTTATTGTTTATTTTTATACACCCACTCCCCTCAATCAGCATTGATATATTTTGATGGATAAAAATGCTGTAACATTTACCATGTTGTTTTTTTCCTTTTTCCTTTTGTTGTTCTCCTGTATTTATGCATTTATTGATTCTCTACTACATAAATTCTATACATGTCATAGCATATATTATAGTGGATTAAACCAAGTATATGTTGCTATGTATTGCCATGTATATTGTATTCTTTGTATATATATATATATATATATATATGTACTTGTAAACAAATAAATAGTGAGAATCAGAAAAACAAAAAAACAAAAAAAAAAATCCCAGAAATTCGTGTGCAGAGTCCCGGAAATGATCAAAAACATCATGGCATGTATGCTTAAAGATTTATGGAGAATTGAAATAAGAATGCAGATATACAGGCAGATTTACTGTTTAAATAATAGGACTAATGGACAGATAAATACAAAACAAAACTTTACATTAAGAGAAATCTCTGATGAAGCAATGGGACATTTATTTTTATTTCGCCTCAGAACTGATGAGAACACTGAATTATAAATGGAAGACAGTATTTAAACAAACCTTCATTTTGTCAATGATGCTATTTGTGCCGAGTATATTAAACTTGGCATTCGGGTTTTCGGCATTGTAATTCTCCACCCATGTTGACTTCCCACTAGCAGGCAGCCCTACCATCATTATGATCTGAAAAACAAATATAAAATGTTAAATGTGCTTATTTAGGCCTATGACTTAACCATGTACTAAAACAGGTGTCGTTTAAAATAAAACAAAACAAGAGAAAAATGCGGATACCGCATTAAAGCCGAATTTTTTATATGGCCGATGGGGGTACATGTACAAGTCAATGTATTGAAGAAGTATGGAAGTTTCATGTTGATGATCAAAAATGTATGCAGTTTGGTGAGACTTTGCAAAAATTTGGTCTCAAAATAAAATGGGAAAAAAGTGTGGACTAGAGAGATGGCATTAAATTACTGACATAATTATGTTTGTTTCTATGCAAAGTTGCATACTTGCATTTAAGAAATTGTCCGTCAAAGGAAAAAAATTTCCACTGGGCATATTATCTCTTTTTTGGAAAATAATGATCAAATGCAAGATGGATGAAAATGTTCCTTAAATGGTTACTCATGGTTAAATGTGAGATCGAACATGTCAGATTTAAGATATTGTGTTGAATAATTTTGGTAGAGGACCACCGAACGAACATTTGTGTGTAATTATTTGAAAAACTAGCTATAGGTTTAGAAGAAAATGGCTTTTAGACATATTTCTAAACTGGCGTTAAGACATATTTCTGTTTTTAGCTCTGGCGGCCATCTTGTGCAGTGAGGCGGAACCATTTGAATAAGTTTGGTAGAGGACCACTAAACGAACATTGGTGTGAAATTATTTTAAAATCTAGCCATAGGTTTAGAAGAAATTGGTGTTTATACATATTTCTATTTTTAGCTCTGGGGCCATCTTGTGCAGTGAAGCGGAACCATTTTCACAGGTTTGGTAGAGGACCATCCAATAAACATTTGTGTAAAGTTTAATCAAGATTAATCAAGAAATTTAGAAAATATGACACAAATACAAAACTTTAAAGCAAATTCTATTTTTAGCTCTAGTGGCCATTTTGTGCAGTGAGGCGGAACCATTTGAATAAGTTTGGTAGAGGAACACTAAACAAACATTTGTGAAAAATTATTTGAAAATCTAGCCATAGGTTTAGAAGAAAATGGCGTTTAGACATAATTCTATTTTTAACTCTAGCGGCCATCTTGTGCAGTAAAGCGGAACCATTTTCACAGTTTTGGTAGAGGACCATCCAAGGAACATTTCTGTAAAGTTTCATGAAGATTGACCAAGAACTTCTGAAAATATGACAGGAATACAAAACTTCAACACAAATTGTTAACAACATCGCAACGCCCGCCCAACCGTCCGCACGTCCAACCGACCGGTTTTCGCTAATCTATAAGCTGAGATTTTTGGTTGAAAAATCCGGCTAATAAAAACCTTTTGATTATTTTTGTTATTGTTGTTCAAGAAGTCATAATTATTATTTGTCAGTGTTCCTACCAGTGGACAAACAGGCTGTCAAATGGCCAATATTAAATAGTACACTATTATATAGTACACTATTAAATAGTACACTCTATCTTAATACAGAGTTGAACTAAATTCTAAAGGTATACTGTCTTCTTGATTATAAACTACTGGTACCAGAAAATAATCACACACTAATGAGTTATGTGGCTTACACACTATTTTAATGCCATGCTGTATCCCATTTAACAAACAGTTACTGATTAAGTGCAAGAGTCATTCTTTCAGATGAATCCTCAAGCAATAACCACACCAAACTTTTGTAAGGCTTTCAGAAGAATACTCAAGCAATAACCACACACAACTTGTGTAAGGCTTTCAGGAGAATACTCAAGCAATAACCACACCATACCTTTACAAGGTAACTGTCAATTTATAGTCACTGGACAGGCAATTCTATTAAGATTTCATGGCAATAGAGGTTACATCACAGGCCCACATTCAACAGACAGGCTATTTCTATACATATTTCAAGGCAAGAAAGGTTACAGTTATACATTCAACAGACAGGCTATTGCTATACAGAGTTCATGGCAATACAGGTTACCTAACAGTCCAACATTCAACAGACAGGCTATTTCTATACATATTTCATGGCAAGACAGGTTGCCTCACAGTTATACATTCAACAGACAAGCTATTTCTATACAGATTTCATAGCAAGACAGGTAACATCACAGTTATACATTCAACAGACAGGCTTTTACTATACAGATTTCATGGCATTGAGATGTCACCTCACAGTCCCACATTCAACAGACAGGCTATTTCTATACAGATTTCATGGCAAGACAGGTTACCTCATAGTTATACATTCAACAGACAGGCTATTTCCAAACAGATTTCATGGCATTGAGATGTTACCTCACAGTTATACATTCAACAGACAGGCTATTTCCAATCATATTTCATGGCGTTGAGATGTTACCTCAAAGTCCCACATTCAACAGACAGGCTATTTCTATACAGATTTCATAGCAAGACAGGTTACCTCAAGTTATACATTCAACAGACAGGCTATTTCCAAACATATATCATGGCAAGGGATGTTACTTCACAGCCTCTCATTCAACAGATAGGCTATGTCTATACAGATTTCATGGCAAGACTGGTTACCTCACAGTCCCACATTTAACCGACAGGCTATTTCTATACAGATTTCATAGCAAGGGATTTTACCTCACAGTCCCACACTCAACAGATAGGCTAGTTCTATAGATTTCATGGCAATAGATGTTACCTCACAGTCCCACATTCAACAAAGAGGCTATTTATATTAAGATTTCATGGCAATAGATGTTACCTCACAGTTCCACATTCAACAGACAGGCTATTTCTATACATATTTCATGGCAAGGCAGGTTATAGTAATACATTAAACAGACAGGCTATTTATATACAGATTTCATGGCAAGACAGGTTACCTCACAGTAATACTTTCAACAGACATGCTATTTCTATACAGATTTCATGGCAAGACAGGTTACCTCACAGTTATACATTCAACAGACTGGCTATTTCTATACAGAATTTATAGCAAAACAGATTACCTCACAGTTATACCTTCAACAGACAAGCTATTTCTATACAGATTTCATGGCAAGACAGGTTACCTCATAGTAATACATTCAACAGACAGGCTATTTCCAAACAGATTTCATGGCATTGAGATGTTACCTCACAGTTATACATTCAACAGACAGGCTATTTCCAAACATATTTCATGGCATTGAGATGTTACCTCAAAGTCCCACATTCAACAGACAGACTATTTCTATACAGATTTCATAGCAAGACAGGTTACCTCACAGTTATACATTCAACAGACAGGCTATTTCCAAACATATATCATGGCAAGGGATGTTACTTCACAGCCTCTCATTCAACAGATAGGCTATGTCTGTACAGATTTCATGGCAAGACTGGTTACCTCACAGTCCCACATTTAACAGACAGGCTGTTTCTATACAGATTTCATAGCAAGGGATTTTACCTCACAGTCCCACACTCAACAGATAGGCTAGTTCTATAGATTTCATGGCAATAGATGTTACCTCACAGTCCCACATTCAACAAAGAGGCTATTTATATTAAGATTTCATGGCAATAGATGTTACCTCACAGTTCCACATTCAACAGACAGGCTATTTCTATACATATTTCATGGCAAGACAGGTTATAGTAATACATTCAACAGACAGGCTATTTATATACAGATTTCATGGCAAGACAGGTTACCTCACAGTTATACATTCAACAGACATGCTATTTCTATACAGATTTCATAGCAAGACAGGTTACCTCACAGTTATACATTCAACAGACTGGCTATTTCTATACAGAATTTATAGCAAAACAGATTACCTCACAGTTCCACATTCAACAGACAAGCTATTTCTATACAGATTTCATGGCAAGACAGGTTACCTCATAGTAATACATTCAACAGACAGGCTATTTCCAAACAGATTTCATGGCATTGAGATGTTACCTCACAGTTATACATTCAACAGACAGGCTATTTCCAAACATATTTCATGGCGTTGAGATGTTACCTCAAAGCCCCACATTCAACAGACAGACTATTTCTATACAGATTTCATAGCAAGACAGGTTACCTCACAGTTATACATTCAACAGACAGGCTATTTCCAAACATATTTCGTGGCAAGTGATGTTACCTCACAGTCCCACATTCAACAGACAGGCTATTTCTACACATATTTCATGGCAAGACAGGTTACCTCACAATCCCACATTCAACAGACAGGCTATTTCTACACAGATTTCATGGCAAGACGTGTTACCTCAAAGTCCCCCATTCAACAGACAGGTTATGTCTAAACAGATTTCATGGCAAGACGTGTTACCTCACAGTCCCACATTCAACAGACAGGTTAAGTCTACACAGATTTCATGGCAAGACGTGTTACCTCACAGTCCCCCATTCAACAGACAGGTTATGTCTAAACATATTTCATGGCAAGACGTGTTACCTCACAGTCCCCCATTCAACAGACAGGTTAAGTCTACACATATTTCATGGCAAGACGTGTTACCTCACAGTCCCCCATTCAACAGACAGGCTATGTCTACACATATTTCATGGCAAGTGATGTTACCTCACAGTCCCACATTCAACAGACAGGAATTATTTCTACCAGGATTGCATGGCAAGTCAGGTTACCTCATAGTTTACATTCAACAGACAGGCTATTTCTACACATATTTCATGGCAAGTGATATAACCTCACAGTCCCACATTCAACAGACAGGCTATTTCTACACATATTTAATGGCAAGTGATGTTACCGCACAGTCCCACATTCAACAGACAGGCTATTATACACATATTGCATGGCAAGTGATGTTACCTCACAGTCAACCTTGTTCTCAGGCTGTTGAGCGCCTTTCACTCTCTCCTCGACTGCAACTTTGTCCATGAAAACAAAGTCCTCCTTGATGGGAAAATAGGGCTCCTCCTGCAAAAGTAACACACTAGTGATCTGTACTCTACCATAGACAAAATGTGACCTTAAAATATGCATGAAGGTACAATGGCACCATATGGGACACACTTTTTAACAACAATTTACATCAGAGTGCATTAAATGATGTTGAACATTGCTGACATGTAAAGGTTTAGCGATTGTCTTTAACACCTTCAAACATTCATGCAGAAAGAACAACAAAACCATAACTTGCATCTTTTATTGCATTAATCATAGGTAAATAATATACGAGATGGTAATGTTTGAACTCGGTCGGCAAAAATGCAGTCTGGCGTAATTTTCTGTACAACAAAATCATACATATGAAATGATTTAAAATCATTGCAAACATCGCAAATTAATATTACTACACGGCGTGGTATTTAACAAGCACGCAAAATCATTAATCGATACTATCCGTGTATATTCGGCAAAAAACGTCATGCACCGGACAAATCCGAATGTAATTGCAATATTGTCATAGTGTCTATAAATGTCCGGACACCTGTAATTTGGGAATATTTTTGTGTATCCAAGGCCGAAAATTTTAAATTATTTTTAAGAGTCAGAAAACATAGAGATTTTACGGTATTTTTGACAATGTTCTTTTCAGTCCTTTTAAGTCACAGACATTTCACCTACCATGGCACCAAAGTTGCACTCGTAAGTTGTGTTTTTAGTGAGAACGTGAGGAAACATGGCCTTGCCCTCCAGCTTTGACTTCTCAACCTCGAAACAGGTGCCCAGGTCTGTGCCGTTCTTCTCACAGGAGATGATACACTGGTCTGAGTCCAGGTCCTGGAAATAATGTGCTTGCGACATGAAAACTGGTATCAACTCCCTGGGTTTTTATCATTCCCTTGCGTCAAGTAAATGTTGTGGTTTTGTTGTGTTTTAATGCTTCACTTTACAGGTTAAATTATTTAACTCTGCCATCTAGAAAATGAGCCTGCAAATTCAAATTCGAACATTTGTCTGCTAATGTAATTTTAATAGGCTATAACCTGTTTCTTCATAAAACTATAAAATACTTTAAAAAAGTGGTACATAGAAGTGGAATTTAAAAACAGTGAGGTAAAATAGGCAATGGAAATTTAGTTCTGTATCCAAAACAAATATGTAGAAGATAATCCAGTTTCTTCCATTAAATTTTAATCACCATTATAATATATCACAACAAACCAAATGCATAACCTAAAGTACTTACACACAATTTTAAAATAACACCTTACTGTTTCTGTCATCCATTTCTTTGACCTGAATACATTTTCAAAACTTTGTGATTTAAAGTCATAGTGAGGAAATGTGTATACAGTTTAAAAACCAGTGAGCTATTTATTCATATCTTACCAGATATGCTGTGATGACATCCCCAGCAGTGAACTGTTCCCCATAGTCCTTGAAGTTGAGATTGGTCGAGGCCTTGCCAGTACCTCCGTACCCAAAGGAGAGTTCCTCCTCCCCTGAAAGAACACAGAAATACTTGTTACAGGTTACATGTACAACTGAAATAGAATAAACACAGGGCTTGCATTAAATGAAGTTTGGGAGTAATTTACTCCCAGTTTTTGTCACAGGACTTCCAAAATTGCAGCCATGGAATTATCAAATAGGCAAAAGAATGCTTAAGACTTCCAATATTCAACCCTTGGAACTGAGAACTTCCAAAATGTTCACCCAAGTACAAGTCCTGATTATAATTCAAAGTTTAAAATAGAGTGAAAACATGACTGTAAAATAATAGGTGTACTAAGACTATATGCTGTGAAAATTGTAATTTCCATATTTATATCTCGCAATACTGTCAAAACTTCCAAACATTAGGAGCAAACTTTCATAATCAGAGGCCAGGAAGTTCAAACTTCCAGTGTTCAAAAATTAATGAAAGCCCTGTAAACATTTTCTGAAGTATCTAACCCTTACATTGGTTACTTGCTGTGTATTAGACAGGCCTGCATAATGTTCATTTTGATGGAAGGGGTAAGTATTGATTTTGGAAAAAAATGAAAGTTTCTAATGTACATTTCATTTTTGAGGTTTAAAAACTTATAATATAACTAAAATCTATAAAAAAACAACAACAATGGTCTTGCTATTAAGTAATACAGGAACTAATTGGAAACAACAACAATACCTATTCCAACAAATTACAAATGCACACAAACAGTGCCCATCATGTACCTAGCAACATGCTGTTGTCATCCGTAGACCATCCAACCCTGAGAACGTGTGGATTAGCTTCATCTGACCCCAGATGGTCTACCTCCATATTCTCCACAAGCTGAAAGTGAGCAGAACAGGTCAATGATACATCATAAAAATCAAATCCTAAACAATGCCATTAATTATCTGGAACTGGATAGTTAAGTTTCAGTCTGGTGATTAGCATTTTTAACTAATGTGTTATTAGCTTCAAGAAACATAACCCCAATGGCTAATGCATATAAGCTTCCCCAAGAAATCATGCATAATCCACGTGTCACCATCGCTAGGTGAATAATATGGACATGTTTATTGCCATTATATTCATAACAAACTTTTGGTTTATCAAGTTTTTGTACCAGAATTAGTTAGATTAAAGGGCACTTCCTGCATGGTGAAAGTTGCTTGCGAACATGCTAAGCTTCATTATTTTTCGTATTTCTTGGCCTGGGACCACTAAACCTGACGTGTTCCAATACATTTATGTTAAGCACTGCGGATGACTCCCCATACAAAGATGTAAATGCATATTACCTTCACTTGGAATGCAACTTTGCCTGCTGTGACCCCGTATGAAGCCCTTGCCCCAGCCCAGACCATGGCAAAACCTCCATCAGTCGCAGGCTTGCCACACAGACCGTTCTTACTGATCTTCAAGAACAGATCGCTGTTGTCTGAAATACAACATTGATTTCCAAATGTGTTGTCGTTTTATCAAGCAGTAAGGTTTTGAAGCTATGCAAAGGACAGAGATTATTAACTGCTGACACTGAACTTACAGAAGTCTTTCTACATATAGCTTTTGGTCTTGTAGCTTTATTACATTATGGTAATACTTTCTGTGGATGATACATAAATCAACCAGATTCAGCATGCACACCAGCTTTCAAAATGGGGGGTACATGTACCCAAAGCCTTTGAAAAATGTGGGTACACAATAAAAAATATGGGCACAACTAAATAACTTATTGGTTTTCGTATATACCAACGTCAAATTTACCTAAAGGCTAAACACGTATACACAACATTATTTTCGCTACTCCAAAAAGTATATATAATTCACTCACGCGTTAATCTACAAACAAAATAGTTCAACTATAAAAACTAAACAGCTCATTGCCATCAAACTGCAGTTGGAAAACGCATATATCATAAATAACATTCAAATTCAAAACACTCATCTGAATTTTACTGATCACAAAACATACACACAAATTCTCTTCACAATTAGTGGGCACATGCATTTCATGTAAAACCCATGTTTTTGCTAGAAAAATGTGCGAAAATTATGCTGACATTTACCATGTCGCATCATCTGCATGAAAATTGTGCGTGTATGGACTGCGATATAAAAATTTTGTAGCGCAAAGAACTGTGAAATCCTTGTGTATGAAAGTTTTGTAGCGCAAAACAACAGAATTGGGTATCTGTATCGCAAACAATGCGCGGTTGTACTAATATCATGGTTACTTGGCTTTTTGTTGATAGAATAAACATTTCCTCTAAAATGGAAATGCAGTTATATAGTATCGATAACGTTATTGTCATTCCGACAGGTTAGTATTGATCTACGACACACAACCCTCAACGTGGATGGTGTGTAGCATGTTTTTCTCGACCCGTAGGTGTGATTCGGAGTCAGCAGTGAAAGGACGTTGCTATGGGGGCATGTGCGATATAAGCTGTTTACGTTAAACTGTTACCCTTTGATGTTGAGCGAGTCATGTTATTGTCACAAAACACACTAGTGTTAATGAAACTGAAGGCGCGAAAATCTGGACCAAACTTGATTTATTTCCGAAAGTTGGGGTTTTGGGAGAATAAACATTTATGCTTAAAAATTAGAAATCCACAGCCGATTTGTATTAATATCTGTCGAATAAATACTCAGATGATAGAAATTGTCGGCTCCGAAAATTGAATCATGATTTGGACCGGACATTTTTTATGCGTGCATGTACCCCTACAGTCAAAATTTTTTTGTGCACCAAGATTTTTGTTCGTGTTTCACGCAGTGTTTAGCGCGAAAGGGCATGCTGCAGATTTCTTTGTCATATATACTTTAGGGAAAGATCTAGAGCAAAATGGTAGGGTGCTGCACCCTGGTTCTTTTTGGTCCCCCCAACTGCTGCCCCTCTGGGCTAGTCAACACAGACATGTTAAATATCCTTTGAAATTCAACACATTTTTGCAAATTTTCAACTTCAAATGAATAGACTATGCTATAAAACCTAAATCACAAGCATTACACTCATGAAAACCCTGAATTTTGCTAATTTTTAGAACATGTCAACAAACTGGTCCCCCCCCGCCCCTCTGCTCCATTTTAGCAGCACCCTGTGCCTTTTTAGACCATAGATCTTTCCCTAATACTTGGATTGCACCACTCTCAAGACACTGATGCTCTCCTGCGATACCACAGATTGTGAATACTAGTACAATCTCTTAAAAGCCCCATTTGATATAGATAATTAACCCAACAACAAAGTGCACTTACATTTGTCCAAGGACACGTGAGTCCACTCTTTCCACGTCTCATCTTCTGGTTCAATAGGAGATCGACTGAAATATCCAATTCATTCTAACATGTATTCCTTGTCTTTTAGATTTGTGAAGATAAAACATAACAAGAGCTGTCCGAGGACAGCGCGCTCAAATTTTCTTGTGCTTGTCATAGTTACTGGCATTTTTTTTCTAAAACAAGAAAGATGGAAATTCCACAAAGACCAAATTTTTCAATCGAAATGCATAAAAGTCAGCACATCAATAAATTTTTTAGTAAAAGTGACCTTGACCCCACCCACCCTATATGCAATCCAAGGCAAGGTCTCGATATAAGGTATCTATGTATTAAGTTTCATTAAAATATCTCAATGCATTCTCAAGTTACTGATCAGAATCGTTTTTCTATTTTTAGTAATAATGACCTTGACCCCACCCACCCCATATGCAATCCCATGCAAGGTCTCAATATAAGGTATCTATGTATTAAGTTTAATTAAAATATCTCAATGCATTCTCAAGTTATTGATCGGAAACCGTTTTTCTATTTTTAGTAATAGTGACCTTGACCCCACCCACCCCATATGCAATCCCAAGTGAGTTCTTGATATAACGTATCTATGTATAAAGTTTCATTAAAATATCTCAATGCATTCTCAAGTTATTGAGCAGAAACCGTTTTTCTATTTTAGTAACAGCGACCTTGACTCTATATGAAATCCCAAGTGAGGTCTCGATATAAGGTATGTATTATTAAGTTTCATTAAAATATCTCAATGCGTTCTCAAGTTATTGAGCGGAAACTGTTTTTCTATTTTTAGTAACAGTGACTTGACCCCACCCACCCCATATGCAATCCCAAACGAGGTCTCTATATAAGGTATTTATGTATAGTTTCATTAAAATATCTCAATGCGTTCTAAAGTTATGGAGCGGAAACAGTTTTTCTATTTTTAGTAACAGTGACCTTGACCCCACCCACCCACCCCATATGCAATTTTAAGCGAGGTCTCGATATAAGGTATTTATGTATTAAGTTTCATTCAAATATCTCAATGCATTCTCAAGTATTTGAGTAGAAACCGTTTTTCTATTTATAGTAACAGTGACCTTGATCCCACCCACCCCATATGCAATCCCAAGTGAGGTCTTGATATAAGGTATCTATGTATAAAGTTTTATTAAATATCTCAATTTGTTGTCAAGTTATTGAGCGAAAACCGTTTTTCTATTTTTAGTAACAGTGACTTGACCCCACCCACCACAGGCCTTTCCCCAGGCGCTTTAAGAACAGCGGTACCGCTGTGCCTTAATTTCCAAATCCATCTCACCGCAGCGCTTAAAATCCCAAAATCAGTCTGCAGCACAGTATAATTTCAATAAGCGTCTAACTGCAGCTCACTCAAAAATCAATAACAGCAGACGACATTCAGCCAGGTAGATCTAGTTCTCAGCACAGTAAGTGTATACAGCGTGCTATTTTTAGATCTTATGAAAGCAGTTAGCAAGTTACACAGTGTTGTGACCTAAGTGTCAGAGTGTTAGAGTTAAGAAGTGATGAACACCATGTGATAATTTTCGGCTTCTGTGTGTTTTGATTAATGGCCATAGTCAACAGCAGATTACTAGCAGTGGCTAAATCCGCCACTTGCCTAAATCCGCCACCCATCCGATTTAGCGTATTTTATCGGCGATTTGTATTTTGTTGATCTCGATCAATCAGATACTTTCCCTTTACAACACTGACGAGTTTTCATATTGATTTGTGCATAAATGAATATTTAATGCAATTATTTTGTACATAACCCCTAAATGCAAACAAACTGCATGCGGGGAATCTATTTCATACTGCGCATGCGCAATTTTGAGGCCCCGCATGGTGTCCATGATAACATTAAATTATTGTGTTTTAATATTATGTCCGTGTGAGCATCACAGCATAAAAATAACCATTATTTATTGGCATTACATACAATAAAATGCGAAAAAAAAAACTGCATATTAAGAGCGCAAATGTCCAAAACCCTCATTATTTGCCCACATGCACACAGGGCCTCAGTTTCAGAGCTATTTTTAAAAATACACATGAGTATTTGAAGAAATTGGTATATAGTATTAACAACAGATAACGAGCTGCTTAATACAGCAAATTAAATAAGAACAATAGTCAAATGTGGATTTAGAATGTCGCGGTTCCCGATCTACGATTTTCACCAAGCAACTTCGGATCACCGTGATTTTTTTAAACACTATAAAATGAACCTTAAAAATACAAAAGTGGTAGTTGTGCCAAAAGAAGTTAATAGAAGTTGCTTTGAAAACAGAGTTCATAAACAATAATTATTTTCGAGAAATTTGAACATTTTTAAGAGGGGTGGCGGATTTAGGCACTCCCACGCCCCTTTTTTTTTTACAATGCTTAGGCCTTCAACAATCTCAATAAATATTTTTCATTTGCCAAGTATTTGAAATGTAACAAAAATACGCCAGCAAATGCACATAAAACCTAACTTTGCTGATGTGACTTTTTATGTCAATCGGTAAACAACTTTTGAAAATATCGTAAAAATACCCCCCAAATGTGGCGGATTTAGGCACTGCACCAGTAATGACTTCAAGTTCTGTTAGCTAATGAGTTGGAATTACCTGTTAATAAATGTTCAACCACTCAAGGGTGCTTTAGAGGGTCCTTGGGGATGACCACTGACATGGAAAATGTTCCCCACCATAACGTTGTGTAAGTAAATTAGCATGATGTAATGTTGAGGCAATGTGTTTGAAATATAGAATCAATCAGTTTTAATAAATAAGACCGTCTTATATCATGGAAGTTTTACTTTAGAGCTACTGCATTGAATTGGCTTACAGGCAAAGTGTATATTTCTAATTTTATAATGAAATAATAACTATAGATCTAGATCTAGTCTAACTTAGGTGAACAGACAAAATGATGCAGTAATTGAGTCTGTGGCTCTGTCACTGCAGTCTGTTTCCCAGCATGCACAGAACCATGTAACATAAATGTGTGCAGCACACAAAACATGTTTAATACTTTTTTTTTAAAGATAGTGACAGAGGATTCTCTACCATGAACAAGGTGAAAACTGCACACAGATCATGTCTCTCCAACAAAGTTCTCAATGCTTTGTTAGCAGCCTCCACACAAGGACCTATTCTCAGAAGAACAACTTTTTAGTACCAGATACTGGAAGTGAACACTATGCATTATCACATATTGGTGGACACATGGCACCAGCAGAAACCATGAAGAACAGCTTTCTAAATTTGTGTACAGGGCTTGCACTAACATGAAATGTTTGTGTTGGATATAAGTGCTGGATAGTGGAAGATCTGAACATTTCAGACATGAAATGAAGTATAAATAAAGCTTTGTTTAATGTCATTTCTGATAATTTTGTGATAATATGCTAATTACTTCATAGAACGAGATATACATTTAGGTAAACAGTGTCATTGTATATTTCCAGGGTACATTATATATTTCCGGGTTACATTACTTTTGCCACTTGTGTTTTTGTGTTTCTTTGATGAATTTTATAGTGTTTGTATTTATGATAATGTTATGTGATTGGAAAACAAAAGAGAGGAAAAACTTTTCAAAGGCTGTTTATTTTTATGTTTGTGTTAGCTCTGAAGTACTGTAGATTTTGGTTTAGTACACATAAAAAGTATTCAAAAAATCGAACGTGGAGAGGTGACCCCCTCCCACACCCACCCCCAACCCCGGGTATTTGCCCCTGTGCCTTAGCCAAATCCTGGGGCAAGGCCTGCCACCCCATATGCAATCTCTAGTGAGGTCTCGCTATAAGGTATCTATGTTTGCAGTTTCATTACAATAGCTTAATCCGTTCTCAAGTTAGAGAGTGGAAACGAAAAGTTGAGAAACTTGCTTACCAAAAAACTTTAACCAGTCCATATAGCTTATATGTCAAATTTCTAAGTGTAAAAAGGCCCATAATGTTGACAAATTTCAAACTATAGTTATCAAAATTGGCCTATGAGTTCATTTTAATATAGGGAATAAGTGTTCTAAGTTTGAATTAAATCCCTTCAGCCATTCCTGAAAAACCAGCTTACCGAAAAACTTTAACCTGTCCATATAGCTTATGTAAAATTTCTAAGTGTAAAAAGGCCCATAATTTTGACAAATTTCAAACTAGAGTTACCAAACTTGGCCTATAGGTTCATTTTAATGTGGGGAATAAATGTTTTAAGTTTGAATGAAATCCCTCAAGCCATTCCTGAGAAACTAGCTTACCGAAAAACCTGAACCTAGCTCCGACGCCGACGCTGGGGCAAGTAGAATAGCTTGCTTTTTCTTCGAAAAGTCAAGCTAAAAAATTGATGTTCCATCATGAATGAAACATTCAATTTACCCAACCATATCTTAAACCATACATCATATAAAAAATTAAAAGTACTATAAAGAAACAAGCAGTTTTCCATTCAATTTTATATACTTTTTTATTCATAATACAAACCAGAACTCCACGAGGCTGATGTGTCGCCTGACGGGGCATAATTCAAGTATGATAAAAGCATTAAAACCAAACTTGACCTTCCTTTTATGCCTGCTAACACTTCCCTAAAGTTTTATAATGATTGCACAAAAACTCATCACTTGCATACAAACTATCAAAACTACTTGCTGACATACTGTGATCAAAGACTGATGTATTTTTCGCACTCACGGTCTGAATTTCCTCTTGTCCTTTGACTTGGACATTTCACTCGACAATTCACTGGATCGGTCGTGAGATCGTGACCTCTCATGAGATCGAGAGCGGTCGTGTGAGCGCGACCTACGTCTTCCTCGTCTTTCCCGAGGAGATCGCGACCTTGACTTTGAACGGGACCCAGATCTAGACCGAGATTTAGACCGCGACCTTCGCCTCTTCTCACCTCGATCTGTTGAAAATCATTTAGAATATACACTTTAATACGAATAAAAGTTGCAGTTTTTTTCAATCCTCATCTGCTTTTAAAATAATTTTGTCCTTTTAACATTGCTGTTTTTACTATTGAAGTGCACAATTTGGTGCCAATTCAAATTGATTGTTTTTTAAGTCACACTCAACATTCATCAGTAGCGAATAACTAGTTATTACAAACATAAATGCAAAGAATTAAAGCATCATGTTCAAGATTGTGCTTTAAAATATAGGTGTTTTTGCTTTATAAGTTCCAGGAGTTATAAATGCTTGAAGCACTCACCACTATCATGATCCGGTTTCTCATCGTCCTCCATTTTGACACCATTCACTTTTTCTTCAGACTACAAATATGTTAACAGAAGATTATTAACGCACCCAGCATATGAAATAGACAAATCTAACTTACCTTTAACAAACAAATGTCAGTTAGTTTTGATGGTTGAATAACTCACACACTTCTAATGCTTACAACATCGCAACACATTTTTATCATTTTGGCATTTGACTATGGTGAAGCATACCTCTTGCTCTGTCTGATCAGGTTCCATTTTCTCATCCTCAGTGGCTTCAGTATCCTCTGCTGCCTCTTGTTTCACTGCCTGCTCTGTGTCCTTCTGGTCCACTTCTATGCAGAGAATGTGATTTGGGTAATTACCCATGAATAAGCCATGAGAAAATATGATACAAGTAGCATGCAGTCAAATGTTAAAAAGCTGTTGTTGGTTTTTTAAGTTTTGTTGTTGTTTAAAACAAGAGGTCCAAGTTGACCTTATATCGTTCACCTGGTTCAACATTTTTACCACAGATAATCATTTTTTTACCAGAACTTAGATTTCATGGATTGACTACAATCTGACCAAGTATTAACCAGATATAATGAAAAAGAAATTGTCTAAAAATGTAAAGAAGCTGTTTACATTATTTAACCTAGTGACCTAATTTTTGACCGCAAATGACCGGACATATATTTTACCAGAAGGTGGACTTGTAGCATTTTCTTGCCCACTAGTAATAATATAAGCATTGGGGCTTGATTGGCTAAACTGCTAATTTTGATGACTGCTCACCAGGTTTAGATTCCTCTTGATCCTCCTGTTCCGGCACTGGCATTTCTTCAGGTTTAGTGTCGTCTTCTTCCTCCTGAGGTTCTTCTTTCATTTCTGGACTTTCGTCTCCAACAGGTTCTTCAGGTTCTTCAACACGAGCAACATCATCCTCTGGCTGATCATTAGCTGACTCGCTTTCATCAGCAGGGACCTGGTCAGCTTCAGGCTCCGCATCAGGCTCTTCTGCAGCTGGTTCATTTTCTTCTTCAGCTACCAGTTCTTCATTGTCTGGCACACTTGGTGCCACTTTTTCCGTTAATGGTTTGTCATCCCCTGGAACCTCTTCTGGTACAGGCTTTTTAGCCTCGTACATCTCTGGCACACTTGGTGCCACTTCTTCTGTTATTGGTTTGTCATCCCCTGGAACCTCTTCTGGTACAGGCTTTTTAGCCTCGACATGTGCTGGTTCATGTGACTCCTCCTCCTGATGTCAAACAATTATTGCTATACAACTATATTCATCTATTCATAAGTGATCAGTCTATAGTATTGATTTATATTCCATCTGGATATTATAACATTTTCTACTTTTCTACTATTTTTATATCCAAATGAGCTGAAAAAAAAAACCAATCCAAAAAACACACACATTACTTCTTTGCCATATTTATATGCAGATTTCATAAAAGCAAATATGCAAAAATAAGTGCATTTTCCATTTGATCAACAACTAAAAATTGGCTTTTACTGCTTTAGGCAAGCTTTACTGTTTAGGCAAAAGATTAATGTCCCTCATCTTACCCAAGTTACTGGCCCCAAAGACCAGAACACCTAGGCTTATTATGACTGATGACTAGGCTCTATAACACCTAGGCTTATTTTTATTTCTTCCTTTACTCGTGCAACACCTAGGCTTATTTTTATTTCTTCCTTTACTCATGCAACACCTAGGCTTATTTTTATTTCTTCCTTTACTCATGAAACACCTAGGCTTATTTTTATTTCTTCCTTTACTCATGCAACACCTAGGCTTATTTTTATTTCTTCCTTTGCTCGTGCAACACCTACGCTTATTTTTACCGCTCACTCAGCTCATGTAACTAAAATCATATACACAAATTTACCAATTTTTTATAAACCATATCAACCTGTGAAGACTGCTGCGAATCCCCAGCATCTTGTGAGCTCTCATCTAGACTCTGCGATGTATCTGCATCACCTTCCACTGAGGTGTCCAGTGATTGACTAGACGCATTGTGATCTTCACCTGAAATAAGTTGTTAATTATAATGATGATTTATATAAAATGTGGACATAAATTTGTAACCATTTAACACAGCTTTGTAGTTAAATGTTCTGTCGGGACCTGCAAAGGACCCATTTGTAATGATTTGAAAAGACGGTTGGACGTTCTACTCATCTTTAAGAACCTGGTCTTTATGCTCGTCTTTTTGAGACTTAATGAGCCACTACAGCGTTTTTTAGCCTCATTTTCATGCCAATATTCGGTACCATTCACAAAGCCAAAAAGTATACTTTTTTCACAAGTTTTGGCCCAAAATTCACAAATGGAAAAGTGGAGGAAAAAATAAGAAATCTTTAATTTTGAGAATTTTGTTAACAAAGGATAAAATTTCGGTAATAGTTTTATGTCTACACCCCTTTGAAAGTGTACTCGATTTTATCACGACTCGTGTCACGTTTTATCAATATTTTTGTGAACCAGTCGGTTAGTGAAACATGTGCTCTTCCGGGTCACTGTAAACGCTCATTGGGTTATAATCTGTCTTGAATAAAGCATTTGAAGGCTTTTTAAAGTGTAAAAACTGTGGATTTTTTTTTTTAAGTAATCGCAATGCATTTTTCAAGAAACTCTCAGTACTATGTGAAACAAAAAGTATAAAGAGACAAGCTTATCTTACAGGAAAATGAGTCATCGTTTCAAACAGGCAATTTTAAGCGAGAAAACAGTAAGTGAAGCCCCTGAAGACAATTTGTGCTGCAGTTCAACAGTTTCAACTTTAGTTTCTTCACAAGTAGAGTTACTATCAGTAACAAGTCAGTGCAAGTCAGTCTGATAGTGGTGACCAAAATAACATCAGTGAAACCCCTGTTTTGTCCCTTAATGAGCCTTTTACATCTCAATCATGTGACATTTCTGTTGACTGTTGTGTCTCACTCAAGTGAAGTCATTGGACATTTTGCAAATTCAAAGAATAATTGACAATATCAAATCTGCAAGAGAGAAATTTAACTGGAATGTTTCATGGTAAGGTTGCATTAATGTAAAGATCATACTATAATATCATGTGTTTGTACTTTAAGTGTGATTAAATACAACAAAGTCGCTAGTTATTTTTTTATACTATTTTGTATTTCTGTTTTAATGATAAGACATATTTTCACAATTTTGGCATTTTACGACGCATTTTTCACCATTTCACAGAAAAGGGCAAATTCACAAATCACTGAAAAAAAAAACACTGTCACTATTAAATTGTATATTGGTTGTAAATTATATTCGCATATATGATTTATTTTACATAAAAATTAAGATTGTTTTTTTATTTTTATTTTTTGGTTCATTTTTGTTTAATTGTCTGCCATTATGCATTTGGAACCAAGCATTTTGATTGGTTGAAAATGGGAAGCACCTGTTATTGTTATTCGGATTCGAATTGACCATACCGGGACATTCCGGTAACTCATGTTGTCACGTAAACTTGAACGTTATTTGAAATAAACTTGACAAAAAGTATTGTCATGGGTCCTGTTGGTAGATGTTTTGAAAACAAAGCTCATACATATAAACTAATCATTAAGTAAATAAAAAAAACCAAATTCAACAAAATGAAGTATAAAAATAAATAATGTTTACAGTATCTGGTACATAACAAAGATCTACCATATTACAGTACACATGTATAGTGTTTATTTATTGATATTTGTATAACACCGTGGTCAAATTAAACTCCTTCTTGTTAACTACCAATATTATACAATATAATGTTTTTTTTTGTTTTGTTTTTCAGAATTCGATGTTTATTCAACTAAATATAGTTACACAACAAAGCGTACAAAGCTACAAAAGTGGCCAAGGTATTTACAAGTATAATAGGTTTACCACACAATATACTGTATAAAAGCTATTTTCATGCATGTAGATAAGATACAATGTTATATATATGTGTATTCTAATACATTTTGCAACAGTTCAAGTGCAAAGTGTGAAATTAAACCTAGTTAGAATGAGGAATTGCAAATTTAAAACATCAAATATTTGAATAAATGTATAATAGGGAAATATCTAGAGCAAAATAGCAGGGTGCTGTGCCCTGCTCCTTTTTGGTTCCCCCCTGCTGCCCCTCTGGGTCTGCCAACACAGAAATGTTGAATCTCTTTTGAAAAATTCTTTATACTTTTGCAAATATTTAATGTCAAATAAATAGGCTATTTTTAAAAACCTTAATTATGAGCATAAGACTAATAAAACCCTTGAATTAGCAAATTAGTAGAAAATGTCTGTGAACTGGTCCGCATTTCCACCCTATTCCTATTTAGCACCACCCTGTACCTGTTATGATCCTAGATCTTACCACCACCCTGTACCTGTTATGATCCTAGATCTTAGCACCACCATGTACCTGTTATGATCCTAGATCTTAGCACCACCCTGTACCTGTTATGATCGTAGATCTTAGCACCACCCTGTACCTGTTATGATCGTAGATCTTTCCCTAGTATAATAACAGCTTTCAAGACGTTGATGTTACGAATTCAACAAATATTTGACGAAATGTTGCAAGATAAGTTTTATGTCACGTAATATATAATGAATATATAAATATTATTGAATTATAATAGTGTTTACATCTTTTTTTATATAATCATTTTTGCATTTACATTTATCAAATGTCTCACCATCAAAGTATAAATAAGGGGCAAATATTTATAAATAATAAGAATGCTAAATCCATACTACTCTTCAATAGCTATTGACCATAATTTGGATTTCTACATGTAACATAATATAATAATGACGTATTGATGTTGTGGTAGTAAATTATTTAAAGGATTATGTTAAGATCATACAATAGACAATATCTTATCATATAAAAAGATAATAATATAATGATATAATCCGTGTTAGGACAAATCATAGATTGGGAAAGATCACATACACACAATAGAGGAACAAGTAACATCATACATCATTGTGTGAACACTACATAATAAATGTAGGGATCTACGATGTATATGATGTACATGTATGAAGGGACTAAATAATAACGACGTTATAATAACATTCTTGCCAAACCGAAAAAGAATATTGTGTGCCGGTTGAGAAGGAATAAAAGGGTTGATAAGCATGGCTTAGTGTTTTCTTTTAAATAAATTAACAAATTTAGGATAATCTGGTTAAAAAAAGTATACTAGTGTTCTATCATTATAATAGCTTGTCACTGATCACATACACGCAAGACATATACGTGTTGAATTTGATTAGAGAGCTTTTATAAATTATGGACAGAACAAGAAAGGTATAACAAGAGGGCCATGATGGCCCAAAGTGCTCACCTAAGAACAGGTACAGATGCAGGGCTGCCCCTGGCTCAAAATTGTCTTTAACCAAATTGACCTGACTGCGTCAAAATTCTTCTCATTTTGGGTATGTTATGGGGTTTTAAGAAGAAAACGTTGTAGCCAAATGGAAAATTCTTTAGCCAAATATTTCACTTTGTAGCCATTGGCCAATTTGGCGAATGGCAGAGTGAGCCCTGAGATGAACAATACACAGTGGGGGTAGGATCCATTTTGATTTAAAACATCGGTAAGTGCAATGGGCTAACTAAAGTATGAGTTAGGTAGTGGATGTGCGTTTTTTTGCTAATGGTTCTCAAATCATTTTTCTCGATATTCGTACCTGACCCGTTTTCATTAAGTCATTGACAATTCTGGAAAATGCACAAACAGAAGATTTTATGTCTTTTTCGCAAACAGTTTTGGAAAACTAGTTGCAATGCGATAATTGGCTGTGGTAAAGTTTTGCTTTTTCTTTGATATTTTTCTGTCCAATGATGATAAATGATGTTAATGCAGGCTCTGAAGACATCAAAGTTGCATGAACAAATAACTGCATCCAAGTCTTGCAACTGTTGGAAATCAAATTTTATCAATCAATTTTTATGGTCATGCGCAAACTGTGTACGTTTGGTCAACATTGAATCAAAAATCGTGTGTGCAAGCCAATCATTGATAGCTTGTTGATGTTTTTTTCCAAACACAAGGGGCAATAATTCTGGTGTTACTGGCCCGATCATGCTCAGGGATTATCCTAGATGGCGACATGGGCGAAATCGTCGCCCTATGGTGTCTGACTTCGCCCAGTCAATGTTTGCTTAATTGCGATGTTTGACCTTAGAACAGACAATTTAAAATTAAAACAAAAAGATACACTGATCAATTTTTTTCCATTTCCGCAATTAACACAGTCATAACAAACACCGCGTGTGAAAAGTAACAGATAATCCAATTCCCATTTTGTAGTAAATGACGTCATCCAAACAAAAGCATTGAACAGCACGCGACACCATTACAACGTTATTTCATTCTCCTGTGGTTTCTTTGTTCTGACGACGACTAATGGCGGGAAAATTATGTTGCACTATTTCCACATGCAGCTTGCTGACAACCGAGCGGTGTACAATACCGGTACTTGTCTACCTGAGCGATGTAGAACATAAGCGTTATGAGGAGAAATATCAAGGGCATTAATTGTAACATTTACTCTTTATAGCATGACATTATTTTAAAGGAAACCAGTGACTGCCTTATGAAGTGTAAGCATCAATTGTCATAAACATGAGTGCTAGTTTTTTAAAAATACTGTTTCTAATGCCAATAACACTTTTTAAGCTATTTTGTGTTTATCTTTCATTACTACAGGTTGTAGTCTTTGTAATTAATTAATTATACATAATTCAATTGATTGATTGGCTAAATAGCTGCTTTACGCGCCAGTGTCAGTTATCGATAAACTTCTCCCTGAATTCGGCAAAAGGAGAAGTCACTTCTCCCTAAAATTTTGGGCTAGGATGATCCCTGATGCTTATATTCTACTTCACCTGTAGTCTTACGTTCATAGACAAACTGTGCAAGATTGGTTAAGATTGGATGAAAAATGATGTCTCTATCCAGTATAATGTCAATTTTTGCATATTGTTTTCACAAACAAAGGGCAATAACTCTGGTGTTTCTGGTCCGATCTTGCTTATATTCGACTTCAACTGTAATCTCATGGTAGTAGACAAACTGTGCAAGATTGGTGAAAAATGTCTCTCTCTATCCTGAATAATGTCCATTTTTGTATATTTTTTTAATAAACAAAGGGCAATAACTCTGGTTTTTGAACACGATCTGGCTCATTTTTGACATCTGCTGAGATCTGATGGAAAATAAAGTCTATACGTTGGAAAAGGGCACTTATGCACTTTTTTTGCATGAAAAAGGGGCAATAATGTTACTGGTGTGATTTGACCAAATAACAATCCCATCCAAGATTTTATGGTGTACACAAACTGTGCAAGTTAGGTCAAGACTGAATGAAAAATGTAGCCTTTATCACGATAACGGTCCAAATTGTTGATGGCACATTGACGACGGACGCCGCCGGAGAAGTCCCCTATACCAATAGCTCACCGAGCACTTCATGCTCAGGTGAGCTTAAAAATGAACTGTTATTAATTACTCATCCGTGCTTTTAGACGAACAATGAACTTGGATAATAAGTGATGTTTAGTATTGGTTGTTTTGTAGCATTTTTCGAACGTTCATAGACCATCGAGCTGAACGCTAGTCATGTTCACTTGCCATGTATGCCTTTCACTTTTCATGTAACCTTTATAGATTGTAAAACATATTTCGCTTAAAGTAATGTATATATCTTGATATGCTGCATCATTTGTTTTGTAGCTAATGGTGATGTTAATAGTATTCATAGGTCTATTGAATCCGATATTGTTAAATATAGAATTGACATAACACCAAATTTGAGTTACGTATGGACATTCTAAGAAGAAGACTTAGTGTTCAAATGTTTCTAATTCTTAGCAAAATAAACAGCATGGTATACTTTCCATTTAAAAGATTCTCATTCGTGGGGACAATTCGGTGTATTATCTTATATTTTAATTGTCGGACTTTTGTATTAGCGATTACTTTGTGTATAGTAAAATATGTCAGCGCCAATTAATTTTTGAATTCAGCTTTGTTTCCCAACACTTGTGTAAGTACAGTGGTGTGAAGTGTTTTGTTGCAAAGATAGTCTTGATATCTTTATTACTGAGGGAGTTTAAGTCTAAGTTTTTATCAAAATCGTATGTACCTTGTATTTTTACGCTGGAGTGTGTTGATTCATTTGATTTTAGTATTCCTTTCCATGGTGTAGGATGGCTAATTTAACTATATTTATTTCTAATAACCAGTTTTGTTTTGAGTTTTAGCAGAATGACAGCTTCTGAAACATTTCCATTATTTGTTATGATATCATTTATATACATTATTCTTGATTCGATCCAGTTTGCGAGGAGTAAACATGTCCCATGGTGTGTAATGATTTGTTACCCCACAGTATTTGTGATCTTATATCAAGGAAAGTCTTACATTTTCGTTTAGGAGTAATATTGTTCAGTTCTATATAGTTATTTATAAATCTGTATAGAAAGGTGGAATATTTTTCCGGACACATGGTAATGATTTTGAAGAGTCTATGTTCATTTTGAAAAAATAATAAATCTTTCCCAAATATTGGGATAATTTTCCAATTTGCCTCCTCGTTGTGACATAGTAACTTAATCCATTTCATTTTCTAACATTTTGAATACGTTTCGATATCGGGCATTTCAATGCCACCGTCTTGTTTATTGCCAATTAGTATTGATCGTTTAATTTTTTAGGTTTGTTACTCCATAAAAAACTAAAGAACATTGAGTTGATTTTGACCAGTCTTTTTTTATAGGTATATTTATGTTTTGTATTAGATATGACAAATTGGGTAACAATATAGATTTGATAACAGTTACTTTTCCAAAGAAACTTAAATTAAATTTTCCCAGTTGAGTACTTTGCATTCGTTTGTTCCAAAAAAAGTACCAAGGGCCTTCACAATAGGTTTAAAATTTATATCATATATTTGGGTGTTGGAATTACATTTCGATTTGCCAATCAACCTTCTGTTTTGTTTTTATTTAGTTTTAGTTTATTTAGTTTTAGACCTGATACCTCTCCAAATTTATCAACTATTTTTAATAATTTGGAATTTCGCTTACATGTTTTAGGAATATAGTTGTGTCGTCAGCTAGTTGTGTTAATTTTATATGAGCATTTTCAGAGATAATGTGTATTCCTTTCGACATCATCACTTGACCTTATGTTATTGGCCAGCACTTCTGCTACGATAATTAATAATAGAGATGACAGTGGACACCCTTGTCTGATTCCCCTAGAGACATTAAAGAAGTCTGACATCCAGCCGTTATTGGTACCAGACGAAACAATGTTTGTGTATAAAGTCTTAACCCAATGGGTAAAATCATTTTTAGAACCAAACTTCCTTAGTGTATCAATCACGAGATTCCATTCAACAGTGTCAAATGCTTTTTTTAAATCAAGAAAATGGATTGCGCCATCTATATAAAAAATATCAGCAAAGTTCTGATCCAAACTGATTATTTTCGGTAATACTTTCTGTAGGCGTTGTGCTAGTACTTTTGCTATTAATTTACAATCTGTATTCAATAAAGATATAAATAAGAAATTAATGCATATAATGTATTTTAAGAAGAATGTTAATGAAACATATACATATTTATCTTCTGAAGTTCTCTGACTAACTTCACTAAGTTATTCACACCCAAATTAAATAGTGATTTGATTTGAAATTGATATTTAGTGTAGTTGCAATAATTATAATGTGCTTTTATTCTGTTAAATGTTAAGGTATTGATGCTTTTGTTTGTTATTTGCAATGTATCTCTGGTAATTTTCTGTTTTAGAGCTTATTATTTTTTATGTCATGTTGTTATCCATTAAGTTATTCACACTCAAATTCAATAAGTATTCAAATTTCACACCTGCCTTTGGTATTTCACAACCAAATTCAATAGTGGTGCATAAGGACACAAAGTGCAGCATAAAGACAGTTGAGCATAACGTCCTAGCTGTACTTGTTAGTCTAATTCATGAGACGAGCTGCAAATTTAGTGTTACTTTTTATATAGGGCAAAATTCGCTGGAACGTCCCATCGCTGAAATACCATTTCGGTGGTGGAAACCTAAAAGTTTAAATTTCATAAATTTCCATTATTTACAACAATAGAGTTATCGATCAAAGTATTTTACTTAAACAACACCTAAACCGATTAACATGAGCCGAAATTTACCTTATATATGCATTTAATTCCGCTTTAAACTTGTGTATAAATCACATGTATGTACAAATTCCCAAAATTGCAGCCTCATTTAGCACTCAAACCAATCAGAGTGAGGCTATCCTGATACTGACCAAGTGAACCTAACACTTCTGCAGCGTAGCAGAATTTGAGGGCTGAGCGTGAAACTATTGTATCTGATATAGAAATGTTAAGCAGATATAATAGTTCAGGCTCAACCATCGAATTTACCTTTTCGACATTAAAATAAGGGGAGATCACTCTGCGTAGGAGATTGAGGTCAGGGGGGTTACTGCTGATTAGGTTACTTCTGCATGTACTGATAATCGTTGTAGATGAGAGCATTTTTGCTCATTTAACTATATGACTGGAAAAGAAAACTGTTACTTGTTGTGGAGAAATACACGTTTTGTTACTCCATAAAAGAGTCGGATTTTATACATATTTATGCTTAATATGCACTTTGGTATGTCATATTTATGCTAAATATGCACTTTGTTATGTTTTAAACAGGTTAAAATTTAACATTCCAAACAAGGGTGGGGTATGGGAAGATCGTTAAACTAAGGCAACAGATCTAATTTTGGCATTGGATTTAATACCTTTCTTTAATGTGTCGTCAGTTTTTGTCTATGCTAGAGTAGGCAATATTGAGAAGTTTTAAAGTATATAAAATAGGAATTGCGTTGAGTAGCCAGTTGTTTGTTTATATAACAGTACATCTTTACAATAATAAATTAATAATTATATATGACTTGATCTTTATTTGTTTCAGGTAACTATCACAAACAGAATCTTGGACGCCTCACCCTGAATCATGATTTTTCAGGGGATTATCCACCTGATTGTAGTATTCCTTCTTGAATTAGCATATTGCGACACACAACACCACTACTGTAGTTACATTTATTAAAAAATAAATGAATATTATGTAATGTATTCAAGTAATGTTCAAGTAAAAATTTACCAGTACCATAGTATACATACTTTAATGCCAGTAACTTCTGCCCTACTTGAATCAGAGGTAGGGAGAGAATGGCCATAGAAATTACTTTACGACCAATCCCACACAAGTTACATGTATGTGGCCGGGCTGGGCCTCGACCTCGCGAACACCCGGGTTGACAGTCCAGCTCTCTACCGAGCTAGCTGGGCCTGGTTTTGTATTTAAGTTGCAATTGTCAAAAGAACATAATCACATAAAAATTATATATACATTAAATTAATATATCTGTGAGAAACCCCACTTACCAAATCAAATAAAACTAAAGTTCTTGGTCTATGAAAAATGTACTCAATGTTGTGGGCTTTTTTTAAACAGATTTAGTACTAAGAAAATAATTTAATGTGTAAAAAATAGACCAATTAAATGTTTTACAAATAGGTGGGTGGGGTTTTTCAAAGTGGCATGTCAAAAGAGTTTTTATGGTTTACTTCTAACCGTAGGTCTGGAGTGGCGTTTCTTTTTCTGTTTTGCCTCTTTTGACTACACTACTCGTGATTATTGATACTGTTATTTTGTAAATAATAATATAAAGCAATATGTCTTTATATAACATGAATTAATTGTTTCATTTGAGTTTTAATAGCAGTTTATATGAAACTGCATCAGCAGCCGATCGATCTTTACTTTAGAGCGAGAACACGGAACCCCCCTGACCTCAAAATCTTGCGTTATCTAGCCAGTCTGGTAACGCATGATTTGACAATGTCGAATTCGTGAACATCGATTAAAGTTTACACATCGAGATTATTAAAAAATGCAATAGTGTGTAGGTTTCAATGGCTCAGACATGTAAAATGATTGTTTTCATACCAGTATTAGGGAAAGATATAGGATCTAAAAAGGTACAGGGTGCTGCTAAAAAGTAGCAGGGGGGAAAACCGGACCAGTTTGTTGACATTTTCTGATAATTTGCTAAATCCAGGGTGTTCATGAGTCTTATGCTTCTGATTTAAGTTTAAAAGCATAGTCTATTCATTTTAAGTCGACTACTTGCAAACGTGTTGGATTTCAAAAGATATTCAGTATTCCTGTGTTGACCAGCCCAGAGGGGCAGCAGGTGGGAAGCAAAAAGGAGCAGGGTGCAGCACCCTGCTATATTGCTCTAGATCTTTCCCTACATTATGGAACATTAATTAGGAATGGTCAAAATCCTGTTGGAACAATATAGACAAAGAATGAAAAATTTCCACCACAGAAATGGTTCGAGGTACAGCCTGTCAACAAACATTGCTCATATAAAAAGTAGCTCACTGTTTGCGTAGGGCTTACAAGTACAGCACCCTCACATCTCATGAATTAGACTACACAACATTCGTAACCCTTTTAAACTATTTGAACATGGTTTATTTTGTCTTTGAATGTTGAGCAGTGTTTATACCATGTGATATCTGAATGACTGTAAATTTCAGGTTTTAATTATATTAACCGCATGAATATTTGCTAAAACCAATAGATCAGAACAATAATTAATACCCTTTAATGCTTTCTTCAATCTCGAAATGAGAACAGCTTTTTTGCCCTTTGTATCTAAACCTCTGGAACGCAGTTCTTCTTGCAACTCGGCCACTTTTAACTTGTCGAGTTTTGTTGGATCGAGTTCGCTCATTTTGTTAATGAGCTATGAATCCAATACATAAATAATGCACAATTCGGCGTAAATGAAATCAACAACAATGTGGTCAACAAAAATGGCGGAAGTTGAGCGTGGGTACAACAAACTACAATTTCTTTTGGACGAAAATGTATACGCGCTTAAAAGTCGGATACAGCTCGTCACACACCCTGATAACTCTGGTTTTGCCTTTAGACTAAGTAAAACTAATTTTTATAAATAATGACGTCTTTTTTGTTTAAATACTACTACAAAGATAAAGATCTGACATTATATTTCATACTACTGTATATCTCATATACATTGACCTTTCTTATAGTTAGAATATATTGTCATAAATTACATAATTTCCTGAAAACTTTAAGAGACATTTTTGAATTTGAAAATTGTTATATATTAATATTAATATATTATGTATTGTTTTGGTCGGATTTGGTGTACAAATCATAGAAAAGCAATTTAATTTAATATCAATTCATTAATTTTTCTATGATGATTTTTTAACTTGTGTATCGAAAACAAGTTTACTAAGTAAACTTCATTATTTAATCCTATGGTGATAAATTTTCAACTTACGAATCATGACTAATTATGCCAGACTTACAATACACACAAAAAACGTATTTTCTTTAGAGATGATGTGTATAAATATTTTATTGTTATATTTAATTTATATTTTAGATGTATTTATTTGTGCTTCTCCATGATTTGTTTACCTGTCAGATGCCGTTATTACGCGACATAGAAATGAATAAACTTTCTTTTCGAAGTTGTTATCGAGAAGTTTAGAACATTTTAATATGCAGACAATTTTCACGGACATCATGCATTTAAGACGTGAACAAAATACGATTCTATAAGAATTGGAGATACATGTATAATGAAAGATGCGTTCATTCGAAATATTGTTTGGGTCGCATCATCAAGTTATTAATAAACGAGTATAAATGTATACGAGGCGTGTCGTGGGAAACCTGAGCTTAATGCATGTGCGTTAAGTATCGTCCTGGATCAGCCTGTGGAGGCTAATCCAGGACGACAATTTTTTCCGCTTTTATGGTATTTTCTGTTTCTTCAAAACATAGATCCACTATATGCGGAAAGTGTTTACGCAAATGCATTCAGCCCGATTTTCCCACGACAAGCTTCATACATTTTACATGTGCAATGGCCACATGTACTGAGTGCGACTTGATTTTGTGCGTATTTTATATTTCCATTGTTATAAAGCCGTATTTGTTTGTATTTACATATTCAATGGCAATTAGTTTAACTAACTGAAATAATGACAAGACGTATATTAGAAGCGAATGATAGATACTGTTGTTAGAATGTATTTCGCTGTAGTATCCAGAACACGCGATACTACACAAATGCCAAAATATCCGTGTTTCCATTGCTGATAAATAGTACTGTGTTTCATCTTTGGTACAAACGTTTAACTTTTATAAAAAGTAATATTACGCACATTTATTTATACGGCTAAATAATGCTAAAAACCTATTGCCGAAGTGCGTCATACAAGCACGACACTACTATTCAAATACTAGCCTTCAAGTTTCATACGGCGAAATGAGGATAATTTTATTGTTAACTTGTTGTATTCCAAACATGAACAGTTGTAATTAGCCTATCTAGAATTGTCAAAAACGTATGCTATATCAACGTTTACCTGCTTAAAAACTTCACGCACAAATAAAAATATAATAATTATATTTACCGTAAATATAATGATATACTTTAAATTGTGTATTAAGTGTCAAATACAAATGCAAAAAAATTACCAACAGAAACATTCGCACAGGTGTTCATATTTTAGAGGAACGAGTGCAAGTATAATGCCATATATTTTTTTTTATACTCGTACTATTTGTTTGTGCTTTGTACAACTTTTCTTGACGCAGAAGCTTGTTTAGCGTTTGTTTTACGCCGCACGACGTTTAGCACGTTCGAAAAGAGGAAGACGTCGTTTAAATACAAAACTAATTGTTAAAGCTGATGTTGTTGTTTTTTTGCCACTGAGTCAGCCTGTTCAACGTTTGCAGCTAAAGTGTATTTAAACAACGAAGTTTGAGTCATTGTAGATATTTAGAAACATATATGCCGGTATATGTGCCAAACGCGTAGGCAGATGTCAGCGTGGTGACTAATGCCATGAAAGTTTTCTCGAATCATGAACGTTCACGAAATATGACAACTCGTGCATGCACTGGCATTAAATTGTGCATGACGAAGGATACTTTAAATGAATTAAAAGGCTTATACGTGAATTAAAAAGAATGTTGTTTTTGTGTGTGTGTGTAAACAACGGGATAAATAACGCACAATTTAATTTACAAAATTAACTTTCATAGCCTTTTGAGATCAATGTGCTTACGGGTCCACTGTGTTGTATGTACCAGGTACCATCAATGTACTGTTCATTCGAGAGTGTCAAGGAGCGGACCCACTACTTTTAAAGTACCGTTAAGATACTGTCGTGTACATACACGTGTTTAATGTGACAAACTACTTTTGAGTTACCGTTCAGATACTTTGCATCTATTGGTGCCAATTAGGCCCTCTACTTTTAGGGTACCGTTAAAATACTGTTAATCGATTGGTGCCAATAAGCGGACCTCTAGTATTTAAGTACTTTTAAGATACTGTAAATCTATTGGTATCCACGAGACTCTACTATTAAGGTACCGTTAATTAAGATAATGTGCATCCGTTGGTGCCAATGAGACCATCTACCTTTAAGGTACCGTTAAGATCATATACATCCATTGGTGCCAATGAGACTATCTACTATTAAGGTACCGTTTAGATAATGTACATCTGTTGGTGCCAATGAGGCCCTCTACTGTCAATGCACCGTTTAGATACTGTACATCCATGAGTGCCCATGAGACCCACTACTATGTACGTACAATTCAGATACTGTAAATCTACAATGAGACTCTCTACTTTTAAAGATACTGCATATGTGTATTAGTGACAATGAGACCCAAATGCGTCTTTATTATATATAATTGTGTGAAGAAATTCATTAAGTGATATGTACTGTTTAAAACACATGTAATCGCGTCTATAGCCACCATAGATGGGATGTATTGCATTTTGAACAACGCTGAGAAGCATGTAGTGCCATGATTCACCGGCAAGTATTGCATCGCGTCTATAGCCACCATAGCTGGGGTGTATTGCGTCTTGAACACCGCGGAGAAGCTTGTAGTGCCATGATTCACTGGCAAGTATTGCATCGCGTCTATAGCCACCATAGATGGGATGTATTGCGTCTTGAACACCGCTGAGAAGCATGTAGTGCCATGATTCACCGGCAAGTATTGCGTTCTAGGTCCTGTTAACGTTAAGTGCGTAAAAAGGAACCACAGAGATTCAGTGGGTGTAATGGTGTTCTTGGATAAGATAATTTGTGTGTATGCGTCGTGTTATGTATCGTGGATATTAAATAATTTCTTATGCCTTACGTACCGCAGATATTTGCCAGGTCCTATATAGTAACGCCGAGATTCATTACGTCTTCGACATTGGTGAGAATCGTAACGTCTTATAGTGCGAGAGATTCATATGTCTGATATACCGCTGAGAATTATTACATGTTATATACCGCTGAGAATAGTTACGTCTTGTGTATAACTGAAAATAGTTAAGGCATGACTATTTTCAGTTATACATAAGACGTAACAATTCTCAGCGTTACATACCACGTAACTATTCTCAGTTATACACTCAGTTATACATAAGACGTAACAATTCTCAGCGTTACATACCACGTAACTATTCTCAGTTATACACAATACTTATGTACCACTGAGAATTGTTACGTCTTATGTATAACTGAAAATAGTTATGTCTTGTGTATAACTGAGCATAGTTACGTCTTATGTACCGCTGATAATTATTACGTCTTATGTTCCGATGAGAACTGTAACGTCTTGTGTATAACTGAGAATAGTTACGTCTTATGTTTAACTGAGAATTGTAACGCCTTATGTTTAACTGAGAATAGTTACGTCTAATGTACCGCTGAGAATTGTTACGTCTTATGTTCCGCTGAGAATTGTTACGTCTTATGTATAATTGAGAATAGTAACGCCTGATGTTTAACTGAGAATAGTTACGTCTAATGTACCGCTGAGAATTGTTAGGTCTTATGTTCCGCTGAGAATTGTTACGTCTTATGTATAACGGAGAATATTTACGTCTTATGTATAAAACTGAGAATAGTTACGTCTTATGTACCGCTGAGAATTGTTACGTCTTATGTATAACTGAGAATTGTTACGTCTTATGTACCGCTGAGAATAGTTACGTCTTATGTGTAACTGAGAATAGTTACGTCTTATGTACCTCTGACAACAGTTATGTCTTATGTACCGCAGAGAATTGTTACGTCTTATGTACCGCTGAGAATAGTTATGTCTTGTGTATACTGAGAATTGTTACGTCTTATGTACCTCTGAGAATAGTTCCCGGTACGTCTTATGTTCCGCAGAGAATGGTTACGTCTTATGTTCCCAAGAGAATAGGTATGTTTTATGCATAACTGAGAATAGTTACGTCTACTGTACCTCTGATAACAGTTATGCCTTATGTACGCTTAGAATTGTTACGTCTTATGTACCGCTGAAAATAGTTATGTCTTATGTATAACTGAGACTAGTTATGTCCTATGTACCTCTGAAACATAGTTATGTCTTATGTACCTCTGAGACTAGTTATGTCTTATGTTCCGCACAAAATGGTTACTTCTTGTGTACCTCTGAGAACAGTTATGTCTTGTGTACCTTTGAAACTAGTAAATTAAATGTACTATGAGATTTTTGGCCCAAATGCGGTATATGGGCGAAAATGAGTTATTGTCCGTTTTGAATACACTGATATGTTTAGAACCTGGAAACGGCATCCTTTTTTGTCAGTCATGCGTTTTGAGCAAGAATGAGCAGTTTAAGTAACACCACCATAACGATAAATGTTCACATTTCACACAGATTTTAATGTTTGTCATGCATACAATACAGAACCCAGCATGTTAAAGACAAGTAATTTATATTATATATATTTACTGCGCTGCCTTTCCCAAATAACAAACGTTGAATGTCCAAATGTTTCGGACAAAAATAAAAATAATAAAGAGATGGTTGCTATGGCAACCAAACAAGCAATCATAGCAAAAAATATACTTTTTCTACAAATAACCTTATAAATAACATTGTTCGTTGATAGTATTCAAGATTTAAACAATTATTTGAAATATCTTAATCATAATCCTGACTTTGTCATAAAAATCAAGTGCCTCAACTTTGACGTCAATTTTCTCGAAACGAAGCAGGCCGCAATTGGGATAAAAATCTCATGGGCTGCCACAGTTATGTCTTATGTACCTCTGAGAGCAGTTACGTCTTATGTATATATACCTCTGAAAACAGTTATGCCTTATGTACCTCTAAGAATAGTAACGTCGTATGTTCCGCAGAGAATGGTTACGTCTTGTGTTCCCCAGAGAATAGTAACGTCTCGCGTTAAACGGATAATAGTTACGTCTTATGTTCCGACGGGAATAGTTACGTATTATGTGCAGGTAAGAAGAGTTATGTCTTAAAATGTTCGACAGAGATTCGCTACGTCTCATGTCCACCGAGAATCGTTACGTCTTAAGTTCGACAGTGTTTTGAAACGTCTTACGTACCACTGTGAACAGTTACGTCTTTGGTAGCGCCAAGATTGACGTAACGTCTTACATGTCACAGAGAATCGTTACGACTTACACATATCTTTTATTTGAATATGCCTGTTTGTAGGGTTATCAATTCTTTCATTATACATTTTAAATTGGTATTGCTTAAGACAGTATATTTATATGCCTGCATGTCATTGACCACTGTTGACAATATAGTGTATTATATGTATGTGTACTCATGGGCTTAAAGCCTAATGTATTCTGAAATAAACCATAAACCATATGAGATTCTGTGGCTGCACGGAGGTTTGTTACGTGAAATAAAAAAACAGAGAATATTTATGTTCATACACTTATATACCTGTTCATACACCGGGGTATTTTGTTAAGCAGTTACTTAATATAAAAAAAAAAAAAAAACGTAAAAGTACATTTTTGCAATCGAAACCGTTCTTTAAAGTTGTAAAAATTTCCGACAGTTTCAGTGGTGAGTCACCACATAACCAGAGCAGAAGGAAGAAATATCAGATCTGTATGAAACAACATATTACGTCAAACATTTGTATAGTAAACTTTAATGGTTTCGTTATTAAACTTGGTCAATAGGTCCAGTTTATGACGTCTTCATTCAGGACTGGTAGAGGAAATTTATTCTGATGTAATGTAAATTAATTTGGTTTTTATTGCACGCACTTTTTTTCAAATAAAACTAGGCACATGTTTGGACACAGAGGGCGCCGTGTAGCCAACAATAATTTTTGCCACCACAAATTAATTTTCATATATTTTCAGTAGCGGAAAAAATGACAAAGGGACATAATTCTGCCAAACTTGGTAGCAGACAAAAATTACTTGACGATAAAAGTTCGAGCAAAATCCACCCAGTAGTTAAAGAGGAGTCGAGTCCACAAACTTTCGTGAAGTATATATTCTATAGTAGAAAAAATGACTATGGGCTAAAATTCGGCCAAAATTGGTCGCATGAAAATTTCTTCCTTAACGATCACCTACACATTAAGGTTCTTCAGCTGTGAAATTTTGAGCGAAATCCGTCCAGAAGTTAAAGGAGTCGAGTCCACAAAATTTCGGGACGTACGTACGTACGGAGATACTGACAAACAAACGTACGGACACGTGCAATGCTTAATGCCTCCCACTTTGTTGTGGCATACAAATGTTACTAAATTTCCACTTACTTGACTACAAACGAAATTGACTACAAACACAAAGAGAATAAAGGACCAAAGACATAGTAAACATGTTTTTTCATTTATTTAAAATGTATTCATACAGGAAGCATATATGTTACAAACATATAACCAACTAAAAAACGCCCACTATGTATACTTCAGCATTTTACATCAACTTGACAACACACTAACATTGGAGAACATAACACTATTTAGCACCTACTGCAAATATATAAAACTACTCGGTTAAATAATCATTTCCTATCAGCACTCATTTAATTGTATGCACATTTATTCACTTCTGATGGTCCCACCATAAAAATATAGATTTCACTGGTCCCACCATAAAAATATTGATTTCACTGTTATCTAAGAATTTTTTTAGAAATTGGAAATATTTTATTTTTAATCAAATACCAGTGTTTTTTGTCCAACAAATCACAATGGTAAACAAGTCATGTTTTAATACATACATCCAAACAGTTACTTATAGTAGCTAGAACACTCGAATGAATAGAAAACACACACACATACATAAGTTGCGCTCGCAAACTTGTTATCATGAATGTACAGTACACTTTTCCACATAATTATGTTGATTAAGCTGATACTTTTACCATATACCACATTTCAATCCTACTTGTACAATATAACGTATGTATGTATAATAACAGTCCATCAAACATGTGAAAAACACAACACATTTTAGCGATAAAATAAGATATAAGCAGTTCAGTCGAATATAGGTGCAAGATCATGAATATGTATTAAGACTTTGAAATGTTTAACATTTGATTTCCACAAAGGTCCAGCCTTTGGTCGAAATTACATGAACTTGAACTTCAAGGGCTTTTAATTGGACATTAAACAATTTTTGACACATTTTTGGGGCAAAAAATGACCATGACCTGGAAATTGTATCGTTACTTTCATACATTTATTCATTTATATTTGTTAAAACAATTTGTTTGATACTGTTGACTGAATTACTTCATATTATACTTTCAAACTTACAATAGTCCATAATAATGTAATGATTTATCAGTTGTAAACTTGTTGCGAAACTTATTCAAAATGTCATTTCATTCTGCATAAATGGTATCTCTTCAATTGGCATTCATCTAACATCAGCAGCATAATCATCAAAAATGAACCATAACTAAATAACTACAATACTGCCCAGCAGCAACAAAAAAATACAAGCACATAATTTGCATACAGAAGTGTACATACATATTGTACATGCAATAAACAAGAAAAAATGCCACTCATTTACTAGTAATTAAATACATGCGTCATTTTATCGGCAAAAATGTAGTACCTATTATATCAGATCATGTATAAAGTTTTAAGCATAACGTCCAGAAGATTGGAAGAAATGTGTGAACAATGTATAAATAAATTGATCATGTGGCGAAGTCTATATATTCAATTTCTTATTTGATTTACTATGTTCATTAAACAAACAAGATATACATGTAATTGCAATAATCTGAATGTTGAAACAAGCAGAATACATTTTTATCAGTGGATATTAAAATGCATCAATTCATTATAAACCAGTAAGGAATGATTACATTTTTGTTTTCAGTTGATAGAAATCATGTATTACATATTTAACCAGTAAGGAATTATTATATTTATGTTTTCAGTTAAGAGAAATCATGCATTAAATATTTAACCTGTAAGGATTTATTGTCAATAAGTACACTGAAATTTAACATATTAGTTGACTATAAGGTAATAAGACTAGAGGGTGTTTTTATACCGTCAGAATTGTCACTGGATGTGGAATGCTTTTTTGAAACTTCACTACTGCACGACTGAGGCATACTGGTCATAGGGGTCAAGCCAGTGTGTCCGAGACTTCCCGTAAGGGGAGTTAACCCAGTGTGGTCAACCATAGTGTCAAGGGTCATACTGTAGAAGCCACTGGAGGGGGTTGTTATGGCAACGCCTGATAGTTCCGATTTAATATCGTTTTTGAAGATGGACAGTGTGGAAGGCCTGGAAGACGTTGAAATTGTTGTTGTTACGGGCGCATGCTTCTTGGACATGCTGAGATTCTGAGGGGTTTCGGGCAAGGTCAGCTCCTTCTTGACCTTTGGTGTGACCCCGTTGACCTTGCAGATGGGGCTGTGTGCCTGCAGGACGAACTCTAGCTGCTCTTTCTCTTGCTGCAGAGCGGTGATCTCAGCTTCGATAGCCTGCTGCTCATGTTCTAACTTTTCAGTCTCCTGTAGGAATAAAACACCAGGTTAAAATCATATGTTCACTTAATGATGAAGATATCAAACAGTAACTTGAAACTTTCACACAGTTTTTGAGTGTTTTGTATATATGTCACATGGTTTTACTTTCAAACTTATTTTGAGTATTCTGTAATCATTACACATTAGTTTCAATCTTAGCATTAACTATACACTATTTATAATTAACTAATAAGTGTCTCATGACACTAATGTACAAGTCCAAATAAGTTCAGTGATATTCAAGTCTCAACATGTTTGTGACGACCAGTGACAAACTTGCATTTCCAAATTATCCAAATTATACAGCAAACATCCTGATTGGATTCATATTATAAAAAGAGCACCCCCCCCAAGTATGTGTCTTTCCTCTTAAAAAACAAACAAACTGAGTAACCATTTTCAAGTCATTTTTCAAAACTTTTAATATTCCATAAATATCACTTTTTTCAGAACTAAATATACATTTTTATGTTTGCTTCCTGTTTCCCAAAAAGACTCAAAAGGAATAGTAATGTTCATAGTACAGGACATTTGGCTAGGCATTTTAAATAATTGTTTAACCATGAATAGGCCACAATTTTTTATGCATAGCGGAGGAAATACAGTGTAAAGTATTCACTGACAAAACACTTACATTAAGGAGTCTGTTTGTATGATCCACTCTACGCTGTCGGCATTTAGCTGCAGCAACTTTGTTTCGCTCACGACGCATATTACGACGAACTGCCTCTTCTGCAGATATCTGAAAATACAAAATGTTTAAAAGTTTAAATGATCATTCTTAAGGAACGCATCTGGCTTACTTTTTTTTATTTTAAATTTTTAAGTGGCCCACAACTACAACATTAACAAATAAAATGCTGAAATTGCTAAAAAGGACAGTTTAATTTGATAGCATTCTAGAATTCACAGTCCAGTTATTCTACCAGCTAGATAGTGTATCACCACTCAGCTGTTCACCGGGCGGTTTACCTTTAGGTTTAACGCTATTTATAAATCCCTCCATGCAACAATCAATTAACCATGTCGAATGAGTCACACTGATATCTTTGCAAAGCTGACAATTTGTACCACAATTAGGGCACCTATCGTTACAGTTCATTAGAAACATTTTGCAATTACTTAGCTACATTAACTTACTGGTAAATGTTGGTTTTGTTTGATGATTATGTAATTCTGAAAAACTTTAATGCATACAAGACTATTAAAACCAAGTTTGTAATAAAGTATAAAATCTTGTAAATAAACCACTTGTTAAGTTTACGAATGCTTGGTGATGACAAACGACTCGGGAATGCAAACAATTTGCTCAATTTGTAACTGATGGTATGAAAAAATTTATTGATTGATCTTACGGCTGTCAAGCACAAAAATTTAACCCCTGCGGTTTTCAGCTTGCTAGCAAATATACATTTTATACCTGAGTGGTTTTCACAAAATTTGACATTTTCAAAACTTATTGAATAAAAAGGTACTGATGTACAACTACAAATTTGATTAAAGCTCAAAAGATGTTCCTATATGCTATTACCTTTACATAATCAATATATCTACACAACATAAACAATGTTTTAAATTACCTCTTGTGAAACATAATGAAATTGGATTAATTATTGGTTGTGCATTTTTCTTAGCTAATTTTTTAAGACCAGTAGATCCATTATATACATTTACGATATGGTCATATTAATTATAAATGCAGCAATTCTTAGCAAAAATATCACATCATAATGAAACATTTTCATGTAACCAATTGATTACTTCCCAATCCCATGAAAGAACAATACCATCCTAAAGTTGATTTTACGAATGATCAGCTTCTGCATCAATCATGATTATTCCAAATCTTCATAATATTTTCAAAATCTTCATAGTATATGTTTTATATTCTGTAATATACCAAGAACAGGTAGTGTAATTTGAATACGCATTAGAAGGCATATCAATTGTTTTGACTAGTAACACTCAGTAATCTTAATTATTCTGGTGACCCATGGCCAGTTAAATTTTGGTCCAGGCAGTACCTTGTATAAATAAATTTTAATAAATTGATACCAAGCTGTAGATCTCTTTAAAAATGTCTTGGTCCAGTACTATCAACAACATAATTTTGTTAGTATCCACACTCACCTCATCTTCACGTATCTGGCGCCTGTGTGTTTTCCTCAGCGGATTCTCGATTTCTTGTTTCGACATAATGGTGGTCGTCTTATCGCCAATCTTGATTTTCTTTGGCTGCGATGGGATGTAGTCATCGTTGCTGTAGCTGCTACTGGAGGAATCGCTGTAGTAGTCTTCGTTGCTCGACGGATGAGTGGAGTGAACGATAGGTGGGACAAATCCGCTCTGAGGTATCGCACTGGGTAGCGTTGATCGGCTGGGAACCGACTGTAGTTCGATGAAGGTTCGCTCCAGGTTACTCAAGGTGGTGGGCGTCAGTCCGGTGCTGCTGACGGTCAATCCATTGGCATACACAGAAGTAGGGGTGGCATACTGCAATTATAAAATATATAAAAACATAAATATTATTGAAATATTATTTATAATGATATTTGATAAAATATTGTCGCATACAATTATATTATGACATATTATTGATTTATTATGGAAGTATACAAATATTTATTAAATTAATACTTTATACTGCTTGTTAACTTAAACTAACCCTGCATGAATAGTTCCACATCATTTCGAATTATTTTCCAATTATAATCTAATTAACACTCAGTGTATCAAGAATCATTCCATGCAAGTGTCTCACTTGCAAATGAAGCGAAAAGCATGTTCGCGTAAAGATATACTTAGTCAAGCTAAATACATGCCCGATGATGTCATCCCTGTGTCTACTCAAGCAGATACACTTAACTGACCTACATTCATATAAAAAATATACGACAGCGGAAATCTTAACAATTAAACGCTGAAAAGAACAAAGAAAACAATTGAAATTACCGACGTCATCAATTTGATTGTTTATGATGCCTTAAATGGTATAAATGTAACAGTTTGTAAAAAAAAATGATGTTTTGACATTAAAACCTTCAATATCAAACAAAAATCGTAAGAAATTACACTAAATCTTACAGTTGTCACTTCGACAGTTGCGTGCCCGGCGTTCGCCATACTTGACAGGATGTTAGCCACATTGTATTTCGATTCTCCTTCCATTTCCGTATACATATTTACTAAATGTTATATATTCTTATGTTGTAGTTAGCAGAAATCCTCACGAAGTCCTTTTAAATCGTGTTTTTTGGGGAACACTTTGCACAGATGAGTCACAAGCTTTTAAAATATGGAGGATACCTACAGTACTTTTATACAATATCACTTATTCGCTAGCGTGAGTCACTGGGCTAAAATTAGAAGCATGAGCTCATCGAACAGCATACCGACGCACGTGGTTATCCATATATGGTAATGTTGTCATGGTGTTCTAAATTTAACTTCGCTCTTGAGTTCTGATTGGCTAGCAATGAAGCAAATGGTCGAATGCGCATGTTTCAACGTCATTTCCGTGAATTTAGTAGTAAACAAAAATACTACAACATATTTATGAATGAACCATGGGAATTATTGACTTTAAGCATGACTGATTCGTTACAAAACAGTTACGTGTTGTTTACTCCAGAGTAAAAATCTAGTTTTATTTACATATATTGAGAACGAAATGCATTAACAATTACTAGCTTATACAAAATTACTCAACAACATAATTATTATCGTTCGATACCGAACTACCGGTAGATTTTACTGATATTTTCATTATATATTTGGGCGCCAGTACACGAAAACTTGGGGATTCCTTGTAAAACACATTTTCAAATCGAAAACAAAACGAACGCACTTAAAGAGTTTATAAATAATTAGATCTATGTAGTCGTGTAGTCGTATATGTAAAAATGAGTTTAATACAAAATCCGCGATGTCCCCCAATGTTCTATTTGCCGTAGACAGGCTTTATAATAACATAATTACTTACAACTGACACAGTGCGATTATACCTACATATAAGTCATCGATAATACTGCAATCTAAACAAAACCGTGGATGAAAAATATTTATACATCAATAGTTATATTTACACAAACTTGCTTTGATCGCCGAAGAGTTTTATTACAAAAAAGTAAAATAACATTTAAACTGATGATAAAAATAAATGAACTGAAACAAAAGGACAGCAATTTGCAGAACAAATTATTTCATTACTTACATTTGAATATGTGGTCTAAATAATCTGCAAAACACTAAATTCATTGGAAGACAGGCTACTGAAAAAAGTGCAGCTCGCACTGCCAGTAGCTAATAGATCGCGTGTGGAAAAAAGATAGCATGGCAAAATCAGTCGTTGTAGAAAACTAGTATGAAAGTACACGTACATGTAATTGATAAACATGGATCCGCGAGTTTCATTTTCCATGTTTGTGTCCTTAAAACCACGTACATACGATGTCTATATACGGCACGGAAGAATTATATCGCCGTATTGGTTACTTACTCATTCCGCCTAGCTTTAGTATGTATATATTACATACACACTGAAAGACTTTAATAGTCAGATTTTGTATGTAACAAATTAACTTTCGCTGACAAATGGCAGTTACCGGTACATTAAAGTATACTGATTACAGTTAGAACTTTACTAATTGCAATTTCATGTATTTAGGCGCCGTGTTTTTTTAAATACTACGACTCATCGAAATGTTAATGTATACAATGAAATTTATACAATTTGTTAAGTATATATAGCTGAGGCGTTTCGTGGGAAACACGGGCTTAATGCATGTGCGTAAAGTGTCGTCCCGGATTAGCCTGTGCAGTCCGCACATGCTAATCCGGGACGGCACTTCCCGCCTATAGTGGATTTATGTTTAGAAGAGATTTCCGTGAAACAGAAAATACCATAAAACCGGAAAGTGACACTTTACACACATGCATTAAGCCCGGTTTTCCCACGACACGCCTAATATATAATTGTTAACTGTTGCCAAAACCCATTAACTTAGAAATCTATTTGTTTGTACAAAATCCGTCTATTGCGTTTTTAAAGTCCTTCAGTGTATATCAAATATAAATGTGAAGCAGTTTTTTCTAAATAATACACTAGTATTTAAAGACAATTAAAGTTATCAAGATTGTATAATTTCTGTAATACCATTCAAAATTTGTCCGACAGAATTATACCACAATGTAAATCCACAATGTAAATCTATCTTATATCATGACTTCCATATTTCCGGAATTGTCATAAAACATGGTAGTTGGCGAACGTGGATTGAAGTATCGATGCGTCCATTTAAATAGTGGAAATGCACACCTAAGCTGACCCAATTTGCGATGATCAAGCTTGAACGAAATGAGATTTAGCAAGACACACTATACTGAACCGATATAACTATATCTGGCATTCGTGAATTTTGAAGAACTAATGGATTTGACAGAACGGACATTTATCCGAAATCTCGTAATCACAACAACTATTCGGACGAACTGTGAAGGTTTCAGTAAAAATGCAATAAAAAGACGTTTGTATCAGTACAACTGTCATAATTAGTATCTTCCCTTCTGCTTTAAACTTCGAGTCCATAGTTTTTCACGTGTAATTACTAAACTGTGATTCTTCTATAGTATATCGCGTTCATATCTATTGTATATTGTTAACAAATAGCATTTATATTATAATTTACGAAGTTTGATATATAATATATTACATGTGTAGGTAACAAATGCATTTTCGAACAACTCAACGCCGAACTGCCACCAACGTTAAAAGTTCCAATGCAAGGGAAATAATTATGCACGACGGATAAAAACTCAAAGGCAGAGTTGCTCCCCATCTTGCGACTAGCCAACAAAGCAAAACATGATTTGTCGTTGAAAATACAATTGTTTATTGTTTATTCCGTAATGCTTCTCATTATTTCGCAGATGGTAAATTATTATTTCAATAACATTTGAGGCGTGTCGTGGGTAAACCGGGCTGAATGCATGTGCGTAAAGTGTCGCTCCGGATTAGCCTGTGCAGTCCGCACACAGTGGATTTCTGTTTAGAAGAGACTTCCTTGAAACTTAAAATACCGTTAAAGCGGAAAGTGCCGTTCCAGATTGGCCTTTGCAGATTGCACAGTCTAATCAGGTTCGACACTTTACACACGTGCATTACGCCCGGTTTTCCCACGACACACCTCATTTCATTTTTTTTCTCTGACTCGGAAGCTCTGTCGTGTTTACAGACAGGTGCGATAAGCGAAGATATACGGATTTAGCATCATATTAGGCTTCAAGCAGTCTATTTATAAGTAGTTCAAGTACGTACATGTACATACTTTCACTGATGCACAATGCAATCGGAGAAATTATCGGAGAATTTTTTATTTTTTTTTAAGAATCAAACTGATTTTAGAGATATGATGTCAAATTATTTTGAAATCGGATCATCGCTGTCGTATTAAATGTTTTTTTTTCCCTCCGGTTGCAACAAGAACATTACAGACGTAAAGGGAATCTGGTAGAGAACTACGGGGGATATCAGGATTTGTTTTCAAGTATATGCAGAGAGTCGTGAATTTCCATCATTCAGTTTCAAGAGTTGTTGAAAGCAATACAATATTGACCGTATATACGTGTCGCACAATTTCTGCACATCAAACAGAAATAATTACTGAAATCGTAACTATTGCAAAGGTAAATTAAACGTATTTGCATTAAATACAACAGCAATAATGAGTCTATAATTAACGTTTTTTTTTGTTTTTAAATCCATTACATTTTAATAATTATTACTATAAACCCACAGATGTTGCTTGTGTACTATCGTCAATTACTTAAACAAGGGAAGTAAGTACGAACGGATGTTAACAACTTAAAGACACAGTGGCTTCCCATCTTCAAACAAAGCAATAAACGCACAATTTAAAAAATACTTAACTAGTATTCCGTGTTACCTATCGTCTTACCTTTTAAAATTTAGATGCTTTAATAATAAATTACCAATTGTAAAAGGTCGTTACTTTAGAATAGATCGCCATCTGCGTGTATGTACCTTGTGTAACTTCAAACAAATAGGTGATGAGTTCCACTATCTGTTTGAATGTGATTATTCAGCATAGCTGTCTAACATCACTTTTGACCTATATTTATTGCGATAATTATGCAGCGGGAATATTGAATGCCAATAGAATTAGGCAAATTTTCTAATTTTAGGAAACGCAAACTTACAACAATGGTTTAATGTATACCAACAACTGTTGCATACTTTTGGCGATTAAAATGTACATAATTGTTTACATGAGCGGTTAAAATAAAGTTATAAACATATTATCGATATACACTCTAGAACTGAGCATAAGTATGAACATATTTTCTAATTGTATTCCATGAATAGAATATTATGTTAATTCCCAGAATTAATCCACCATTTTTTAGCCTAGCGACCCGCTCTATTAATAACAATTTATTCTAGATAGCGGGTTCAACACACGATCAATCTAAAAATAGCGCGCGTTGAGCTGCCGGTGTATAGCTGTTATAATATACATGCATCAGAGAATCGTAAGAGCGAATATTTCAATAAAAGTGGAATTTATGTTTATAAACATACTCTGCATGTTAATTTAAAATTGAATTGCGGTTGTGTTCTATAAAGAAACAATTAGAATTGCACATTTCTATCAACTTCTCCAGTAGATGTTAATCAATCTATAAAAAGATACATTTCAATAAATAACATGTTGTGAAATAAGTCTCACCCGCAATACGTCGAAATGATAGTCATGTTACTTTTACTTCATTTGTGTAGCATTAATACATTATTTGCAATACCATTTATACACAGAAACCTTTGATACATCATATTCCTACCGAATATTACTTTAAATCGCCATAGTCTAATGTAATATTTGTGTTATCAAAAATGGAAGTCATCATTATTTCAAATACGCTGAATGTTTTCTGAAGATTGCTTTTCCTTCGGAAACACAGTATAAATGAGGCGCGTCGTGGGAAAACCGGTCATAATGCATGTGCGTAAAGTGTCGTCCCGGATTAGCCTGTGCAGTCCGCACAAGCTAATCCGGGACGGCACTTTCCGCCTACAGTGGATTTATGTTTAGAAGAGACCTCATTGAAACAGAAAATACCATAAAAGCGGAAAGTGCCGTCCCGGATTAGCCTGTGCGGACTGCACAGGCTAATCCGGGACGACACTTTATGCACATGCATTATGACCGGTTTTCTCATGACGCGCCACAAATGATTAATTGACTTCGAAATGTGTATGTACTATGCATAGATAACTTCCAAGATGAAGGTAGGGCATATTACTTAAGAATAACTATACGCGTCTGACACGAAATAATTTTAATTCATTCCCGCAATTATTTCCGTACATTGTTAATTTGTTATACTGAGTATTTGGCTGACAAATTTATATAATAATGATGTTAACGTAAATTATTTAGGTTATTCATGTATCACTGGTGAAAACATGGGGCGGTATGATCGGTTTATTCACGGTACAAATAATAATAATTATTCAATGAATCACAAATTAATTTTGGGGTCCGAGAAGTTTTCTTATAGTGTCCGAAAACGCTGTGGTCCGAGAAGTCTCCTTATATAGGTGGGGACCGAAAAATCTGGAGTCCGAGAAGCCACGTAACCGATCATCTTGGCCCTCTTGTATTATGTTTAGGGTAAAAATGATATCTCAATATTAATGTCAACGCCGATTATCTTTTTTGAAAGACATTTCTTGTTTTTCAGTTGATATGTGTAAATATCTACCTTCCTATTTTTGTATCCTCAAATACACTAGCGGATCCAGGACGGGGGGGGGGCGCACCCGGCGCCCCCCGCCTTAAACTGCCGGACCATACATATATGGGCATATATAAAACAGTAAACATGGAAATATATGCTAAAAATTGTTTGGCTCGCTTCGCTCGCTCAATTTGGTCAAAGATACACATCAAATTCAGTAATACATAACCGACCTAGCCCGCACCCTACAATTTCTTACGTACACCGTAGTACCGGCGCAAAACTTGACCAACAACAATAAACGATAGACTAGGAGTATAATATATATCTACCTATATTTGTAAATGATACTGTTTTCCTTTTTAAATTCATATATTATAGAAAGATGTCAGATGCAGTACACCGTTGGCACAGGATACCACATACAAGACATTAATACTTGTCGAATAAAAATGTTTTAAGATTGAAATTCAAGTTAAATCAATGACTACTTTCGAGTTTAACCAGTTTTGTCTTAATAAATAATTTAGATCCCAAAAATCTAAATCGAGAAACTTTGTGTTCACTGTTCCACTAGCAATAACATCAAATTTCATATTGTTTTATGCATTCATAACCAATATATAAAGTGATAAAATAGGGGGGTGTTCACAACGTTGGCTCCAATTCCTGGCGATTTCATATTTTCCCGGCACCTGAAGTCAGCGAAATTGACACAACGTCGGAATCACTAATTCCGTATTATTTCACAACGCAATCATACGAGTCTGTCTGTCCGATAGTTCGGTTCGATGAAACAACAACAAAAGTGCATTGCACATTTGAAGACAATTGATGACCATGACTGTGAATGTTGAGAGTTATTTAAATGACATTCACTTCAAAAAGAGATCATTACACTTCGGTACATGAATTAATACACTGAATAAGTCTCGATGCGTGTGTGTTTGAATTTAGCATGTTTAAAGATGTTCCTGATATATATAACATTGAATCTCAAATACCGGTACGTATTTAGTGGATACGCACATCAAACAAGGGCAATTTACTGCCAAAACAGGTTCATCACTTACAGGTGAACTCACATGTCTTTCGAACATTATGCGGTGAAGTATTATTTTATTCAGTGTATTTAATGATGATGATGGTGATAATGATGATGATGATGAGAAAGATTTATCATATATCTTTGATACAGATGTTAAGCTGATCACTGCAGACACACAGACAACATAAAGATATTATAACTGCACGATCAAAAGTTTACGCCCCCCCCCTAACCGGAAATCCCGGATCCGCCCCTGAAATATGAGCAGTTATTATATAGCTCTGATACAAATTTACTTACCAAACTTGCAATGTTTGTTAAACATATTATGCTGAAATTCCGTTAAAATTTGTACTATTCAAATTCATAGTTAAAATTGCAACTCATGTTTTGTATGTCTGTGTATGTGTGCATTCCCATGCCTTTTCATTCCATGTTTTGTGCATTGTTATGTGTTTTGCAACTCATATGCCTCTGTGTAGGCATTGAGAATTAATAAAATCTTGAAATCTTGAAACAGAGTTGTCGTTCCTACTGTCAACCATTTTGGTGAATAATATTGATTCTTTAACGTTACTAGAACTCGTTGTTTTACAGAATGAAAACTATTTTCAACAGCTAATTCACAACAGTTCTCTCTATAGTTATATGAGGAGACCGGCAGTGGGTACCGACATCGTCACGCATTTAAATTTTAAAGTTAGGTGTAGTATATATATTTGAAATGTTAGAATGTTAGAATCACCGGCCCACCAAGCTGATTTTTGATGCAAAATGGCCCGTTGGATGTTTGCAACACGATGACGACTCTTGGTGACAGACAAGTTTCACAGTTACAGACCAAGATGGTCAACGTAAACCATCAAGCGTTTGCAATATGACCAGGGCCCGTATCCACAAAGCTACTTATGGAAAACTTGAGGAAATTTGTTAAATTCAAAATTTTTTTGGTTGTTTCGTGTACAGCTCTTATTCCACTTAAATGGTCCAAACTAGCAAATACTATTTATGGCTTTCATATTTTACCAATTGGCAAACATATATCATTGGATTTCACTTAGAAATTTTGATATGACATTTTCACTTAAGTTCACCTTAAGTTAAGATTTTCCTGAGGATCTGTTCGAATACCAGCCCAGGGCGCTCACAACTAGCTTGAACATTAGAATCATTCGTTCGTACAAATCAGCTATATGCATTCCATTCATTTATTGCAGCAAACATACTAAACTGAAATTGACAACTTAAAAGTTTTTGCCCAATGAAATCCTGTTGCATACGTATCAGCTAAAAGTGCATTTTGGACATGCAGACAAACTATACGCTCACACACGATATCAAAACTTATATTAATTTATAATAAACATGTAATATGTTGTATCTAAGTTTTGCACTCTGATAATATTGCATTGTTTTATCATCATGGATAAACAAATAAAATGCATAGGGTGAGATACATGAAGTAAAAACACAGAATTTGAAATGCGCAATATAATATTTTACACAGAACCCCGACGAAATTCACCGTTTTTAACCATCAGTATGCTTGACATAAAGTTTCGTTTAGGCCATACAAATTTGATTCTATGTTTAGCGTCCCCATGATTTTTCAAAACCTACCAACCAGACAGGAAAAAACAAACAACGAGTCAATAAAAAACATATTCTTTCACAACTTAGTCATGGCAGTGGTCTAAGCTAAAGCAAATGTTTACTTGCAAAACTGTTATATATCATCTTCATATTTGGAACCTACTTTAATACAGTAGATTAACTATGTAAATCGAATAGTTACAAATATTGGTAAAACACTTACAAGTCATTTTCTCCCAAAAATATTTAATACGCTTTAAACTCAATTTTTCACATTGTCAATATTTTTTGTTGCTGAGGCATCCGAAAACCTACCAGCCCGAGGACGCTAAACATAGATTCAAATTGGTATGGCCTTAAATAAATGTTAAGAGGCGTAAAAAGCTATGGTTCTGTCCAAATTTTCTCACATCTTGCTAGTGCGGCTGGTACATTTTTTGTTGTTGAATTGTTTCACCTTGGTCCACTGAACGCTGTAGTGCGTGCAAAGACCGTGTCGGTATAACTGACGATGAAGAAAGTCACAAAAGTTAGACTTTTCTTGTGACACAAAAATGCTATTGGCGCGGTTGATATTCGAATGTTAAATGCAGAAGAATTCTCTGAGTATAGTTACCATAGTTCATGCCGGACGTAGTCACTATAAACGAACACCTAACCATTATGTTTGTACTATTTATAATGAAACTGAAGTAAAGAAGTATTTTTATGTACTCACCTTACATACGACGTATTTCTTCATGATGCTGACCCTGTCTGGTTAGTCTGAAATAATATAAGTGACATTCAGATACACATAACAAACAGAATGATATATTAAATAAATTATCCGGCACAAAAAGACAAGTACATTTGCAGCATTACAGTTTTATCACTGAAGAAGGTTTACGTCACAAATACTACTGTTGTTTCTATACTCAATTATTAATACTACTACTGTTGCCACAACTCTTACTGTTAGTACTATTACTACTGCTGCTGCTGCTGTTACTGCTGCTGCTGCAACTACTACTACTACTACTACTTGTAGTACAACAACAACAACAACAACACACAACAACAACAACTACTACAACAACAACAACAACAACTTCTACTACTACTACTACTACTACTACTAAGGGATTCCAACAGAACTACTACGGGATTCCAACAGATAACATATTCGGTATCTGAATATCCGTTCACTGTACTGGAATTATATCCGGATAGGCGCATCGTTCAACAATTATTTCAATATAAAGTTGGACAATTTGTGAACATATTAACATATTAAGTTAAGTTTGTTAAAAATTCAAGCCATCAATTTAATCACTGTATAACTATTGCGCTAAACTGTGGAGGCTGGACACGACACACGCTTGTTATTTCATTTGTATTCAACCCCACAACAACAACAGTCAAAAACAACAACAAGCATGCATCCACACCGCAAACGGACCGGAGGACATAATTAATACGTGAATTATTAATTACGTATAGCGACACTAGAAATGTTGATCAGTGGATTAACCACTTACGTCAAACGCATTGTGCTACGAAATACACAGGATGTAAATATGCGCATACGATTGCATCTGGTAACAGCTGTGATGTCGTTCTTATGCCGTCTGCTATTGGACGACAACGGGCGTGACGACATAGTAAACAAACCGGTAATTCAGTAATATCGGTGAACAAGTGCCAGCTGTTCGCAAGAATGTAAAAATAGTCTATAAATATAGTCATAGCTTTAAATATTCGACTAAAGCATACTTTACTACATTTGGGAAATAAAATACTCATTCGAAAACCGACTGAGTTAGCTTTTCGTCTCTATTCGTTGAACTTTGTTATTGGCAAAATAAATTAATTCTTAATTAAACCGATTGATTAAAGATTGCATATTTTTACAGTTTTACGAAGCTACTTGCCTCCTTTCTCTTTAAACTATACTGAAGAATGTAGCGTTAGCTGTATCATAACTTTAAGAAACAGTAAACTTGTACATCTGGGATCTAGTTAGTAATGATGTATAAATTTTAACAAGCACAAAAGTTTGTTTATCTCTAGTTCACTGCGTATACATTTTGATACGATATGACCATTTAATAATAAAAATCAGTGCCTTGCAAATTGACTTTAATATAGATGTAAACTGGACAAGTGGCCTGGTTTTCACAGACTGTAATGATTTTCATGTATTTGGAAATGTATATGATAATATAGTAAAATTGTATCATATTTTAAGTGCATAAATGATAAACATTTGCAGTAAAACTTGTTAAATTAAAGCATCCACTTCAAAACAATGTTTAAGTACATTAATTTGAATATTCATTCAGTTTTAGACGCTTCAAGTAGACCATTCACTAGAAAATAATAATTCCCTACCTACCTACCCTATTTTTTTCTGGTCATGTTACCTGAAACAAACATATATTTTTTATATGCCTTATATGACCTGACTAGTGCAGCTAACGATTTAATTATTTTCAAGTTATAAGCACTCATGTTGAGTACTAATACTTAGTAAAAGTAAAATCATTTAAACCCGGAACATTTTTACTGTAATGTATAGTAACTCTTAGAAGCCTAACTGGAGTTCAAAATACAAAGTACGCTAAAGATCCTCGACACATTGATATTAACAAGTCAGAACGCTACAAATAACAAGGGTTTACAATTGAAGGGAAGTCCATGTTAAAACATTAAAAATCCCCATAAAGTTTAAGCCGAAATAATACCTACATGTATTTAAAATCAACATCTAGCATGTCCCCTAAATAGTGTCTTGAAGTGGATTGAATTGCTGTTCTTTGCACTAACCCATGCTAAAATAAAACTCGTTGTCATATTAAAGGGGCGTATCAACGGTCTGTCACCAGTAACATTTGCAAAAAGAAAGTCCATTTAGTGAGAATTCATATTGAAGCACTGTTGAATTCGACGATTTTGTTTAATATAAACAATTGACAAACGTATATTATTTTCTTACATAAACAGTTATCATCGATAACACTTTCGCGGGCGTCGCCAAATTATTACTATAGTTGTAGTAGTGAAACTGATAAGAATGGAAGGTATACACGATGTACTGTTTAAAAGCATGTTTGTTGGGATTTTTCGCCGTTTTTAACAGTATTTCAGTCATATCACGGCGGTCAGTTAACCTACTCACACTTTTCCTGGGCAAGCTTAGCCGATCTAAGCGGTTTACCAGTACTAAGTGCACATACCTATGCCAGTTAAGGGTATCACGTTTACAGATTTTTCTAAACGTTTAAACGAAATGAAATAAACGAAACGTTACCGTTTAAACGGTATCCCTATGTCCGTTTTAAAAGCATCAGTGCCATCGCATTTCCAAACTGAAAGTAGTAATTATTTCCGGCAGTTATATTCAGTGCATATCCCATTCGCGCAATGACGTCATATTAAAACCAACTGTTCTCGTCGTTGTCGAACCATTGGGTTACACTTTGTCTACTTACATGCCGTAATATTTTGTAACAAAGTCGAATTAATATCGAACCCACATTTCTTCAATAAGAGTAAACCGGTTTTATTCGTTAGCACAGTTGGTGAGTTGAATTCGTAATACAGATTGCACAAATGAGGACGTAAAAAGCTCTGGATAAAAAAAGACAAAAAAAACAGCAACACGTATTTATTGCATTTGAAAACGTATAGATCTGTATTGCATTTAACTATATTCTATTTCTGTGTTTTCCGTTTATATTGTACCAGAATTGCCATGCTGTGCTGTTAAGTTCATGTTTCAAACGTTTAATCCTTGTGAGTGAGATACTGATTTCGTTATAGAAAGCGATACATATTGATAAATAAACCTGTTGAACCCGTTCGATGTTGAGTTATGTATAAACTCAATTAAACCAGTAACCTATACAGACTTTACGGAATTTATTTGTAATTACTAGTAGGATAGTAGCGCGATAAGCCAAAAATTGACAACGCTTCAATCGTTGAATATTGACAGTTATGGTGCAGGGTAAAATTTTACTAAGCTACTTACGCAATTCCTAAACTTTCAACCGTATTTTAAATTCAGTGAAGACTATTCAGTTTATTAATACTTTGATAAATTTTATGTTTTCGAGCGAAGTCATAGCATATTTATACATTCCAAGAAATTATTAACTTGCATCAATCTGTTATATTTAAAACTCAATTACTTTAAAATGTGTGCGTAAGTCTACGACTAGCGTTAGTAGTTTAGTAAAATGGTACCCTGACCATTTTATTTAAGTGTTTATATTTGAAATACTGAGACAAACAATAAAATTTTCAATGTTTTACTTAACAAGATGTACATCAAAACGAGTATCTGTTCATTAAATTGGCTGCATCAGGAATGAACTCGCTGGCGTGGTTTGCGTACCCGTCGTCCCGTAAAGGTTTACTCACTAGATTTGTGGAGGAACACCAGTTTGTCCACTGATGAAGAGTCTAGGGACGCCCTAAGCTTAGTAACGGTAGCTCCAGCAACGGAAAACACTCGCTCCGATGGTACGGAAGTTGCTGGCACACCGGTCAATTTTCTCGCAAGAACTGCAAGTCGGGGATAGGTGTCCATGTTCAATTTCCACCACAGAAATGGACTTTGACTTAATGGGACAGCTTTATCACACAGATAACGCTTAAGTTCTTCGGCACCATTTGACGGTGTAGCACTGGTTGTTGCCTGGAAATATCCACCTAACAAAAATGCCATGTCATCTTGGTCAAGTTTCGATCGCTTGCTTGGCCCTGGTTGAGAGATTATATTTGGGCTATCGGCGGTTGGTTGAGACATCGGTAACTGTAAAGTGTCCACACGCTCAAGCACGCTCTCATGAACCAGTTTCCGCTGGGGCTCCGTCAGAAACGGCAGTGATCTGTACCTGGGGTCAAGAAAAGTGCATATGACCGGCAAGCTTGATGTGATTTCGTCACTGTCAATGTGATACCTTTTCACCAAATCAGAATGCACGTCTTTCTTGAATTTTGCAACAGCGGGAGTGTCTTGGTCATTCTCAGCGAGGTGGTGGTTTATTATACTGAAAAGTATCGGGTAAATACCACCGACGGTAGGGTACAGCTCTGAACACATTGTTCTCGTTGCAAAAAATAGCGGTTTTAAAACCGGGACCAGACCCTCAATTATTTTCAGCTGGTCATCAGTTAGGTCAAGAGAACGCGCATCAGCGATTTTTGTTACGGCTGGGTCGTGCAAGACGGCATACACCGGTAGACGCTGTTCGAGAAGCCTTTCGAGCATGTCGTATGTTGAATTCCAACGTGTTTCACAGTCAATGATTAAGCTGTTTTCCTTGGACTTGGAGCCCATTTGCTTTTGTTTTTCTTCAAGTGCATTTGAGACGACAACGGATTTTCGGAAGTGTTTTACTAATCTTCTGCATGAAACCAATGCCTTTCGGATAGTCTCCGACTTCTCAAACCCACTGCGAATGGACAATTGTAGCGTGTGTCCAAAACAGCGTACGTGAGTCCACTGAAGTTGTTGTACGCACGCCACCATATTTGACGCATTGTGAGTTACAATAGCGGAAACATGCTCATCTTTTATGCCGAATTCCTGGGTTATCGATTTGATTTCCGCTGCTGTATTTTCTGCAGTGTGTCGCTCTTTGACAGCTCGAGTGGCCAACACTCTGTTGTGGTAATTCCAATCTGCAAACAGAAAATGGAATACATTAAACATCTTCTTACACGCTTAAATTAGCTTTTTTTTTACAAGATAATTTATCATTTTTGGCATAATACTAAAGTCAACATTCAAATTTCACTAACGTGATGAGGTATTTTTTCCTACATCCAAATTGACAAACTCGTACATGACGTATATTTGTTTACTAAATCATTGCATCACTACAGTAAACTTAAAATATGTCCTATTTCATTATAAACATGCCGACGAATTAAATGTCAAATTTCAAATAATTAAATGATTAATGTACTGTAATGTACTGTGGGTTCCATAAACTGATTTGGTATGAAATTATGTTATTAAAAATATATCAATGCATTTATAGTTTGTGCTTACCTTCATCAATGAAGTGACAAGTTACTGTAATATAGCCCTCCGTTGCAAGGCTAGTCCAATGGTCCGATGTCAGTGCCACGCCAGTCTGCTTGGATAATACGTTTAGCAGTTCGCTTTTTTCCGACTCGTACATTTTTGTAACGTAAGTTGACACTGTGCTAGGGCCAGGCACGTCATACGACGGATTAAGCTCTCGACAAAAGTCAATGAAACCTTCTCCATTTACAATGGAAATAGGTCGGAGATCTCGCGCACACATGAGGGCTAATTTCTCTGTGCAAACTATCCATTTTTGCCGAGTCATCGTGAGTTTGGCAAAATCAGTCAGCTTCCGCTGCTGTTTCTCACTATCGTCTGCGGACGTTTTAGTTGCATCCAGTCGCACAGACTTGTGAACCATTTTTATGTGGTTCGCCATGGTCCCCGTACTTCCACCTTTGTACGACAACTCGGTTGCACACAAGTTACATTTAACCTTTTCTTTTCCGCATACTTCAATTTTAGTAAAAAAGTTCCAATACGGAGATTTTTTTCCGCGACCTGTCTCGTTCGCCATATCTCTAAACATGAATGCCGATGAAGAAACGGCGAGAAAATTTCCACGTGCACTTCGTGCCGACGCGCGTCGAATGTTCAAGACGATTCGGGGCATGCTCATGCAACAAATGGCGGGAAAATTTTCTCGTGCACTTCGTGCCGACGCGCGTTAAATATTCAAGACGTTTAGTCCGTACATGGTGTATTGTTATGTTTACGGTATTGTGAATAAGGGCCATCTGGCGCACGTGATACAAATACGAGTCTTTTTCAGCAGCTGTTAATAAGCTTTGCAACGTCGTAACGTAATGAACTAAAATGGATTCTGTTGATATTGACTGTCGTTTAAACGTTTACTGTTTTTGTAAACGTTTTTGAGCAAAACACGAAACGCGACCGTTTAAACGTTTAAACGTGATACCCTTAATGCCAGTAACTGACAACTGCCGTACTTGAATCAGAGGTAGGGGAGAATGGCCGTAGAAGTAAATTCATGACCAATCCCCACACAAGATTGAACTCACGATCCCCGGATTGATAGTCTAGCGCTCTACCAACTAAGCTAGCCGGGCCCGGCTTAAAAGCATGTATCGTGGGGAAGTTTTCATTGACGTGCAGCGCAATTCTTTTGACGCGAGTTCGAATCCTACTATTTAGGAACACTGTATCAACAGTTTTTGTCTCAGTATACCAAGTTTTTTCTTAAATATTCCCCCAATATATTGTCCCTAATCGAACAATATATTTGATATAAATAGGAAAAGTATTTTGTTTTTAATAGCTGTCGACAGTCCTCTTTAAGTGCCTGATCTGAACCTATATAACTCTGTTTCACGTAACAACTCGTCCATTTACGAGTTCAAACCTTTAGAGTTTAAAAGCATGCATGCATTCTTGCGTTCGATCTTTTGGCTCGAACGCGAGAATGCATGCATGCTTTTAAGTATTACGCTAATTACATAGAATGGAAACCTTTGAGTGATACAAGAAGGACGTCATACTAAATGTTATTAAATGAAACATTCTAAGATAATATTGTAACATGATACTCGCTAATTTTTTCTATAGACAAAGAACAAAATTGTTGTTAAACTACCCAATAAACAACGCAAAAAGTAGTTCCAATTCTGAGCGGAACATAGTAAAATGTAGTTCTCATTACAATTACAAACATATTTGTCAAATCATGTTAGAATCGAAATAATTTTCGCATTATCGTTGTTTAACGGCAAATAAACAACTCTTAGTCGTTCTGATGCGTGGCTATGAAACCACTCGGTCTAACGCCCTCGTGGTTAAATCCCTACGCATCAGAACTCCAAATCGTAGTTTATTGGCCGATAAACAACAATACATCGAATATTATTTATTCACCACGAGAAATATAAGCATAGAGCAAATGATACCATACACTATCATAACGTACACGATAAGATTAGTTAAACTGTACAAATTATGTGTACTTAATTTAGATGCTTGAAAGTTTGAAACATCATTTAGCAAATTATGATCATTTGAATGTTAATATCAAAAGCTTCGGTTTTGTGGCTGAATCCAGCTTTCATGACATGTCAACATTCAATGCCTTTCAGACTTTACAAATGAAGATACATGAATATAGTCATATGAAACATTATATGATAAGAATTTCAAAATAAATGTGATTAAGTCCCATTACAAATTATAGAAGTAAATATTGCTTGTGGTGAACAAAATCTATAAATGTATTATATTAACATATGAAATCATCTGTATTTATTTTGGAAATCTTCTGTGACTAATACAACAAAACATCAGCATGTTAAGGAATCATTACCTCGTGTAGAGAGTTTTAAATTACGACCTAAGCACTATTGTACTAGCAGCGATTTTGTCACTACTTTAGTGAGTGGATCCGGTACCCTTCCAATTGGGAATTTCGCCTCGTAAACTCTTGGTAAAGCAACAGTCACACCAACGCCGGACCTTACACGGACCATCCAGGATTACCCAAGATAATCCCGGACGAATAGGCGACTTAATCCGGGGTGATTCTGGATAAATACGTAAATAGCGTCGACGGTCCTCTCGACGATCGATTCACCCACACTGTCCATGATCCTACAGTACAAACACGGTAACACTACGGATCCACACGGTATCAATACGGTGCCTCCAATGAACCACTACGGATCATCCCGCTAATGCCCAAGACAGTCCCGGTTGGCCCAGGATGAACCCGGACCCACAACGGTGTTAGTAGTACGGTGTCATCACGGACAATCACGGACCGCCCAGGACTGGCACGGACCGCCCAGGACCAGCACGGTGGAGCTACGAAACCGCACCGGACTGGCGCGGACCGGACCGGACAAGCATGGCGTTAGGTATAAATATAGCTGCATTTTCGTGTCTTCATCATTAAAGCTGCTGCCACCACGCTGTGAACGCCCTCGTGGTTAAATTCCTACTCATCAGAACTCCAAATAGTTTTTTATTGACCGATAAACAACGATAAATCGAAAATTATTTATTAGTTTAACGATACCTGATGGTGGGTTTGAAGTGTTAGTGGCACACACTGGAAATGGATATTGTTTAGAATTCAACAATGTTGCGTTTTTTTTGGCCTGACCTTTATTTTTCCTACACTGTGAATGCCCCAAAATGACTTACGATGTTTCAAATCGCTTTGTCATATATTTTATTAAACATATTAACACATTGCGCTTGATATTCGATGACTAGCGTCTTTTACATTATTATGCCATTGAAATTTCATCTGTCATAACGACAGGCGCCAAGTTTAATTTAATAATATGACTTGTCGCGTTTAATTTTAGGTACCTATCACATTTCACTTGATATTACATAGCGTATATAGCGTATTACCTGGAATAATCACAATACAATATTTTAGAAATCACCTCCACCATTCTTCTGATAACAAAAGCAGGCTAGCATACCACACACCGCACGGACTTGCAACCGCACAAGAAAGAACACATGGTTTTCATTTTGTTTTAACTTTACTAATTTCCTAGTTTCATTATTAATACTTTACGTGTCCTTTGGACTTGAAGTGTTCAGTGCTTTCACACTTAATTGTATGATTCCAGTCAAGGTCATGCAGTCACTCTATGCTAAAGATGTACGTCAGGGTCAAAGCAAAAGTGAGTCTGCTGTGACACATTTATAATATATTATACATTCTTTAAAGCTTGCTAAAGCATTTTAAATTCCGGAAAAGAAATGTTTAATGGCATGAGAACTAAAACTGAGTATTTATATTACATTGATACATAACATTTATATTTTGATAGATACGTGTTAATGAGAAACAAACAACTTTCATAGCTAATTATAACTTTCTGCCAAAATAAATTGCGAGCTTCGCAGGTAAGATGAACATAGCTTTAATATAATGCGATTGTTTTTCCCGGAGAATACAAAGAGAACACGCACTAAAGAAACATTCCAGAAGTGATAAAATATCAGATTTGTGTGAATGGAAAATCTAATAACTGATTTTGTAAATAATAACACCCGCTGACTTTATAACTAATAACTCAGTCTGACTGACTAAGTAACTAATGACAAACACTGACTGCCTTTATCAACAAATAACTCACACTGACTTTGTTACTAATAACTCACCCTGACGGACTGTGTAACTAATAACTCACCCTGACTGACTCAGTGACTGTGTAACAACTGATAACTCTCACTGGCTGAATTTGTAACTACTAACTCACCATGACTGACTTTGTAACGAATAACTCACACCGACTGACTCTGTAACTAATAACTCTCACTGACTGACTTTGTAACTAATAACTCACACTGACTGACTTTGTAACTACTAACTCACCATGACTGACTTTGTAACGAATAACTCACACCGACTGACTTTGTAACTAATAACTCTCACTGACTGACTTTGTAACTAATAACTCACACTGACTGACTATCAAAATAATACTCATACTGACTGACTAATAACTCATACCGAGAGACTCTGTTACTAACAACTCATACTGACTGACTATAACTAATAATTCATGCTAACTGATTTGTAACTAATAACTTACACTGACTGACTTTTTAACTAATAACTCTCACTGACTGACTGTATAACTAATAACTCACGCTGACTGACTGTGTAACTAATAAATCACGCTGACTGACTTTGTGCTAATATCTCATACTGACTGACTTTATAGCCAATAATTGTCACTGACAGACTTTGTAACTAAAAACTCTCACTGACTAACTGTGTGACTAATAACTCACACTGACTGACTGAGTAGCCAATAACTCACACTAACTGACTGTGTAACCAATAACTCACCCTGACTGACTGTGTAACCAATAACTCACACTGACTGACTGTGTGACCAATAACTCATACTGACTGACTGTGTAACCAATAACTCACACTGACTTTGTAACTAATAACTCTCACTGACTAACTTTGTAACTAAAAACTTTCACTGACTGACTGTTTAACCAATAACCCACACTGACTGGCTGTGTAAGTAATAACTCAAGCGGACTGACTGTGTAACTAATAACTCACAATCACTCACTATGTAATCAATAACTCACACTGTCTGACTATGTAACCAATAACTCCCACTTGCTTACTTTGTAACTAATAACTCACACTAACTGACTGTGTAACTAATAAATCACGCTGACTGACTTTGTGCTAATAACTCATACAGACTGACTTTGTAACTAATAATTGTCACTGACAGATTTTGTAACTAATAACTCTCACTGACTAACTGTGTGACTTATAACTCACACTGACTGACTGTGTAACCAATAACTTTCACTGACTGTGTAACCAATAACTCACACTGACTGACTGTGTGACCAATAACTCACACTGACTGACTGTGTAACCAATAACTCACACTGTCTTTGTAACTAATAACTCTCACTGACTAATTTTGTAACTAATAACTCTCACTGACTGACTGTGTAACCAATAACCCACACTGACTGGCTGTGTAACTAATAACTCTCACTGACTGACTGTGTAACCAATAACCCACACTGACTGGCTGTGTAACCAATAACTCACACTGTCTGACTGTGTAACCAATAACCCACACTGACTGACTGTGTAACTAATAACTCTCACTGACTGGCTGTGTAACCAATAACCCACACTGACTGACTGTGTAACCAATAACTCACACTGACTGACTGTGTAACCAACAACTCACACTGACTGACTGTGTAACCAATAACTCACACTGACTGACTGTGTAACCAATAACTCTCACTGACTGACTGTGTAACCAATAACTCACACTGACTGACTGTGTAACCAATAACCCACACTGACTGACTGTGTAACCAATAACCCACACTGACTGGCTGTGTAACTAATAACTCTCACTGACTGACTGTGTAACCAATAACTCACACTCACTGACTATGCAACCAATAACCCACACTGACTGACTGTGTAACCAATAACCCACACTGACTGGCTGTGTAACTAATAACTCTCACTGACTGACTGTGTAACCAATAACCCACACTGACTGACTGTGTAACCAATAACCCACACTGACTGACTGTGTAACCAATAACCCACACTGACTGGCTGTGTAACCAATAACCCACACTGACTGGCTGTGTAACCAATAACCCACACTGACTGACTGTGTAACCAATAACTCACACTGACTGACTGTGTAACCAATAACTCACACTGACTGACTGTGTAACCAATAACTCACACTGACTGACTGTGTAACTAATAACTCTCACTGACTGGCTGTGTAACCAATAACTCACACTGACTGACTGTGTAACCAATAACCCACACTGACTGACTGTGTAACCAATAACCCACACTGACTGGCTGTGTAACTAATAACTCTCACTGACTGACTGTGTAACCAATAACCCACACTGACTGACTGTGTAACCAATAACTCACACTGTCTTTGTAACTAATAACTCTCACTGACTAATTTTGTAACTAATAACTCTCACTGACTGACTGTGTAACCAATAACCCACACTGACTGGCTGTGTAACTAATAACTCTCACTGACTGACTGTGTAACCAATACCTCACACTGACTGACTGTGTAACTAATAACTCAAGCTGACTGACTGTGTAACTAATAACTCACACTGACTCACTTTGTAACCAATAACTCACACTGCCTGACTATGTAACCAATAACTCACATTGACTGACTTTGTAACTAATAACTTACACTGACTGACTGTGTAACTAATACATCACGCTGACTGACTTTTTGCTAATAACTCATACTGACTGACTTTATAACTAATAGTTGTCACTGACATACTTTGTAACTAATAACTCTCACTGACTGTGTGACAAATAACTCATGGTGACCGACTTTGTTATTAATAACTGTCACTGGCAGACTTTGTAACTAATAACTGTCGCTGACTGTAAATAATAACTCTAGCTGACTTACTGTGTAAATAATAACTCATGCTGACTGACTGTGTAACTAATAACTCAAGCTGACTGACTGTGTAACTAATAACTCACACTCACTCACTATGTAACCAATAACTCACAGTCACTCACTATGTAACCAATAACTCACACTCACTGACTATGCAACCAATAACTCACAATGACTGACTTTGTAACTAATAACTCAAGCTGACTGACTTTATAACTTATAACTCACGCTGACTGACTTTGTAGGTAATAACTCACACTGACTGACTTTATAACTAATAACTCAAGCTGACTGACATTAAAATAAATAACTCACACTTATATTAAAACTCAAGAAGACTGACTGTGTAACTAATAACGCACACTGACCGAAACAAGAACTCATGCTGACTGACTTTGTAACTAAAAGAATTCATTGTAAATAATTCACCCTGAATGACATTGTAATAAACAACTTCCGCTGACTGACTTTCTAACTTATAACTCACCATGACTGAGTTTTTAACTTATCGTCCAGACTGACGAAATATGAAACTATCCGGAAATGTTTCATCAGCATAAACAAGGCTTATTATTTTAATCGAATATGTTGAATGAACGACAACACTAGAGAATTTATATTTTATATTTCACCATTGTTTTATATTCGTTTAGTATATAAAGCTAAACGTGGAAACAATAATTATGTTAAGTACTACTTTAGTTTGTTTCATGATTTCACTGTCTGAAGTGAGCGGGTGCACACCGCCAACGCGGTGTGTTCATCGATCCATTAATGTTGTTTGTACTGAATGGCAAACCCAACGTCACAGATGTGTTAATATCGTAGATATGTACATAAAGCAACTGGAATAGTTGTTTTCTTCATGATGAACATCATCACAATAATCGTCATCATCATCATTTACGTAATCATCATCATTATCATGATCATAATGATCATCGTGATCATCATCATCATTTTCGTTATCAGAATGAACATCATCATCACCACCATTAATATTATTATCATCATCATCATCATCATCAAGAACAACAACGACAACAACACTTACAACAACCGAAATAAACGCCATCTGATGTAAGGTTTAAGCCATTCATTTATTAATTATAGAAATATCGTTCATGGCCTTAGTGTTGCAGTAAACATATGTACGCAAGATGAAAGAGAATTCATGTCTCTATAACAGCCTTCATTATTTGTTGTATATGCGTGTAACAGAATTTGCGTAGGAGTGCTTGTTTGTACGAGTTAACACATGCACTTAAATATACATGTACTATAGACTAGAGTATGTGCATTTAAGTGAAACAGTCATGAATTCGGTCTAGTGTTTAAAGCAGTCATAAAACAGTTATAAAATGTCATGGCAACTGAAGTCGTCTGCAGATACGGTTTACAAATAGAGGAGCAAAATACAAATTACTGAGGGAACGTAGTTTAGGCCTATGTCAAACACAAGAACAACATAGTAAAATCGAATTAGTTAATGTCTACCAATGTACACGTACGAGGTATTATAAACATATAACTGCAGTAATGTTAGAATTGAAGTGCAGTTTTAAGCAAAACGTACTGAGTCAAGTAAGTACATACTAGTATTTGATTTTCCCCATGTCGCGCTCATGGTGATTATTGATTAATATATTGATGGAATGAGCTACTTAAAGTATAAGTAGCCCATTCAATATATATATTAAATATACTAGATGTATATCAATTATGCTAGAAAGAGTGCAGTTTTAAGGACAACGTATTGAGTACAGTAAGTTTAACCATCATGAGAATGACATGGTGAAAATGGACTAATTAGCCAGTGTATTAAATTCAACATATTACATAAGCAGTATTAGAATAAACTGACGTGCTCACTTCCCCTCCCCGTGTAAGATGCGTAGTTACACCTTAATCGCGAGCACATTCCTTGAATTCCAGAGCACTGCGTTCTACCACACAATACACCCCCTGTCTACCTTGATATACCGCACTGTCAGACAAATGTGTATAAACTCTGTTCATTAATGAAACTTACCTCCAATTTTCCTTAAGTTTCCCTCGAAACAATTCCCTTATATCTTCTAACACATCAAACTTATTACGTTATACTTCCTTTGGTACCAGGGCTGGTTTAAAAGTCATCCACTATTATGGTATTAAAAGTTGTAGTAAAATTTTGTTTATGTCATTACTTCGGAGTATAGCTAGCGAACAGGAATGCAGTCGAATCGTGCGATCGACTAGCGAGCTAGCTATACACCGCTGATATAGAATGAATAGTGTGTGTGCGCTAGCGTGGTAGTCGATACATTCTTTAAATCTTTCCCAGGTAAAACTGGGTCACCATCGTTCACTGTGCTGCGTTGGCAGTCGTTCTTGTTTTTGATTGCTTTAAACGTCATGTGACTTGACTGAAATGAACCAGCGCGTGCTGATAATATGAGGCATGACGCTATAGATAGAACGATTTTAACTTGAGAGGGGACATTTGGAAATTTACGATCACGAAAGAGGCATTCATTCATGTTTTCAAGATTCACGCGTTTATTTACAGATGTTTATTTTTACGCATTGACTCACCAGAATGACCACCTCTGTATAAAAAAAACGGCCTCATGGATTTCAGTATATTTTGAAAACCAGGAGTCAAATGACCCCTGGCTTGTAATTTTAATTGTAATTCTAAGGAGTCATTTTTTTTGTGGAACATTTCAGGGATCAGGATACTGAACTCACAGGAATTTTGAACCCACAGGAATTTGGATTCCGCATGTTTGTTTAATGCGCTGCAAATGGAAATTTGTGTTAATATAGATTAAGATTTGAAAAATAAATGTTAAGGATGATCTAGAAAGTATTAATTTTCTAGCGCATTAGGTTGATGCATCGCAGATTATTTGTGTAAATTGCAATTTGTTTAACCGGGCCGGCTAACGCTGGACTACAAATCCGAGGATCGCGGGTTCGATTTCCAGCCCGGCTATATGCTAGTAACTTGTGTGGGGATTGGTCATGAAATTATTTCTACGGCCATTCTTCCCCTACCTCTGATTCAAGTAGGGCAGTTGTCAGTTACTCGCAAAAGTATGTGCACTTAGTACTGGTAAATCAGCTTACCCAGGAAAAGTGTGAGTAGGTTAACTGACCGCCGTTATATGACTGAAATACTGTTGAAAACGGCGAAAAATCCAAACAAACAAACAAACAGCAATTTGTTTGGGTCAAAAAACAGCATTCTGCATCAATTACTATGGCCGGGCCTTAAATTGAGGGCGACTGACGTAGGTTAAACTCCAACAGACAAATTGTACAGTTTCTTTTCTTAACGTAACGATGTCAACCTCTATCATAATATAATCCTAAGTGTCTAACCGAGTCAAACGTTTTATTGAACACGCCCTTCAGATACGCTTTCATTAGTATGTACACTCTTTTCGCAGTAAGCGGCAGGTTTTGATTCAACTTTATTTCAGCAAGATTAAAAGCCAGACAGAAATCCTTTTCCTTTGAAGGGTTTAAAGGGGCATCACGAGCGATAACGAAGATATATTCGTTGTATATTTCATTGACAACGTCCCTTGGAGGCCATGTTGCCCTTTGCACTCGTCTGTAGAAGTCCTCGATGCATGGCAACTGCCCAACTATCCAAAGAGCTGAAACGAAATCTTTTCCGGAGATGTATTCGTAGGTGTCTTTGTTCTCATTTGTTTCAAATGTGTTTTCTGAATTGAAATCGGTTGAATGGACAATCTCAGAACGAAGTTGCAATGCCTCGTCGAGCATGGTGCCGAAGAACACGTACGGTCCATGGTTTTCGCCTTTCTTCGATGGCATCTTCGAAAATGAAAGCCTCTTCAGTACACGTTTGAATATTTTCATATCGTTTTCTTGCATCTTCACACTAGTTCGCCGTTGTCTCGGCTTTGATTCCACTTCAGCGTACCTTGCCTCATCGGCATGTGCGTCCGTCAGCGAGGACACGGTGTTCTCAACATTCAGATTACGGAAATCAGATCTTACTAATCCCACCCTGGAAGGCATGCCGATTGAGGTAACGGTCGACTCCCGGCCAGGTACATACGGAGACGGGGCTGTGACGATGGTGTATATTGCCCGTAGTATCGTAAACAGCGTCGGGTTAACAGTCAGGTACGCGGACAGGTACGTGTCATCCACGAGCCGCCTGCTGTACCGCCTGTCCAGCCCGTCACCGGCCAGAATCCATACGTACCTCGGATTTTCAGGACGGCATTCTATGTTGGCGAGGGGAACCTCCAGCCTTCCGGACACCAACAAGAAGTCCGCTTCGCCGTTGTCGTTCGGTAATCGCAGCTTTAAGACATTTTGTACACGATGTCACAGCAAAATAGTGAGGCAAACAGAAAATTAAATGCAGTTACTTATCATGTTTTATGTCGAATTGAATCAAACTTAAGATGTTTTACGTATATAAGCTCATATAGCAATTGTTTTAGGCTACAAACACCAATCAACTATTCGACTCTATACACTTACCGTATGTTAGTTACAGTAGAGCTATATTTGCCCAATATATACGAGCATACCGTTGTCTTTCCCACGTCATTTTTAGTAGTTCGCAGAACAACTAAAGATACCGCAATTCCAAAAGTGAACAGTCTAAGAACTATGATCCTAACAGCTTTAGGCCAGTCAACTACGCGCAAGCAAGAAGTGCCGTTTTGAATATCGTTTGATTTGTCAAATGGCAAACATTACGATAATGCATTTAATTAGAACATGACCTGTTTGGGAAAACTTAAGTCAACAACTTTCAATGTAGGATCAAATATGACTGTACTCGCAGAACAATAAAATAGTACGTTATGCAACGTCCTAATACATTAATGAATGAGAGTGTTGGGTCACTAGGCGAGCCGAATAGACAAAATCTAACCCTTACCTATTCGTCTCGTGATCGCCGGCTCATGTAAAGATTATTTGTTGAGTAGTGAATTTGTTTAGTTATAACTCATTTTATTATTTACGTGGCCATCATTATAACGATACAGAACAGTTTAGCGATTATTACGCAGTAGCGGTTGATTTTTAAGGAACATTCCGGATATAGTCCAAGGTATCACGATTGAGGTCGGATACACTAATCATATTAGAAACTACAATAGGCAGAATTTTTAACGAGTTGTCGTAGCGTCAATGGCCTAGGCGATAGCATGTCGGACTCGCATTCTGTGGGTCCCGGTTCGGTTCCCGGCAGGGGTTGAGAATTTATTTGATATATATTTTGACAGTTGTGCTACTCCAGAGGCTTACTTAATTGAAAGGGAATACATGTTAAGACATTTCCAAAAGAAACCAACAAATATTTTCATAGTAACTCGATCACTTCAAAGAACTTTAAACACTTGACAATACGGTTGAAAAGCTTGTAGCACAGTCTTTGCATTCATATACTGTCTAATATTTTTTTAATATTCATCATCTTGTTTTTTTTTTAAGGTTAATTTTGAGTTTTGTTTAACTCCACATCTTTTGATCTTCGTCAACGTAATCATCTGTCTTCCGTAGAGAGTGTCCTGTTATGAAACTCATAATCGTTTTTCACTATAATTATACATGTATATTCAGATTATGTGTGTTAGTAATGAATATTTAATGTCGGAATGAATGTCATTAAATTAATATATGTTTGTAGCCCAGAGAAAGAGCATGCAATTGAAAATCTGACAAATAATTTGCTCATTAGGTTTCTTGATCGACATAGCTTTTTTCATTTTGAATTGATTTTTTTTGAAAGGCTTTAAATTTAGTGTACTCGTACAGAGTTTTAAGCTGTGAAAGTGACCTATATATTTTGTACACCGGATTACGTTTTAATTAGTGGCGTACGATTTACAATTGACCTAAATTCATCAGCTACACATATTGAATTTAAACAATTCAAAACGACATGATTGAGAAAAACAACAACATAATTACACAATGACGATCTCTGTATTTCAAAATTTGATTGACATGTTTACGATGCAATATTGTATTTAAACTTGCCATTTTGAATAGTGTATATCGCTTAGCGTTGATCAAGTCATATTTATAATATTGAACAAATGTTATAGTAAATACGTAATTGAATGTTTTCGTTTAAACATTTACAACCACTGTATCTAAGGTGACGCGTATATCATCCCTATCTATTGCCCAGCCTGTCTATGGTGTGCCCAGTGTTACGCAATAGCGAACAACTGCAGTGCCTTCAGTGCTTTGATTATGTTTTCTTTTAAGCTAGTTTTGTCGTTTTAGGAAATAGTTGATATAAAAAATAAATAGCGTATATCGTTATACGCACTCTAAGATTTTCGCCCGTGCTTTCGACGAGAAACATACGTTCCTTCCCGAGGAGACTCAGACCTTCGTTGATGTATCTTACATACGCTGCTAGTCGCATGTTGTTAGTCCGCTGTTGCGCTCGATCGAACAGCTTTGTAAGAAGTGTGTTACTGTGTATTTGGTCATGGCGTCGGGCAGCTGAAACAAGAATCAAAATGCTGACAGCGTAGAAAGACTGTTGGTGACAAAAGAAACTAAAAGCATGTGAATTATGAGTGCATTTTGCTAAAATGGAAACATTTGTTTGAATTAAGTTCAATTTTACCACCTTCAAAATTGATAATATCGCTTTTTTTTCTATAGTATACGACACCATAATAAAAATTTATTTGTAAGTAACGTACACATATTTTTGAAGCTAATTATCTAATGCAAACGGATTTATATACATGCCAGTTAGCAAGTCAATCTGGAACGAGCCATGAAGAATAACCGATAAAGCGTGGCAGTTAGGAGCATCGCTAGACTACTGAGTCTACCGAGTCAAAAGTAGGTCATACGATGCGTGCTCTCGATTTTCCATACTTCACTTACAATTTAATACATGGTAGTAATTTGTTTTCAAAATATTTTGAATAAGAATCGGTAACAAGAAATAACACTATCACAACGAGTGAAAAATACCCGCTGTAGCTGTAGCGCATTAATTTACTGGTCTTGTTCCAGGACACCTAGGTGAATATTTCGGTTACAAGTAAATAGCGAAAGTAGGGGTGTGTGGCTGCACTCGGCAGTTAACTATGCCCTTTTTACTTGGCTTTCAGTGTCACGGTCATCTTTGGGGGGTTAAGACACAAGGCAACACACGCGTCTTAATAGTATTCTTCGCTTTATTAATGGAATGTCGTCAGCAGGTGTTAAAGACGAAGTTATTGGTTGTTAAATGATGTTGAATTCAAGACGATTATCAAGATGTTGTCATTAGACGACTATAAAGACGGTTATCTGAAAGTAACAATGTTACCTAAACATAGCATATCATTCAATCAAACGCGTGCATTATATTAAAAAATACATGATTTAACCAAGGTCATAATGTCAATATACAAACAATATCTTATGAATACATATACATTCATACCGATCACGTATATCAAAGCAATCAAGTTACATATAAAATTATGTGTGGTTTTCCTGCCCTTTACCAAAAAATGTAAACTTAACTGAGTATCAAAAAATGTACTAAGAAAATATTAGGAAATACTATCAATAAAGAACAATTATTTCTCTCATAAAAAACTGACAATTATGAGATACCGAAGAAAATATATTACTTACTGCATATTCCTATCTGTAGTCCCCAAACGAGTGACAAACAGTTGTGCCAGACCCACTAGTTTCAGAGTCTAAACTAGCACATGAGTGACCAACCTACTGATTTTAAGGTTTCGGGTACACTGAAGAGTTGGGCGACTTACAAGAGAAAATTCAAATAATTAATATGCATACTTATTAGGCCTGACCAATCGAATTTCAAGAATGGCCCCTAAACGTCTGATCTAATTATAACTGTTGCCATATTTGGAGCATCCATGCTCACCTTGGAATGGCCTGTCTGTTGTTTATTTTAACAACAACAGAGATACTAACAGAGGGTATAGCTCGGTCGAACTGTCATTTTTATCATTTTAATTATAAATTATTGTCTTAGCAGACAAAGAAAACCAACACAAGAAGCCCACTCATATCTCCTCACATGGCATGTGGTTTCTGCCAATCTTAGTCTCTCACACCGCCACCCAATGAACTTACCATATAAGTTCATTTTACTTTAATAATTAGAGACTAAGCTATGACCATATATGTCCATAAACAACTTTCATACAGATACACAACGAAATGAATACATAACTAAATACTCTAAGAAATGCAAATGAACTAAGTTTCTACTATCCATTAACACTACAAGAAGACGTCATAGTCTAAATAACTAGAGTGACAAATACTAGGCAGCTTGCTCTAACAAGCACAACTGTGTCATTGGCCTTACCTTTGTAGTTCCGTTCACTCTAACCTCGCATGTCCGCACAAGACCATCTCTACCTTTTCTTACCTCCTGCACAAGTCCCAAAGGCCAATGTCCGCGTGAAGAAGTCTCGCCACACACGAGTACAAGGTCATTCACAGCTAAATTTCGTCTGCTGTGTTGCCACTTCGATCTTACCTGCAATGCTGGGAGGTATTCTTTTTGCCAACGCCTCCAGAAGATATTGGCCAAGTACTGGACTTGCCTCCACCACCGTCGGCAGTAATTGTCGGTCTTATCAAACACACCTGGAGGGAAACACCTATTGGGGCGTAACAACAACAGTGTGTTCGGAGAAAGTGCTTGTGGGTCACGGTGATCATCGCTTACCTGTGTAATTGGTCGGTCATTCAAGACTTTCTCGACCTCGGTGGCCAAAGTTGCCAGGGCTTCGTCGCAAAGAAGCTGTTCACGCACAACTGACTTCAATGAATTTTTGAAGGATCGAACCAACCTCTCCCAAACTCCTCCCATATGACTTGCATATGGAGGGTTGAAATGCCATGCGATACCTTTCTGGTTCAGATGCTTAGAGATGTGGCTATGATTCCACTGCTGTATCGACTCACACAGTTCCCTTTCACCTGCTGTCAGATTTGTGCCATTGTCACTAAAAATCTTTTCCGGTCTGCCTCTTCGACTCTCAAAACGCTGTAACGCACCAATGAAAGAGTCGGTATTCAGACTGTGCGTAATCTCAACGTGTACCGCTCTGGTACACAAACAAGTAAACAGACAGCCATACCTTTTCAGCTGCCTCCTGCCAGATTTCACGAACATTGGACCAAAGAAATCAACTCCAACGTAGGTAAATGGCGGCTTATCTGGCTCAAGCCGCTCAACAGGAAGTGGACCCATCTGTTGAGTTTCTGGCTGCTGCTGTCGTCTCTTACAATCAATACATTTGCTGACCACAGACTTAACTGATTTGAGACCCGGTGTAATCCAATACCGTTGTCTCAGCAAGGACAATATGTGATGTGGTCCCATGTGAGCATTCGTTTCATGGTATGACCTGATAAGAATTCTTGTCACATGGTGATTACCTGGTAGAATGACCTGATGATTGGCGTCGTTACTCAAGTGGGCATTTTCGAGGCGACCACCTACCTTGAGTAGACCATCCGTGAAAACTGGGCTAAGTTTGGCCAGAGCACTTTTCCCTGAAACATGTCGTGAATTCAGAACACTACAGATTTCATTGCTATACTCACACTTTTGCACAAACGATATAATGGCATGTGTGGCTTTCCGTAGATCACCTACTGTCAATGTGCCATTTTTACAGTGTGCTAGCTTTCTTCTTAAATGTCTCTGCATCAGGTATGATTTAAACCTGAGTAACCATGCCACTGACCTCTGCAGTTGATGCCAGTTAGAGTACCTAATCATCAGGCTATCAAGTACGGTATCAGGTTTCATTTGAGTGGCATGTGTATTACATACCTGCTTGGTTTCAGCATCGTCATCTAAAATGGCTACATACTGTGGATTCTGTGACCAGTCCACCTTACCTGTCTGTAGAAAGTCTGGGCCCCTTAGCCAGCTTCCCAGTTTATCTGTTTCATTTGGAAACAGTCCCCTTGATGCTATATCAGCCGGGTTTATTTGTGAAGGAACATATCTCCACTCTGCAGGCGATGTGACGTCATGTATTGCTGCAAGCCTATTTGCTACAAATGTCTTGAAGCGTCGAGTTTCATTTTTGATGTAGCCTAAAACTATCATCGAATCGGTCCAAAAATACCTTTCATCAATGTTGAAGTCCAGCTCCTGTGATACTAGCTGGTACAGCTTTACAGCTACAACTGCTGCGGCCAACTCTAGGCGTGGTATAGACATCGCCTTGATTGGCGCCAATCTTGACTTACCCATAACAAGGCTGATTTTGCAGTTGCGGTTGGCATCGTATATCTTGATGTACACCGCAGCCCCATATGCATATTCCGATGCATCGCTGAACATGTGCAGTTCAACTTTCGATGGGCCATCCACAGCGACCGGCTTGAAACATCTATCAATACTTACATGTGATAATGCAGGTAGTTTCTCCAACCACTGTGACCACTTTTCGACGTCCTTGTCACAAATTTTGTCATCCCACTGCAGCTTTTTGCGGCATGCATTCTGTAGGATAAGTTTTGGGATGAGAGTGATGGGTGCCACCAATCCAAGTGGGTCGTATAGCGAGCTTGCTACTGACAATATACCACGTCGCGTGTGGCATTTATCTGGCAGGTCTACATCAAATACAAAGGTGTCCTTCTCTACATACCAGTGCAAACCAAGAGCACGTTCAAACTGTTTGTCGCTATCAAGGTCAACTTTTGTGCACTTAACTGCCCTGTCAGATTCGGGGATCGTGTCGAGAACCCTATTACTGTTCGAAATCCACTTTGTCAACTTGAATCCCCCGTTTGACAATAGTTCTCTCAGTTCAGCAGACAAATCTATACCTACCTGAACATCTGGTACAGACTTCAACAGGTCATCAACATAGAAGTTTCTTTCTACCGTCTCTACGGCTGCTGGACTGAAGCTGTCAGCATTCTCTCTTGCTGTGCACCTCAAGCTGTACGCTGCACAGCTAGGCGATGATGTCGCACCAAACAGGTGGACAGTCATACAGTACTCACCAGGTGTCTGTTTCATATCTCCACCAGGCCACCAAAGAAATCTTAGTGCATCTCTATCTTTGTCACTGACCTTGACCTGGTGGAACATGGCTTCAATGTCGGCAACCAAGGCTACTGGTTGCTCTCGAAATCTTATCAACACGCCTACTAAGCTGTTAACTAGATCTGGTCCTTGCAAGAGGTTGTCATTTAAAGATGTACCTCTGTACTTTGCCGCACAGTCAAAGACTATCCTCACCTTACCTGGTTTGTTTGGGTTGCACACTGGGTGATGTGGGAGGTACCATACTCTTGTTGGTTCCATCTCACCAGTGTTTTTCACAGGTTTCGCATAGCCCTTCTCAATATAGCAATTCATCGTTTCAGTATACAGAGTATGTAAGTTCGGGTCTCTTGATAGCTTTCGGCTTAACTGCCCAAGACGTGTAACAGCTAAAACCTTGTTGTTTGGCAAACTTACTTGTTCTTGGCGCCACGGTAGACCAATTTTGTGGTGCTTACCTTCCTTCTCCACGGAACTTACCATGGACGATAGAGCTCGGTGGTCTTCTCTGGACATTCCAACCTTATTGTCCAAGCCACAGTCAGGAAAATCAGTTGTCCACAACTTGTCAATCTGTTCCTGCGTGTTTGCACTGCGCTGAAAATTTACATTTCCATTGGAGGACGTGCTCTTACCTGTTGGACCTAATATTGTCCAGCCAAGGGGAGACCGTATCGCATAAGGATCGCCCCTCTTTCCCCGTCGCTCTTCTTCAACCCAGAAAGCTTCTGGGCAGTCACTTCCAATAAGTAACTCCACCTTAAAAGAACTTACCTGAGGTAATTTGATACCTGCAAGGTGTTTCCACTTACCTATATCATTTTCTTTGGGGAGAGACTCCACCGATATAGGTAGCTCCGGTACTGACCAGGCTCTCCTAATGTTAAGGCATTCTCTGTCATCTAAAGAACTTACCTTAAGCTGCACTTCTACACCAGTTCGCTGCTCTGCAGACTGGTTCACCGTGGTAATGGTGAATTGGCGAGAAACGCCTTTCGCCTCTAATTTCTTAACCAGACTATCGCTGCACAATGTTATATCGCTACCCTCATCTAGTAAGGCATATGTCTCAGCTTTCCTTAAGCCGTATTGCACAATGACAGGTACAATGCGTAGGCTTACCTTACTAGGTATGGAGACATCAATCTCAGTGCAGCAATTACTGTGGCCTACCAGGCTCTGGTTTTCTACAGTCAAAGGTCTGTGTAATAATGTGTGGTGCTTTTCTCCACAATTACTTACTTCACACTGACTACCCTTACTACACAAACTACTATTGTGTTTAAAATTCAAACAATTTTCACACATTCTCTTCTCTCTCACAACAGCTAATCTACCATCAACATTGATTGTTTTGAACCTCTCACAGTCGATCAATTTATGGCTCCCTTGACAATACACACATGATAAACGCCTAGCATGCATTGGTTTAAACCCATTACTCGCTCGTGCCTGGCTCTCTCTACCTGTTGTAGATAACGTAACAGCTTTCCCACGGTCCCTAGAATTGACCTGATGCGACCTAGAACTGACCACTGATCGAGAAATCGGCTGCTTAGACTCACATGCAAGATCTCTGCCATACATTGTGTTAGCTACCAGAGCCCTCTGTTGAATGAAGCTGAGCAAGTCTTTAAATGCCGGCTCAGTTCCCTGTTCTATCGAATTACTTGCCCGCTCAACCCATTTTGACTTGATATGTGTGGGGAGTCTCCTTACAATCTTAAGCAAGTTTTCCGTGTTATTAATATCAGATGAATAACCCAACGTCGACAGTGTTATTTCGCATTTTTCCATGTCAAGTGACAGATCCATTAAGCTTTGGACATCATTAGATCGGATGTTAGGGTCATTAATTAAACGTTCAACATGTGACCTAGCAACTAAGTGGGGCTTACCATACCTGTTGAGAAGAATTTCCTTAGCCCTTAAATATCCATCTAAGGGAGGAAGAACCACACAATCCTCAATTGCACGTTTTGCTTCACCCTTACAAAATTGAATTAAATAACCTAACTTAAGTCGATCGTCTGTTATTCTGCACTCAATGTTTGTTTCAAAATTACAAAGAAATTTGCAATAATCCAATGGGTTTCCTGAGAATGTTAATAATTCCGGTTTTGGAAGGTTCATGTTGTCCTGTAAGTTGTTAGTGAATTTTTGAAGTCCTGACAAGTATTCCTCCACTTTAATGTCACTGTTCATAGCTGTATGTGGCAAAGTCGTCCCCGTGGCACCGACTTCGTTGGATGTTGATGGTCCGGATCCGGATGAGGCTGAAGACCGCGCATCGACCTCTGCGTTGGCCATGGCTTCTTCCAGGTCCTGGATCTCGATCTGTTGTCGTAGCTCGACTTCTTGGCGTTCGAGCTCTAGGCGCCGGCGTTCGAGCTCTTGGCGCCTTCTGGCTTGTTCGAGCTTTAGCTCGGCACGGCGTCTCCTGCAGCTACTCGTCTTGCTGCGCAACGACCCCTTGTCTGAGGTGGCTCCCTCTGCACTTGCTTCTTGGCGGTTGCCGGCAAACTCCACCTCCCCGTCTGCACTTATGTCCATGTTTGCAATATGTCTTTTCACAGATTATGCAATAACTGTGGCTGCACTCGGCAGTTAACTATGCCCTTTTTACTTGGCTTTCAGTGTCACGGTCATCTTTGGGGGGTTAAGACACAAGGCAACACACGCGTCTTAATAGTATTCTTCGCTTTATTAATGGAATGTCGTCAGCAGGTGTTAAAGACGAAGTTATTGGTTGTTAAATGATGTTGAATTCAAGACGATTATCAAGATGTTGTCATTAGACGACTATAAAGACGGTTATCTGAAAGTAACAATGTTACCTAAACATAGCATATCATTCAATCAAACGCGTGCATTATATTAAAAAATACATGATTTAACCAAGGTCATAATGTCAATATACAAACAATATCTTATGAATACATATACATTCATACCGATCACGTATATCAAAGCAATCAAGTTACATATAAAATTATGTGTGGTTTTCCTGCCCTTTACCAAAAAATGTAAACTTAACTGAGTATCAAAAAATGTACTAAGAAAATATTAGGAAATACTATCAATAAAGAACAATTATTTCTCTCATAAAAAACTGACAATTATGAGATACCGAAGAAAATATATTACTTACTGCATATTCCTATCTGTAGTCCCCAAACGAGTGACAAACAGTTGTGCCAGACCCACTAGTTTCAGAGTCTAAACTAGCACATGAGTGACCAACCTACTGATTTTAAGGTTTCGGGTACACTGAAGAGTTGGGCGACTTACAAGAGAAAATTCAAATAATTAATATGCATACTTATTAGGCCTGACCAATCGAATTTCAAGAATGGCCCCTCTGATCTAATTATAACTGTTGCCATATTTGGAGCATCCATGCTCACCTTGGAATGGCCTGTCTGTTGTTTATTTTAACAACAACAGAGATACTAACAGAGGGTATAGCTCGGTCGAACTGTCATTTTTATCATTTTAATTATAAATTATTGTCTTAGCAGACAAAGAAAACCAACACAAGAAGCCCACTCATATCTCCTCACATGGCATGTGGTTTCTGCCAATCTTAGTCTCTCACAGGTGTATTTAATTTGAAGTAACATTTGAATGAATTGACTTTTTTTAGAAACTGTAATAGTAATAAATCATATGATATACACATTTAGTACACATGACTGACATTATATCTTAAATAATTTAAAGGTAGAGCAACATTCGTGAATGTTTGATATTTTTGAAGAAGTACCGTTTAAGGTTTCGATTTACAGACTCGTAGGATGCAAAGAAACGAAGTCGTTGTCCGCGATATCTGTTTTCGAAATTACCCTCTAAAAACAGTGTTTGCTAAGTATCAGTTTTTACCAAAAACAACAACAACAACAACAAGCAAACAACAACAACAATTATGTATATGCAATGTCACGATAGATGTACGAGTTTGTGTGACAAACATGAACACAGGAACATACGCATGTACTTGAGATAAACTAAAGGTTTCTCAATGTGAACTGACCGACCAAGAAAAACCAGAACAGATAAACACTGGAAACCTGTGCCCGTTTGTGAGGCGTCAGATCACAAGGTGAATGTTGGGCCTTATTCACTGAAGCTTTATGTTCGTCATTTTACGCACATGTACAACATGTAATTTAATAAATAAGTTCGATTTATCATTGTTTATTGGTCGATAAACAACGATTTGGAGTTATGATGCGTAGTTATTTAATAGCCACGCATCAGAACGACAAAGAGTTGTTTACCGGCCTATAAACAACGATATTGCGAAAATTATTTCGATTCTAACATGATCTGACAAATATTTTTGCAGCTGTAATGAGAACTACATTTAACTATGCTCCTCTCAGAATCGGTATTACTTTTTGCGTTGCTTATCGGATAGTTTTGCAACGATAATTGTGTTCTTTTGTTGGGGCCTAGCTCTAGGCATTATCATGTTACTCAGTATGGTAGCGTGTTTACGGTACAACGGTCTATGATATATAGTAGAGGTCTATACAGTATTCATAGTAAACGCATAATTCAGCTTTCTATATTTTATTTAAACCAAGGTACACGTTCAATAATATTCAGCTCTTTAGTTTAATCAAATTGTTATTTCGGATTATAGAAAATAAAAGTGAAAGTGTGCGTTCAGTTCTCCGAAGTTCTCCTCCGAGTTTAAAAATAGCGTCTGCATATGCGTAACGACGTAGACACACGCGAAGTTTAAACAGTCGCTGGATTTAAATGACTGCACACGTGTTTTACGCAGACTTCTTGAAAGATGAACGAAGTTCGTTTAAATGTCATCTGACGAATAAGCACCGTGAAATTGTGTTCATAAGGATTTACTTTAACTAAAAAGTGTTCTCCAAACGTGTTATTCACATTCACAATTGGATTATAAATAAATAGGATCTAAAAGACTAAAAGTTTACATTATTCGGGAGCATGCTGATGTTGCTGCAATCTCCGCGAAAACGAATGTTAGACTGACTATAGAAATGTTAGACTGACTATAGAAATCGAATCTTGGCCGGACGTTCGTTTTTGGGCCGATCAAACACAAAACGGCCAACCAAGAATCGAAAACTGGCCGAAATGTGGTCGACCAACGTTCGAAAACTGGCCGCGGACAACCGTACACATTTCGGCCACAATTCGGCCATCGAAACAAAATGGCGGAGAACAGAACGCTGATCACTTCTTACATAACATATTAAATACTAAAATACTTTAGTGTGATTACTGGATATTAATACTTTATACAGGTAAAACAACATTTTTAAATGTGCTTAATGATCAATAGCAGTTACATTGGGAGAAATTAACATCCGACTACAGCTGGAAAACTAATGTAAACAAAAGGGAGACAATTCGTGTTCGTAAAGTAAATCGTTTAAAGTGCAAACGGATTGAAGTATTAACGTTACTTTGGATGTTTCAAGATAGTTTGGACCAAGACGACCAGCTTCAATGCCTTGTGGGTTGAACTTATAATCGCAAGACATTGTCTGTTAGTTTTCTTGGTCAAAGACAACTAAGGAAAAGCACTACATCGTTACAGAGGTAGGGCACTTCACTTTGTCTATAGAAAAATCAGCGAGTATCATGTAAGGATAGTAGTTAAACAACATGTATTTTTCTTACATATTAAAGATATTCGCAACAATTTCCTTCAATTTGTTTACAACGAAAGATTTTCTTAAAACTTGGCACAAACATGCATCAATGTTTCCTTAACCTAAAACAGTCTTAAAAAATAGGGGTCACCGGCCTTTTTCCGGAAATATTGAATTTTGAATACGGTACCTGTCGAAGCCTTTTTTTTAAGTTTGTGTTACTTAGAATGTTAAATAATATAAAGCATTTATAGTCGTACAAAGAGAGACATTTCAAAGTGCATCTTTTTTAAATGTTTCGTTTGGTAATATACAAGTGCAGTTTAATGATAAAACGCGCTTTATCTACAGTTATCATTTAACAAATGATTTGTTATGGACAATTAACGAGGTTAATTATGCATTAAATATGCCTGTGAAAACATCAATAATTTATCAAATATACGAATATCTTTTGTTCCAAACGACAGATTGTGTTAAAAGATCTCACACACATGCGTCACTGTATACTGAAACTAAAACAGTCTTTAAAATAGGGGTCACCGGCCTTGTTCTGGAAATATTGGGTTTTGGATACGGCACCTTTCGAAGCCCCTTTTTCAGTTTGGATTTTTATCAATGTTTTAAGTATAAAGGATAGTTTTTTTCTAACAAGGTTAAGGTTCTTTCAAATGATATGTTTGTACATGCTTTGTTTGGCAATATACATGGGTGTGTTGATAAAACGGACCGCTTATACAAATTTTTATAATATAATAAAATTGCAGTCAAATAAGAATTCGATAGATACTTGTGTGTGTGTATATACCTACTTAAGTAAATAATATAACATATTTTGACCTGATATGTTGCGAATTATGCTCAATATTTCTACAAAATAGGTTTTTTCGCGCTATTTCGTTTTATCTGTTACCCAGCCTAAATATAACACTGAAAGGTCGTGTCGGGAACCAATTGTGCGTTACAACTGTGACGTCATCAAGGTAGTACACCTGAAATAATTTCCCGCGTGTTTTTTTCTAAAATCGGCTGATGTCGGTAACTGTCGGTAAATTTCGCCACACAGGTCATACGATGCCTGTTTTATTCTCAATTTTTAATTCTGATTATTGTCTAACACGTGTTATTTTTTATGTAAGCACATTCTTCTTTTTTTAATAATTATTTTATACATGTTCATGCTATGTGACGAAATACAAACATGAGAAATCGAAACCGAAAGTCACCTATTTTCGTGGTATAAACAAAACAAAAGGAAAAATAAGAAGCAAGAAGAAATGTCTTATTTAAAAAAATTCAGAACCAAATAAAATAAATAACCATCACCAGATCGTACATATGATCAACCAACTAGAATTTTGATAGGGAAATGAAACACTTGTAAGTAAGACCAGAAAAAATTTACAGAATTGGGTACATGTACAGTGTCTTATGGAATCCGAACATAATAGACCTACTTTATTGTCAGTCCCTAGTGTTGAGGCCTCAAGACACTAAGGTTTTGTCAGCTTTGTTTACTACTGTGTAATAGTTGACTCCTTATACTAGATATGTGTGCTACTTTGCTTATGAATTTGTGCGCATGTTTTTCTAAAGGATTTGTATTAAAATAGTAAAAAGTAATGAACCAATTTGACATAAATTTGCTTTACCAAATTACCATACATTGAAAATATGCCTTAGGTTGGGTTGCACATATATTGGACAGTTGTGTATGCATTTAAAATTATTGTTAAATATATTGTGGAATACAATCACTTATTTGATTATTACTAAACATTTTTGCAGCTGAAGGAAGATAATTGCCACACATCACCCAGAATGCTGCCCTGGAGGTCTAACCTGGTGATAAGCACAGTACACATGATTCTCTGACTGTGCCAGTTGGTGAAGATGCATCCTAAATTACCAGCATATACAGCCTAAATTGCCAACATACTTCAGTTTATACACTATTGACATGAAAATAAATGGAAAAGATGTAAAAAATACACCTGTTTTTTCATGCATAGTGTGTTGTGTCAGAGTTGAAAACAGTGAAGGGTGTTAAAGGCATTTTGTGTACCCACAGGGAACCTAAGTTTGAAAACAAAATCTATAATTCACTCAAATAATTGCTTTTAATTATTACATATTTTGTTGAAATTGTGTAAATGGTGTACCGGTATTTAACTTAAATTGCATAAGTTTTGCCACTTTCGATAATTATTGTTGAGGAATTGCCTAAATAAAGCTGTCTAATTTTTAACTGGTTTGTTAGTTTTTCCTCAGCTTTTCCAAAAGTTCACGATCAATGTGTTTCTGTTGATTTCAGTCAAATAAATGTTATAAATGAAAAATAAACAAACATATTTAATTGAAAAAAACACAAGTCCAGGAAAACCAAGTTCATTTAGATAACAGATTATTTTCTCTGTTCTGTCAGCTTCAAGTTTATGCAACTCTATATGCTATTCAAAATAAGTTTATTTGGTAATTGTACATGATGATCTAGAAAAGGAATCAAAGGGAGTTATTCACAGAATTTCGTTTTGTTATCAAAATGTTATAAATTAAAACACACACACATATACTAAAGCATCTAGAGTAGAAAAAAACATTCTCTGTCAAGAAAACATAACCTAAGAGAAAATGCCTGCCCTCTGCTTGTACTGGAACCTCCAGAGTAAAAGTCTGTCCCATTAACCACAAGTTCAAATTGTCTGGCATACTTGTATTTATAAGGCTAAACAAGTGATTATTTGTTTCTCAGGCTGCGCCGCAACGTTTTTGTATGGCCCGCCACGAATTTGATTTAATGGCAATTTTTTTTTATTTAGTTTTTTTTTGACGATTGCGCCCAGGGTTTTAAAGGAGCAGTCCAGAAATATGTTAATACAAATAAAACTTTGCAGTAGGTGTTTCTAATGGGCATGTTACCGAACAAAATACAACTTGGCAACACATAGAAATCTGTGAATTATTAACATTTTGGTAACTTGCTATCGTCTGTTTTCTGTATGCGACTGGTAATGACTCTGGAGTAAACCAGCATGTACAATATAGTTTATTCCGTTCGTACCAAGCGCTTTTGAACAATGCCTTTCGTAAATACGAAACAGATTTCGGACGAATAAACACCATAAACGTTTATAAGAACTATTTGGACTAAAATTACAATGTATTGAATTAGATCCCATGGACAGCGGCTTAAAATTAAAATTCATAGTGTAACCCGGTAGAGATTTCGGTATTTCCAGTAACTTAAATTCTTCCTGTCTGATTTTATTATATAAATCGGTTGATTTTCAAAAAATATCATAAAATGTCATATTCGATTGGGAACCTTTATAAATATCGTCTATTTGTTGATGTAAACTTTTGTTTCGACGATGCTTTTGCTTGTGTAATACCATTTCTTTTTTTTAAAAAGAAAATCTGTGTCAATATACTAGTAAGTCCTATGGAAACAAACGCAAATGCCAGCTGCATTGACAAGTGTCGATTTTCCGTTCCAAAAAGTATTGGTGATTTATAACAAAAATAATTCCTGTTTTTGACAGTTATACAAATATGAATTACGAAAAGTTAAATTATACAAACAGAAGTACTTGAATATCATTTTGAAGGCCTTTATGTTAATTATGAACATTCAAATTTATTGCTTTTTTACGTCAGCTTGCATAAATGACCGTTTGTGATTAATAAATATATATTTAGACTTGTATATGGATGCTTATGTTGTTATAAAAACTTTAAATTGTCTTTAATCTGTACGTATTTACTTGTTTCAACAAGCCATTACATAGTGCCAATAGAAAAGAGTAGGAAAAAAATACTTTAATACAAAAATTCGCCCTCCCTCCTGATTTTTTGCGAAAAGTGCCTGAGAAACAATTCCTATTTTTTTTTAGCCTAACGCTGTATAAAATAATAGACGCGAAAAAATGACATAAAAGCCTCGCAAACGCTTTATAATTTTCGCCATTTCAAGTGATCTTTTTTCATAAATGGACACTTCCGAAAATACTTCTGTGTCAGGAGTATCATTTCACTCCTTTTTATATCATGTATTTTTCTTTTTGGAATCGGTTAGAACAGTTTGGAAATTGTCAAGTTGACAGTCGGTAAATAGGCGCATTTAAGTTGCCTGTAAATAGAAACTGTTAGTAGCTGACATTTTATAATTATATCAGGAGCGAACTTCGTCGCGGCACCAATATCTGTTTTATACACTCACCAGACTTTTTACTATTATAGGGGAAGTAAAAAGATTTCGCAATATTCCTCGCAGCAGTAACTTACCCTTATACCCCAGTCATAGTGTCACGTGGCAAGTAAGTAGTTCAACGTGGCCGTTAGGCGCCTAAACGTGGCACAACTTGGCCGATACGTAGTTCAACGGAATCGTGGCCCTCACGTAGCACAATGTAAACATAACGAGAGTACTGTCAAGCTATACGTTATGCTACGTTATTCTCTCCGTTTTAACTACGATACGCCACGCTTCACCCTCGTTATTGTTACGCTTCGTTGCACTGTGTGCGTTCTTCCATGCAGCGTTACGTAATGGCTCGTTGTGGTACGGTGTCAAATGTAACGTAGCGAAGCGATCGCGCAGTAAGTTCGTAGGATATCGAGGGCGCAGCGTAGTAGAAATTGATGACTAATTGTCAGAGCGTGAGTGTCAAATTCGTTTTCAAACGGCTCGCAATAACGTGACACTAAAGATGGGGCATAAGCGGTCTTCAGTAACCACTGCCACCGCGAGTGAAAGATTTATTTTTAGAACATTTGGATTTTTGTTATTATTTTATAAACCCCCACAAAATAGATTTAACTGTATTCCCCTTTTTAGACTGTTGGCGAGAGCCAACAGGATTTAGTAGTTGTATTCAGAAATCGGTCTTGAGGGAACTACTTCTTTACTCTGCAGGCTACGAGTCAGTAAATAGATAAATTACTGCGCTTCGCTTGCTGAGCATTGAGGCTTCCTGTTATCGATGCCACTTTCTATCAAAAGATGGCAAGAAATAGATTCGACTTAAAACACTAATAAAAACAACAATAATAATCCGTTTAGCAACAGTGTATTGACTCAGCACACATAGCGGAGCAATCGTATCCACTCGATTGACGATTGCTATTGTTTTTGACGTATGCTTAAGAATTGTGGAAAAGCACTGCACTTCTAAAAAGAGTTTTGAATGTATTTTACTAATAAAACTTTCTTTTAATTTAATTGATATTTACCGAGCATAGCGCTTATGATAAAAAGCACTGAACATAGATTCAAACTTATACGGTTGATCGACTATTTTTACCCGTGGACTTATATGCATATAAATATGTTTGCTTTTTAAATAGTTTGCACACAAAATATTTGCCTCCGACGAATTACAAAAAATAATGATAAGAATGTCGTAGATAAATAGCATTGCAAAAGACATTGGCCTAGATCAGAGATCTTTAAATAAACAGTTATTGATAGATCTTTGAGCTATGCTAGGAACCAGTAATATCTGCGTGGAGTTGAGATTCCGCACTATACCAGTATTTTTGAACGTATGTGAAAGGAACGACAACTATGCAAAGGAGTGTGCATTTATATTCGGGAATTATCTCGCTTTGTTTGTTTTATTGTCTGCGTACTACCCACGCACAAATCAATGAACACATGCGTTTTATTTTATTTTTTGCAACGAAATATTAATTTCACATTATACATGTATGTTTAAAAATACAAATACAAAATGTATTTAAATAAGCAAAACAACATAGGCGTATGCATGACTTCAAAACAAACTGTTGTGTACGTTTGTATAACAATACATGCAAACCTGTCAGTGCATACTATATATAAAAATACACAGCCTATAAACTAGTTCCTCTAATCATCATACAATATTCCTGATAATGTATTTGGATATCAAGGATTCAAAATGAGCAGCTTCTGAAGTCGACGAAGAATTGTGTTTTAAAACACGTGAATACAGGTTAACGCACAATTTATAAGTTATAATTAATATAAGTACTTGATGTGATACATTATAACTATGATGACATGTATTTACAACAACTGAGTTAATAACAGTAGATAAAAACGGATTACATAAAATACTGCAAATACCTTTAATACACATATAAGTGCGATATATTAGTATACAAAAGTTAAAAAACACATACGATAATATAATTCGTTTTATATCCGATCGATAAACATCTTAAGCACATACTGATTGTACTCAAACTCGATCTCATTAAAATCAAGCTGTTAGGATCTGAAGACATCGTATTACAGGTCACGTTCAAATGCCCTTCCGAACAATAAAACACCAGCCCTGCTGCGCCCAATGAAATTGCCTTTGCACAGCAATATTTGGTCACGGTTTTTGAAAAGTGATGCATTACCAGCTGATCCTCAGGAATAAATCATTTACAGTTAATTTTCACGCGGATAACAATGGATATAGTGGTACCTTAGGCGAGTAAACATCCAAAGTTCACGTTAATTTCGTGCATAGTATTTGTGGGTTATATATGAAGTTATACCACAACATTTTGATGGCAACAGTTTGTTTGGCTCCTGAAAAGGTCATCTGAACGTGACCCCTAATGCGGAGTCATCAGATCCCAATCAGCGGATAATATAGTAGCGTCAGACTGGAGATGATTTTCAAGACGTTCGCAACAATTTCGTCCAATTTTTTTCCAACGACAGATTTCCTTAAAAATGTGCACACACATGTGTCAATGTATCCTAAAACTAAAACCGTCTTAAAAAATAGGGGTCACCGGCCTTGTTCCGGAAATATCGGGGTTTAAATACGCTACCTATCGAAGCCCTTTTTTCAGTTTGTGTGACTAGCAATGTTCAATTATATAAAGCGTTCATATTCAAACAAATACGGGGATTCTTAAATACGTCTTTCTTTTACTAAAACTTGTAGTCTTTCGTTTGGTAATATACAAGTGCAGTTTAATGATAAAACACGCTTTAGTTACCATTTAAAAAATGACTTTAATGGACACTTGATGAGGTTAATTATGCATTTAAGATGCCTTTGAAAACATTAATGAAGTATCAAATATTCGAATATCTTTTGTTCCAAACGGCAGATTTTGTTTAAAAAAATGTGTAATTGTATACTGAAACTAAAGCAGTGTTAAAAAATAGGGATCACCGGCCTTTGTCCGGAAATATTGGGTTTTGAATACGGTATCTGTCGATGCAACTTTTTCAGTTTGCATTTTTTATCATAGTTTTAAAGGGACTTGTTCACAGATTGTCAAAATGACATTTTCCCAACTTTTTGTCACAGATTCAAAAAATAAAAGAACACTGTACACCAGGGAGCGAAATGACACTAACGGCGTAGACTCATTATGAAAATACAGTTTCGTTTATGAATAGTGATCATTTGAAATTGATAAAATTATAAAGCGTTACAAACGCCAAACGATTGAATAATTTGGAATGTTTCTGTTGTTTCCGTTAAATTTTGTAACAACACGTGGATCACTTATATCAAGTATTAAACGCAGGCTTCTTATAACAGTCCGGATGGCCGAGTGGTTACGGCGATAACCTTTTAATCCAAAGGGCACTGGTTCGAGCCCCGATAGGGACAAACTTTTTTCTTTTAATTTCTCTTTTTTAATTCTATTCTTGTTATTATAATGGAGCTCTAGAGTTCCGATGTTTAAATCTAACAATTTAAGGCATTTAATGACACACTTCAAAAAATGTCCCAATCTGTGAACAAGTCCCTTTAAGTATATGTAGGAGGACTTTTTTTTCAAACAAGTTTATGGTTCTTTCAACTGAAATGGTTCCACATGTTTTATTTGTCAATATACAAGTGTATTTTGATAATAAAAACGCTTTACCTATATTTACTGTTAAAATAATGAATTTGGCTGGACATTTAAGTAGGTCAAATGGGTACTAATAATAACGTCATGTATTATGCATCAATATATTTTGTTCCAAACGACAGGTTTTCTTAAATTTTCGCACATACATGCACCAATGTATGCTTACATCAAAACATTAATAAAAAGAATGGGTCACCGAACTTGTTTTGGAAATATTGGACTATAAAGAGGGTACCTGTGTAGTTTTTTCATGTTTCGTGTTTACGTAAACAACGTATCAATCGCCAAAATAGAATGAAGATATTTAAAAAATCTTTTTTTAACTAATGTGTTTAGCAATACATTGTATACGTGTGGTTTTGATAATTATAATGCTTTATGAACTTTTAACCATTGACTGGAACTTAATGACTTACACAAATTTATATTTATTGATTGAAATTAGTATATTGTAACCTATAAACAATAAGAAATAATGAAGCAAAAGGATAAATTAACGCAATTATTTTCTTTTTGTTGTGAACGTCTTTAATGAGATTGTACTAAAACCATACCAGTTGTATCTTCGTAACAATACACTTTCACAATGTCCAATGGTTATTTCTTATGTGTGAGGATGTAAATTGCACGATTTATAAAGTGACCCGTTGACAGATCGGCAATTTGACGATTTTCATTGTTTTTGTCATAGATCCCAAAAAGAAAATTGCATGATATATAAACAAGCAACGTAACACTACTGAAAAAGAAATATATTGGAAATATAGTGTCGTTTATGAAAAATCATCAATTGAAAAGGATAAAATTATAAAGCGTTTGTAACGCTTTTCATCGGTATTTTGAAAAGCACGTGTATCAATCGCATAGTGTTCAAATTTCGCTACAATGACTGGGTGGTTAGAGCGACCGATTGTTGATCCCGGCGGACGTGGTTCGAATTCTGGCGACGGCATTTTTTAAATTGTTTTTTCTTTATATAATATTTGTTTTGGTCAGTCCAACTTCTTTGGTTTTTGCAGTTCAGACATTAAATGACATTTTCCAAACATAAGAAATCTGTGAACAAGTCCCTTTGAAGCTCCTAAACGTTGGAAAACATCCAAAAATGACAAGAGAGTGTTTGGTCCCATGTGAGAGGTCTTAAGTACTTCTATGATCAAACGACAGGAAACATCTTTTAGTCCATTTTGCTGTGGTGCATACCTAAGTTCACTGCCAATCTACCTGTATACGGACAGAGAACTGGGTTGCCATGCATAACGACTTACTAAAATTTTGAAAAATTTCTTCAAGGTACGTATCCACATATTTCTGTAATTTCTTAATAAAATCATAAAACTTAACAGTCTGCATAACCACGCACTCTCAAACCACCACTATGACGTATACACTTATACTTGTGTTTAACGCTTTGGAAGGGAAACAAATGTTTTCGAAGTATCAAAGAAAATAACATAATTATCCCTCTTGTTTTATCGTTTTTCGCGTTCTAAACGCATTTTAATATAATTACTGTTAACAATTTTATATGACAGTACATGTATTTTAAGAAATTCTGTACCAAAAGCGTGGTTTTTTGACCATGTGACAAACAATATGATCACGCGTTTTTCAAATGTACGTTGGACATGAGAAAGAAGTTGCTTGGGTAACTTTTACGGTTGAATTATAAATTGCAATAGTTATATAGAGAAATTTCAGGCCACTAGACCTTTTAAGAAAATAACAAATTTGTCCACAGTGTATTGTTATCTCGACACAAACACACAGCATTATATGTACAGAATTAAGTTTAGAAGTAAGAACATTGTCAAGAGTACGTGTGTGATAAAATATCCCATTTTCCGAAACAACATCTAGATAGCTAATACTGTAGATTACATAGGTAGGTGAAATACTGTAGAATGCATAGTTAGGAGTAAAAAATATGTTTGTTTCAGGTTACATGCCCCCCAAAAATTAGGGTCGGTGAGTAGGGAATTATAATTTTTTTAATTATTTGTTAAATGGTCAACTTGAAGATTCTAAAACTGAATGAATATTCAAAACATGTCTCTAATATCATAAAACATTGTTTCGAAGTGAAATCTATCAAAACAAAACATTAATTTATTTAAAAAACCTTTAATTATTGAAAATAATTTTTGTATCTGATCCACTCAATAAAATGTTCTAGGGTCGGGGCTTTTTTAAGGTAGGTCGGGTAACCTGAAAAAACATAATTGAGGCGTGTTGTGGGATAATCTGGCGTAATGCATGTGCGTAAAGTGTCGTCCCGTAGTAGCCTGTGCAGTCGGCACAGGCTAATCCAGGACGGCACTTTCCGCTTTATGGTATTTTCTGTTTCAAGGAAGTCTCTTCTAAACAAACATCCACTGTAGGCGGAAAGTGCCGTCCTGGATTAGCCAGTGCGGACTGCACAGGCTGATCCGGGACGACACTTTACACACATGCATTAAGCCTGGTTTTCCCACGACATGCCTCAATTTTTTTTACGCCTTAGGTGCGCACTAATGTTACGAGGCATATGTTGAACATTAACAACGAACGCCGCCACGTGTGTACATTTAACATGGCAGGCGACCATTCGTTTACTCTGGAATGTAATGCGATAGGTCTAATAATCGTACAGATAATACAACCGTGCATTAAGGTTCGCATTAATTTAAATAAATAAATAGCTGTACAGTACACGGGTATCATTGAATGCAGCAAGTTGCACGGTAAAAATCTATTCGCCTCTGGAACACCGACAGTAAGGCATCGTCTAACACACGGCGCATGCGCTTTTTCATCGCAGACGACGTTTCCACGTAACATTGCCCACCAAGTCGTCGGCACGCCGCAGATGCTTCGCGAATGCTGACTGGCTTTTGACCTTTCAACTGCAGGTACCGGATCACGTCTGGATCCTGTCGTAAATCTCCGTGAGTTCCGAGGATAATTAAGGGTGTGGCACCCAAGGCTTTTTGCACTTCCGGAATCCATTTTGTCTGTACATGTTGAAAAGTGTCTGGGTTGATGACGGAGAAACAAATTATTATGACGTCAGTTCCGGGATAACTTTGTCGTCCGTTTTCAATATCCGCCTGAAAAATATTGTAAATCCTACTGATTAAAGTGTTCATAATGACATTGACTATAATTGGCAGCAACAACAATAAAAACGTAGTTACACTATGAACTTAATATATTTTGATTTACAGCATTTGGTAGCATCCTCAAAACCAAATAACGTATTAACGCATAGAAAGAAAGTCACTTCGTTATTCTGTTTACAAAATTATTCTGTTTTATTGTCTTATCTGAATAGCCATAATATGGGTCGGTTATCGCCGACCTTGGTGTCCCATATTTACATATCATTAGTTCAAAATCTGGACTCGAGTGGAAAATAGTTAAGTTGTATTAACGAGACCACGTAGTTATGATACGAAATAAGCCCACTATCGTTTGTTTTTGCGGTTGTTACACCGATGCGCGCATAACTGACGATGGAGGTCAGTAACTCCTACGTTGATGGCGACATCACGTGCAAGCATACGAGGTTCAAGGTGGCGATATCGACAACAGATGTGTCGTACGTACAGACACTCGCACAGAAATAAAGATAGGTATTTATATGACCTATATAGGCGATATTATACAGATAAAATACATCGAGATTTTGTTTTTGAAATTATTGTTACACGAGTGTTATTTCTAACGTTGTTGTGCAAGATGTTTGAAAATTGCCATACTATGGAGTAGAATGTTAAAAACGAATTTGAGGCGAGTCGTGGGAAAATCGGGCTTAATGCATGTGCGTAAACTGTCGTCCTGGATTAGCTTGTGCAGTCCGCACAAGCTCATCCGAGACGGCACTTTCCGCTTTTATGGTATTTTCTGTTTCAAGGAAGTCTCTTCTAACCATAATTCCACTCTGGGAGAAAAGTGCCGTCCCGGATAAGCCTGTGCGGACTGCACAGGCTAATCCGGGACGACACTTTACGCACATGCACTAAGCCCGGTTTTCCCACGACACACCTCATTTATTGTGTATGGGGTTTCTGATCAATTATTGTGTCATGTATTTATTATGTATCCAACGGGGCTATTCCATGATGAGCAAGTTTTTACCAATTTTACACTATGTATTGTACCCACCCTCCCCGTTTGAACAGGGTATTGAAATTGTACATGTAAGAAATATATTTCGTTCATGCTTCGTCAAAAGGATTTTTTTCGTACCCTATGTAGACTGCAATTACATTTTTGCTGTTTTAGCGATATTTTACTTTATAATTTGAGACTGACAGGTGTGTGCATAAATTTAACATAACTCAATACAATAATATATAAACACAACTCTCAAATTTTAATGGTTCTTTCTTTTCATACACCCACTTATACGATTTCAGCTTACTGTTTATTACTGAGCATATATTACGTTACCTTAAATAGTAAAAAAAAACAAAAACAAACGGGCGGATCGTCTATATATAGGTATATTTTAAGAGTAAATGCTTACGAAAATTCGCTATGGCCATACGAAAACGTCAGGAACATCCCTCATAAATGCAAGTTGTATTAAGAACTGGATAAATCTTGAAATACTACGTGAACACTTACATGTACGTATAACATGACAGAAATTTAATATGCAATGGCCTAGTTGACTAATTTCCTTAATACAAGTTTTCAGTGAAACCGGAAAGAGGCTTTGCGGTCATTAATTATTAATAGCGTGGTATCTAACCGAACCGCCGGACTAGATCTGAAGTGCAAAACACATAGGTCAACAGTAGATACTTCCGGTGTTGAATTTCGCTTATCGCATAAATTTTTAAAAGTACAAAATGCCACCAGGAAATATATGTACATTATGAACCGAAATTCGAATTAGGCATGAACACATATAAAGTGTTATTGGAACCTTGTATGAAAAGCTTACTACATTTGACCACTGGAATGTAAACATTTGAATGCTGTATATTGTCATTTAAATTCATGTGGTTTAATGTTACAAATATCCCACCATGTGTTAGATTTATAAATTCACAGGAGCAAATAGTGTACGCACAGATAATACATATGTCTAAAGCAGAAATATAAAACTGTTTTATTTCATAATCATGCGAATATATTATTATACTGTAAGTCTCGATCGAATTACATTTCATGCCTGGTATTCGTACAAGTGCGGATAGGTCATAATCCCCAATCCCGTGCTCTCTACGTATCCGTCCCATTGGTTGAAAATAACGGGACAGAATACCCACAATTTACATTTCTACAGTTATTTGCCTTGGTATATGAACTTTGTGGGAAAAACTGTTCCACATATCGTCCCTCGAAAGCAAAAAGGTGCCATCAACATATGTGTAAAGAAAGTTTATAGTCCCTTCTGTTTTTCAATGGACGATATTTTAACAATCATGGATTCGGTACAAACTGTTTGTCTCACAGAGACATTGTCATGATGGATTATCAGTTTTGTAATTTTATGTTTGATAGCTCAGTTGCTTCCCATCCTAGCGAAAGTAGTTCCATATAACACGTGCTAAATTAATTTTGAGCTTGAAATTTGCGGTTATCAAGCGATCATCGTGTGACTATCAATACTATTTTCTTATTTACAATGCATTTGTTGTAAAATGACTATAAAGCTAGAAACTACTAAATAAATAACGTGCATTTCCTTGTACCATCTCGTGGCTTGAATTTCAGCACAATATTGATTAGAAAAACACTATCTTATCATTTACACAAATGAACCAAAAAGTACAGAAAATCGTATTTTATTAGCATTAAGTCAAAATATTGCCGATAACGATGTTCATAAATATGTATGATTTTTATTTCTCACATCCATTTGTTACTTCGGGTCGTATGCGAATGATATATGCTTTCGATACGAGAAAGAAAAGACCATTGAAAGCAAAGATAAGCGAAAACACGGAAACGCGAAAGCATAGAAACGCGAAAATACAGAGACGCGAAAGTAAATATACGAGAAAGAAACGATACTTAAAAGCAAAGTTACTTTAAAAAGAAACGTAATAGCAAATATACGCGAAAACACGGACTCGGGAAAACACACATGCCCGAAAGAAAACATACGTGAAATTCCAAATACACGAAAGCACTATACGCACGTGCGCGAAACTACGGAGTTCCGTTAGGGCCAATTGTTGTTTCGTACTTTCGATGTATGGATTACAAGCGCGAGAACGCGAAAACACGAAACAAATTAGCGAAATCACGATGCGAAATTGCGAGATTACGATGCGATATCGCGAAATTAATATCGCGATCTCGCATCGTAATCTTGCGTCCTCGCATCGAGTTTTCGCGTTTTCGCCATTGTATATCCAAAAGTCGAGAATGCGAAAACACGATGCGAGGTTGCGAAATTAATATCGCGATCTCGCATCCGCCGAAATGACTTGTCTGCGCATATGCAACAAGAAGGCGAGAGTACGATATGATTATCGTTGTTTCGCAATATCGATCTATGCTCCAGCGAAAAAGCGAAAACACGATGCGAGATCGCGATATTAATTTCGCAACATCGCATCGTGATTTCGCTCCTTCGTATCGTGTTCTCGCGCTTGCAGTACAAAGGTCGAAAGTGCGAAACCAAGATGCGAAATCGCGAGACAACGATGCGCCATTGCGAGACTTCAATGCGAAATTGCGAAAATACGATGCGAAATTGCAAGAATACCATGCGAGATCTCGATATTAATTTCGCAACCTCGCATCGTGGTTTCGCATTCTCGACCTTTGGATATACAATCGCGAAAACGCGAAAACGAGATGCGAAGGCGCGAGATTACGATGCGATAACGCGATATTAATTTCGCGATCTCGCATCGTAATATCGCAATTTTGCATCGTGATTTCATTACTTCGTATCGTGTTCGCACATTCTCGCGCTTGTATTCCAAAGGTCGAAAGTGCGAAACAACGAATCGCCCTAACGGAACACCGAACGAAAAGCTACAGCCCATGTTCGCGAAATATGGAAACCCAGTTAAGCGAAAGCACGCCCGAGCGATGTAAAGGCCTTACATGTTCCGCCGTGTCTAGAAGATGAAGACTGTAGTCCTTTCTGAAGACCTTCAGGACGCCTGTAAACATCGAACGGAACAATTAAAATGTGAATAATAGACCTTAAGACTTGCACGTGTATGCATACTCTGCTGCAGGATTATAATCAATAAGAAAACATTACTTTGAATAACCAGCTATAATTGATGGAGAAAGTCTTACATCCGATGCCCTCTGTACTGTACAATACAATATTTGTATGATGACAATCAAATGAATTTCTATTCGAAGGACCTCATGATTATAGTACATTGTACATCAATAGCTTGAGAGGAACTACACTTATAAGTGCCTCAAACTGGGAAAGTCTATTCAGTAGTGTAGAAATGCAATCGAACTTCTGCAACATAATATATGATGTATTCTGTCTAGCGAGCTAAATACACAATGTCCTTATATACTAAAAGTAAGATTTTATTACAATATCCAGTATTTTTTTGTAAAATTTAGTTCACTGGCGGCTTCGAATTTAGTATCGACATTAACCCGTTAATACAGCAATGGTTTTTCGCCATCTTCGTTTCATTACATTATAATTATATCGCATATATCGCCCGTTAAGAATTCGGATACTGCAAGTAGGTCGACCCGACATGAAAACTAATCAGAGCATCACACGCACCTAGAATCCAGACACTGAAGGTTACACAAAGGCAGAAAAACTTGCCTTTCACACGGCGTGTTCTCGTGACATACATCTCTAAGGTTTCGATAGATCTAGTATCCATAACAGAACAGACAAAAAGGTGTCGGGTATCTTATGGAAAACGCCAGCGCAACCGTGGGGCATGTTTGCGAGTGTTAAGTGAGCGTATACACTAGACGGGTGAAGGAATTCCTCCAATTCATGTTTCCCCACCTTTACAAGTCTTATTTTATACATACCAAAGGAAAATCCAAAATCTAACCCAAAATACCACTTTATCCCTGATAACACGTAAGGGGGCTAAACGTATACATAGATTGACATCAAATCATACGATCTGAGACATTGATTCATCAGACGAATAAAAAGTGTATGCACACACTAAAATATTCGCAAATTGCATATAGAGCGAGTGCACCTATTGCCGAACGTGTATGTATTTCCGAACCTTTTCTATTTATAATTGTATAACTCATTAGCATCATATTAAAACAACACAACTGCCATTTACAGTGTGCATTATTTCGATTATTTAAAAATTTGTGAGAAAATGTACAAGCTACTGCCAAAGTTCAAATCATCCTTACGCATTTTTGAATTTCGAACTGCTGACGTCATCAGGTTGTTAGATCACGTCATACTAATTTTCTAAATGAATCTGGCTATTTATGGAAAGTAAATATGCTCTCAATTATGGGAGGCAAACACACTAGATATAGGCCTTTATTAAAAGTTAAGTAAGTATAATAAGTATAATTTATAAAAGTGATAAAAGTATTGTGTGTGGCAATAACGTATTAGAAGTCTTACGATATGTCCTAATTTTATTTATAGGCCTACATATTTAACTTTCAACAAAATAATTATAATTCTGCATTTAAATTGCAGATTTATATATAGCAATCATTCAATATATAAAATAATGAAAAATATATGTATAAGACAGATAAAGAAGAGTCGCAAACTTAAAATCGTCATTTGTAATAATAAGAAAAACAAAACTGGATCAGTTTCAGCTAAACTGGATCAGTTTCAGCTTTGTTTTAAATTGTATGCAATACTTATCTAGGCACAAAAAAGTTCTCTTCGGATGGCTTTATATTATGACAACCATTTTTGTTTGATGTCAAATTCTGAATAATAATCAAACCATCCATTTATACGATAAAGCATTAAACAAATGCACTTTAAAGTACTACTATTTATCGACCGCAAATGCAAATATGTGACGCTTTTCGAGTATGTCTCCACCTGAGCTTCGAAGGATCTCCGTTCGAGCAAATCATTTTTGTTTTTGTATGATGAAATACGCCATTCCCATATACTCGTACTTCGCCTTTGAGAACAGTTGAACATTGATTATTACACAACTTCAATATTTATTAAACAATTTAGCTTGAGCAAATAATGCACCTATCAATATTTTCCTCCAGGGTGGAGCGGCGGGCATATACGAGACTTTATACTGAAACCCATTCGCGACAGGCGGGAATTTGACACTTCAAATGATTCTGTGTCCCGGGAAATAGACTTTGGTCAGATTTTAGATCCCGGTAATATTGGACCCCACACCGGGCCATTTGATACACCAAGCATCTCTCACTGTGTTGATTTAGACAAAAGTGCTTAGCTCTAGGGAGGGATTTGACCCCAAAAATAAAATATGTCAAATTCCACTGGGTCAGCCTGCCGCTCTCCCCCTGCATATAATATTTTTGTTATCATAGGGACTCAGAATTAGCCAACTGTTAGGATTTTGCGCATATCATCATATAAGATACCAATTAACGTGCATTAGCCTAATGTGTTTAGCCGAAGTTCATCATTTCATACACAATCGCTCAAGAGGGCCTGCGCAGAAACCGCAGGTTGGAGAGAGTTCTGGTTGCTGAGAAACCGCAGGTTGGAGAGAGTTCTGGTGTATGCATTTTATCATACGTGATACTATCTCATCCAGCTGTAAAGCTATCAAAATTCAATCCATTGAAACTACAAAAGCATAACATTACCATCGATTGAAATAGGCTAACAATTTAGTTACGAAACCATACCAATTAAAGGTCACGAAATGCACGATTTAACACCAAACCTTACCTGCATAATTATCGAACACCTTTGGCACGTGGCTCGACGGGAACCGGTTGGTGGCGTAATGCATGAGCATGGTCGTCTTGCCGACGCCGGCGTCGCCGACCACCAGGCACTGTATCCGGCTTCCCATAGGTAGCACCATCCTCAATCCATAAGCCGGGAACCAGAATCTCCACACTGGGTTAAGGAATAGGCACTAATGAATCCCGCATAGAGTTGCACCAAATAGACGCGATTACGCGTATTCTGACTTTATATATATGTTTAAATGAAATTTTTCTGTCAACGTTCTATTAATTGCCAACAAGATGCCTAATTACTTTGACGTTAATTGTTGCAAGTCGCCGAGTAAATTTCAATGTTGTTTTTCGTTTATCGCGCAATCGATAGGGTGGTGAAACATTGGACGGAGTTATCAAAAGTTTCGCACAAAGGTACACTGTTACCACTTATTATTCCACATTTATAATGAACATCCGATGTCGCGCACTATCTGAAGCGACGTAGATACACGGGTCCAATCAAACCAGTCTTACTTAGCGATACTGAAACGTGATTCGGGGACCGTTTTCTCCCTCCGCCCCTCCTTTCTCAAGTTCGAGTTAATTTACTGAGACAGTAGGTCGCTCCGCAAGAAAACAAAATAACGCCCAAACTTTTGCATTCTGACACACTGTTATCAGTTTTTCGCTATATTTTTGGTGTTTATTTTATACGATTTTAAATGTAAAGTTTTCTCCCTCGGTCCATTCTTTCTAGTGTTCACTGTGCATGTATTTGAGTCAGTAGGTCGCTCAGCTAGAAAACAAATTAACGTCAAAACTTTTGAATTCTGACACACTGTTATCAGTTTTTTCGCTATATTTTTGGTGTATATTTTATAAGATTTTCAATGTAACATTTTCGCCCTCGGTCTCTCCTCGCTAGTGTTCACTGTGCATGTATCTGAGTCAGTAGGTCGCTCAGCTAGAAAACAAAGTACGAGTAACGCCCAAACTTTTGAATTCTGACACACTGTTATCAGTTTATTACAAGTATATTTTTGGTATTTATTTTTTACGATTTTAACGATGTAACGTTTTATCTCTCGCTCCCTCCGTGCTAGTGCTCAAAGTAGTCAGTAGGTCGCTCCGTTACAAAACAAGGCGACACACAAGCAAGTACACTTTTGGCTTTTGACACATTGCCAATAGCGAAGCAATCACTTATACAATATTTTATACGATTTTCACGGTAACTCTTTATTCAACCACCTCTTTACCACAAAACCTGCAGCGCTTTTGGCAGCAACATATAACGTAGATCTGTATTGGACTATTTTTAATAGGTTAATACCCATACAAATAAACGTATTATATTCTCTTTACGATGACGTAATTATCGTTCTTAAAATTCTAACACAATTACATCATCCACATTCAATTTAACATCTTTGTTTGAAGAATTTGTAAAATAATTATTTATTTGATTGAAAGTATGAATTTCAACAGCATTACATTCCCGACACGCAATTAAAACCAATACATCCCGATAAATTCGAAATAATTATCAATCACGACATATAGATAACAACGTCGATGCATTAATGAACATAACGTAACGAAACTAAGCGACGCTTAGAGCATATTTTAGGCGAGTAGTGGGAAAACCGGTCTAAATGCAGTCCGCACAGGCTAATCAAGGACGGCACTTTCCGCTTTTAGGGTATTTTCAGTTTCAAGAAAGTCTCTTCTAATCATAATCAACTGTATGCGGAAAGTGCCGTCCTGGATTAGCCTGTGCGGATTGCACAGGCTGACGACACTTGACGCACACGCACTAAATCCGGGTTTTCCAAGACACGCCTCATTTAGACGTATTTTATGTTAACATCTTCCTAACATTGAACACTCAATTTTCCGTGGCGAACTACTGTCGTATGATGACATCTGATAAATGTGCAACCCACCAGGTATTCTGTAATCCGGTCACAATATTTCACTAGATATAGGAAACTTGACTTTGAAACCAATTTGAAGGTACACGGCCAAAACGTTTTTATAAATCGAGTTATTTAAAGCGACTTTGTTAACAATGTTGCCAATGACCACTTTACATATTATATTAAATAATATTAATATTATATATATTTAATGTATAACGTTACTCCAGATAAACATTTGCAAGTAAAATATTGCTACAGCTAATGCGTAACTGGTGAAATAAACCAAATTTAATGAGTAAATTAAAAATAAAACTAGCAAAATGCCACAACCTATTTACTAATATTGGTATATTGACTGTATACATGTAAATAAATAAGAAATGTCGCTTTAAAAAGGGATAATATTATACGGTACAAGGTTTAACAGAACGTGATTCCTGTTTCCGGTGTGTATGGTAAATAAACACAACATTTATCACGACGTGTCTAGTCAAGAAAGAAGTTCGTCTTATAAAACAGTACCCGATGCCTTAAACAGTACACATACTTCTTTTTTTTCGTGACTGACCACATATTGCATTTATTTCTGTTATGAAGGCGCAATCTTATTACATATTATTACCGATATTAACCTTTTTTGCTCTTGAGATCAAGTAAAAGGCGAATAAAACAGCTTATAATACAAAAGCGAAAGCCTGTCAATGCCCATTGGTTGGTAGAATCTTATAAACGATACACATCAAATGACTCAAATAATACAGTTATTGTATATCAAAATTGGTCGGCTGTATATCAAATAAAACGAGCCAAGTGAAACCGAAAACATCACTGCGATCAAATTTATTATTGGTAAATTGTACCAAACTTTGGACACGATGTTGTTATTTTATCTAGAGCAAGGATGTAAGCAAATCTGTTCGTTTTGAATCATTGAAGATAAATGATCTAAATGATTATTTTTATGAAACAAGTAGAAACAACAATCTGACCCTTGAACGTACCGTAGAAAAGTCCCTTTAATGTTCTACATACTTCCCAAGCATTTTTCTATCCTTTCCTTTATTTCAGATTGTGCAAGCCAGGTATCAATTTCAAGATCAATCTGCTCTCAACCAAAAATTGCAATAAAAAGATATGTCATGTTACTTCTAAGAAAATGCATCTCACTTGAATGCAGAAACCGGTAGAAAACAGGGTTTCGGAAATTATTTACGATAAAAGCCCCACACCACAGTAAACACCCCCCAAAAGTTCACTTTTCAAATTAGCCTCCAATGGAATGCACCAAATCGTTCCAGACACACATGGGATATAATAAATAACCAAAAAGGCATGTCTGAGATTGCTAAATGGTTTTTATACCAGGAAAGAAAAAGATCTCTTTAGTAATAGGCACTACCTTCGAATTGACCACGGACGGATACGCAATGATTTGCTGGTATCTAATCTCTCATTATCGTTTATTATCGCCATGTTTGATAATAGAACGGATATATAGGACGTGGAATATAAGAGTGAGTCTCAGTTCTTGGATAATGACAACTCATCCAAACGCTCAAAACCAGTGCCCTAAATTTGGCTGCTTTCATTGATACAAGCTCCTGCAATGCCTATACCATGAACGTTTGTTTGTAACCATCACTACCACAGGGCCGGTTATGCGCGTCGCCGCAAAAACGAGTGAACATGTGGTGCTTTCCAACGCATATACAGAACGGTTTCGTTTCGGCACAACGCATTAAGCAATCGTTGCTGATATGAGGCATGGCTGTGCTTTTGTAACGCCTAAAGAGAACTAGCATTAATTTTTTAGTATACAGCTTAAAAAATCAAGGAATAAAACAACGATGATGCCGATGATGATGGTGATGATGATGATGATGACGATGACGAGGAGGAGGATCAAAAAGATGATAAACGTGGATGTGCTTATTTGTTGGAAAGTCACCGCATAAACGAAACCGGTCAAGCTTATGCGGCGACGTGCATATGCGGCGTTACAACGCGTTTGTTCCGAACTGAAAATTCCCTTTCTTAACACAACCGGAATATGAGTGAGATCTGCTAAGAACAAGTTTTGCGTGCTTCTGTTGGTGTATTGTCTCGTGCATGTGACTGTCGAATCAGTACATTTATTTGAAGAAAGTCCAAATGCACGCCACGCCTACCCGCATGCTAGTATTTTAGTAGAAATTCGTGGTTTATGAGGTCTTTCTTCGCTGCATCTTCATTAAGTGTGAACATTAGATTAGACCTTATATAAACGTTTAGATACGCCGACATGTGGAACAAAATTTAATCAAATACAAGCTGAACTTTTATTCACGAGAATTAAGCAAATTATTTTGAGCAACTGTAGGCTTAATGAGTGTTCAGATAATGTAATTCAGTTGTTAAATTTCACCATGCATTGAGTTACCTATATATGTTCCATGTATCTTAAGTGATAAATACGGTTTAAGGCGCTCGCATTCGTTTATATATCAGCGACATCAATAGCAGAAACGGTTTGACCGTGAACGCTTACAAAATATAATGAAAAGGCACGCGGGTGGTGGTCATTATATGGTGGTTTTGTTGAAATTAAAGGTGGACCACCTATAATCCATCAACACCCGCTGACCCTCATATATAACACGTGTTACGAATTTATCTTTACTCATGCTGGATTGACATTATTCAATACACAATTAAACTACTAATCGTATAGCCCGTTAAAAGTGATTTGGTTTATATGTTTCCCTTCAATACCATAAAATCTAACATGATACTCGCTGATTGTTCTATAGACAAAGAACAAAATTATCGTTGTTAAACAACCCATAAACAACGCAAACAGAAGTTCTGATTCTGAGCGGAGCATAGTAAAAAGCTGTTCTATTTTACAATTGCAAACATATATGTTAGAATCGAAATAATTTTCGCATTATCGTTGTTTATCGGCCAATAAATAATTCTTTGTCGTTCTGATACGTGGCTATAAAAGGACTATGCCGACAAAAAATTGGCTTCCTACTGCACCATAAATGATAGTATTTGATAGAAATGAGCTATACTAAGACATTTGCATACAATAAATAATAAATAATATAATACACAATTAGATATTTGATAAAAATAAATTAGCAAACAAGTTTGAAATTTTTTTAACCCCAAGTGGTTATCGAACTCACGACTAAAAATGAACCGGAACTGACTACTACTTCCGCCGCCTCAAACCCATACCAAACAGTAACCGTTCGGTCGAAACGGCCAGCACAAACGGCCAATTCACCACATTCCCCCCTGTTTTAAAAGCCCCCTTTTACCCCGCCAAAATAGTCTTTGCAGAAACATCACCACCAGGCCAAAAGTCTGGCCCAGACAATTCAGGCAACGCGAGGCTCGACTTCCCATCAGATGTATTAGACACAATAAGGATTTTCACAGGGCACACAATGCTCACATTTGTTTTATGCTGCCAGAATTTATCCAGAAGTATAATTCCCAAAACAAATGCCCCTTCATGCCATACGGTATGCTAACCATTTGGAATACACATTTCTTCCTTAGAGCATGGTGAATAAACTGCTTACCAAATGATTAACTAATGTGAAGGCCTCGCGTTGGCTGACCAACTTTCCAAACCCCCTGACACGGTCACCCTAGGTCAGAAAGATCTGGCCTAACTGGTCACTCACTGCCCGCCGACTGGGTATACCAACCCCGCAGTTGAGCCAGTCTCCCGACCCAACCACATCCTTCTAACCGCTCAACGCGATAGACCTTTCCCGGCAAACAAGCCCAACACTGACCGACCAACCTGACTGACCAGACACCTGGCCCAAAACATCCACCACAACCGTATCACACGGTTCAACCACTGCAAGCCAATTGCCCACCGCGGTTACCAGACACCCAATCGTCCAGACACCTGGCAAAAAGCCTAACCCTGACCGACCAACCTGACCAGACACCTGGTCCTAAACATCCACCACAACCGCATCACACGGTTCAACAACTACTTGCCAACCGCCCACCGCGGTCACCAGACACCCAACCGACCAGACACCTGGCCCCACTCAGCCCCCATCATCGCCCTGCGCCACCAACTGCCCCCCACCGAGCCCGACACCCGACCCAATGAACAACCCCAAGGTCCTCTGCCGCCCGTCAATTGGTCTAACTAACCCCCACCCCCACCATTTCCCTAGACGCGACCCCTACAGGTTGTAGAGGCGTCTACCGTTCTCCGAAGTGATGCGGTGGACCTGATCCAGGGTCGTCCGCCGCACCTTGGCAACGCTTCCGACCAACTAAATGCTTGGTCTACTTCTGCCCGCTGACATCCCCATCGCCTGAGGACCCAAACGGATCCATCCAAACCAGCCGCTCTTCCGGCTCTGACCTTTCCAAAACCAGCGGCTCCAGTCGCTCTTTCCCATAACTACTCGCCTGCTCTTCCAGCTGAGACCTGGACCTCTCCCTGCCGCTGACCGGACAGCTTCGGTCCGACTCACGCTCTACCAACCGTGACCGTCTCACCCCCCTGCCAACCTCTTTTGTACATTGACTAAGTCCGACCACCCTACACGGACTATCGCCACTAACAGGTACGCCCATGTCTGAAACCAATGGAATGGCCTGCATTGTGTCGGCCATGCCACCCAACCGCACAATCTCGCCCTCCCCCCTCCACGCACAGGAACCCACTGTACATTCAATCAGTTCCCCCCCCCCGCCACCAGACTGCCAACAATTATCCATCTGGAGGCTCTGTACCATGCATCAGCCATTTCTGAACGAAACGAAAGTCCTCGTCACAAGCCTGTTGCTCCATAAGTTTGGAACGGCCGACATGGGCCACCATCTCCTCAACCGTTTTGACCTCATCAACCCGACTCTTTACCTCGGGTCGCACTGCCAGGGGCACTCAACTATCTACCTTGTCGTCCATTGGAACCACCTCATTGCCAACACGAATTAATGACTGTTGAAGGTCAATAAACATTCCGTGCTTTCTCATAAAGTCAAGCCCTAGCAACATGCTGTCATCTATGCGAGCCAGATACACCCTTTATATGAACACTACTCCCAAGCTTAATGCCAATAGGCCCGACACAGGCCCCTTTCATGAGTAGCTATCTCCCAGCCGTCACCAGGGTCACATGCTCCAGTACCGGTGTATCACCCGGTAACCTTTCCATTACCCTATCGGACACTATGGTCACTTCCGCAACCGTATCAATAACGGCCTGTAGTGCAAGGCCATTCAACCACACCTTAACCCGGAACATCGGGTCCTTTATTAACAGTTGTTGGCCCTTCAATCTATGGGCCAGGCCAGGGCCGCCTAAACTGACACCCTGCCGTTTAAATCGGCGAACGTCACCTTCTTTACCTCTTTCAAGTTATCACCGCCCGTTTCTCTTGCGGCATTCGGACACCCTCTTCTCTTTCAATATGTCCAAGCTCATCGCAACCGTAGCAACGGTCGTTCTTAGTCGGACCTGACCTGCCTTTCGCGGCCACCTTCACTTCTGCAACCTCTACTTCCTCCCAAAAGCCTACGGCTTTAGGCTTACTGTAAATCAACCCATGAGTATGGATTGCCCATTTCATTTTGTCTATAGCCTCTTCTATAGACCCGGTTCTCTGGTTAATAACCTGCTCCCCAGCCTCCTTTTCCCTAGCCCCCATGCAGAAGCGCAAGATCGACTGCTGGGTCATGAATTCATCCGGTAAATCCCGGAACGCCTCACCGGCCAGAGTCAAGACTCGGTCGGCCCAGTCGTCCAACAACTCCTCGTCCCCCTGTCTCGCATTTGAGAATGTTACCATGGCAGTTTCCGGCAGCTCACGGTAACCGAATCGCCTCTCTAGCTTCTCGACTACCTCACTGTAGTCCAGCTCGACCTGCTTATCTGTGACCAAGACGCAAACTCGCTCGCCTTATCCGTTAAACACAGACAGAGGTAATCCCTCTTCTCCTCCTCGTCCCATTCATAAATGGGAGCGTACTTCAAGAATTTCGTTAGAAATGCTTGCCAACTGCCTCTTCCGTCATACACTAGAGATCTCGGCAACGACTGGAGCCCAGACCTCTGATGACCTGTTATAGGGGAGGAAACATTACCGCTGAGCGCCGTAGCCAGGTTCCTTCTCGCACTACACGTAGCTGATGGTGCAGCCTGTGCCGAAAAACTCGGCAAACCAACGTTCAAAGACGCCACTGGCGCCGCCTGGGGTGAAGCTACATACCCCTGCTAGACGGGCTGGAGCATGTAGGCCACCGGCAACATGTTCGGGTTGCTTGAACCCATCGGTTGACCAGGAGTGCCAACCAAAATGTATTGGCACTGCTGGCCTTGTGGCTGCATTTGCACAGGTTGCATATTGACCTGCTGTGCCATGGGTTCCACCTTAGGCTGTATGATTTTTGCCCGAACCCCCCGTCCCCTCACACTGCGGGCACTTAACATGGCATTATCAATCGCCACCTGCACCCTGTCAATCACCCCTTGAGTCTCGCTGTCTAGGCTCACTTCCGACCCAATAATTGGACCCTCTTCCAAATCACCCTCCTCCTCCGCGTGTTCAGATTTACTGAACCGTAACATAGCCCACATCTGCTCGGACGCCCTCAAATAGGGTATCGAAGCCAGCTGCTCCCGCGTGATCTGCCTCTCAGCCTTCCTTAAGCGAACAATCGTTTCTGCCACTTTAGGCCTTATTCCCCAGACCGTCTGCAATTCAGCTGCGGAAGCTGTATCGGCATCGATGGTCTGTATGGTCGCCATTAATAATTATTATTCAATTTAAGAAAACCAGGAAAACAACGGCATTAGTTTACATTTATTATTTTTATTCTTGTTATTTATGTTTGTGATTAATTGCCAATAGACACTAATTAATTGCCAAATTTAAGCAATATAACTCAGAAGTACCAATTCTCTGTGCAATCAAATTGTTGTTGTTTTGTTGTTGTTGTGCTGTTGTTGTTGTTGGAAATTTATACCAAGTATTCAGGATGTTGTTTTAATTAATAGTTAAAACAATTAAAGTCTCACAGCAACCACAAGCAATTGCTGGCAGATCGCGGCAACAATTCATCAACGACCGCCATTGACCAGGCCTACTGTGAACATACTCAAGAAATATTACCGTTTTCATATGTATTCTAGCGGAAGTTAACATTTCAACAAATAATTTGAGCAAACGCAACTAACCTAACATTGTCTTTCAATATTATCCAATTAATTGAACATTTTCACGAAATGAACAACTAAAATTTTGTTAGAAAACACATTATTCGTTCTTAAATAATTGCCTTTTTCAATGCACCATGCGGCCATCTTGAAAAATTACGTCCCCGGTAATCCCGCGTTAAAACTTTTGTTTTGAAAAAAGTTTGCTGTAAGTCTACAAACAAACACAAATGAACTAAAAATTGTTGGATTGTGACCTTTTATAAATATTAAGAAACAAACTTTTCAGTTTTCCTACATTAACCTAAGCAGACGAAAGTGTATACATTGACCATCTAATGTCTACTGATGGCTGCAAGATGATACGAAAGTTAGATGGCGGCCTAGAAAATTCCACCGCTACGGATAGCAGAATTTACGATCGTAAAAATGCGCTTATGTTTGTGCTCGCAGCGCCATTTGTTGTACTTAATGCGAAGTAAGTACCTTCAATGTCTTATCGACATTGACAATAACACCTGTGCACACGCTATTTTTAGAAAACTGAATTTCGCAGAACTGAACGCACTTTCACTTTCAATATGTACTTATAAATATATTTTAAGCTAGCAGTGTGTGTTAACTTCTGGATTTAAAAGCTTATCATTATTCTAGTTATTATTCAACGACTATTGTATCCAATTGTATTTAAACTTAAATAAATTTAGAAACACAGATTCTGCGTTGTCTATGAATATACTGAGTAGCATAGTAGACTGTCGTACTGTAAACACGATGCCATGATAATGCCTTGAGTCAATATTTTTGCGATTTAAGCTGCTTAACTAGATCTAATCTACGGCACATTTGATCGTAATCCAAAATGGCGCTTGAATGTGTCTTACTAATCCCGATTACTACGCATTATAGAGAAAATAGTGCGGACGTACTATTGTAAATATCGTGTCGAAAATCCCCTATATAAAAATCAAACGTAAAGAATATTCAAATAGCATTTAAATAAAAAGAAAATGTGTTTGTCTTCGGTGTGATAACGCGTGATATCGCGCAAGCGCTCGTGAAAATATTAATTGTCTCCCTTTCCGGTGACGATATCACGCGTTATCACACCGAAAACCAACAAATATCTTCTATATACTCTGTTTTAAGTGTCATCATGTTCCAGTATTAATATCTTTAATTTCTGATTATTTATTTCAAGAAAGTGCATCCTTGGGGCATCTTTCGATGACAAACTAAACAAATTTAAACAACTAAGGCTAACACCCTCGTGGTTTAATTCCTACACATCAGAACTCCAAATCGTTGTTTATTGGCCAATAAACAACGATAAATCGAAAATTATTATTAAATCTAACAATAATAATCGTATTTTGTTATTTTACTATGAATTTAAAGTTTAGTGTACAAGTATCCTTCCTAAAATTGAGAAATGCAAGTAAAATATAGCTACAAATTATTATGAATTGCTAACGCATATAATATAAGGTATATCATATAGGTAGTAAAAACAATGTTTATTTTAAAGCATAATGTAAACACAACATAACAAATAAGGTCGCCCTTTATACGTTTGTATATATTGTGTTTACGATATGTTTTCACGATTGTTGTTGGGTATATCCGTCCGTCTGTCTACCTTTAAGTCACAATCACAAAACGTTTTGCCATGTGTATCAGAGCTTGCACTAATGTGAACATTTTGGTAGTCCTTATAATTTCTGACATAAACTTAATTATCATATTTCAAGCTTTGTTTAAGATCTTTCCTTTTTCATTTCATAATTATATGCCAATTTATTCAGTAAAAGACTTATACAATATGGATAAACTTTTTCTGAATTTTCATCCTTACAAAGGACTTCCATGGCTGCATCCGGAAGCCCTGTGACAAAAACTGAGAGTAAATAACTCCCAGAATGTTCTTAACGCAAACCTTGACGTATTCGTTAAAATATTTTCATTTCTTAAGGGCATGCCAATTTTGACGGAAAATGTAACTTTAATACATGTATAGACATGTATATTAAACGTAGAAAAAGTCGTCAGTATATACATGTACAATTTTCTATTGTATAAAATTCTTATTATATTTACATGTGGCAAATTATTACGGACAAAAACAGGAAACGGATGTTATACTTAAGCAATGTATATCAAAGAATATCACATTCCGCACTTGATACAGGTCACAGATACGATGCAAATCATTGCGAAATTTAACTACTTGAATACATTAGGCCTACTTAAAATTGAATGTGTTTGCCCTTTACCGAACGACGCACCAAAAAGCCGCCGACTCAACAAATTTTATTGATAAATCTGCGTTAATATTTTTTTTAGTTATTTTTTCTTGCTTTAAATTTCGTATTATTTTTGTTTCGCTCACAACTTTCATAAGCTACAATTTTGATAATTAATGCGCTAGAACAAAAGAGTTATAGTGTTTGAGTGTGAAAACAAGCGCCTAGTGACCGGATACTAGTAAAAATGGTTTGCTTCATGTTTTGTCTTGTACACAACGGTCGAAGTATGACGTCATCATCTTCGTATATAGAATTACGTTTTGGTTTAAGGTTAGATACCAGTAAATAGTTGGGTGATCCTAATATCCTATGCGTGTCTGCAACATTTTAGTACATTTCATTGGAGGATAACTTGAAAGGTGAACTTTTGGGGTGTGTTTACTGTGGTATGGGGCTTTTGTCGAAAAATGACTGCCAAAACCAAATTTTCTACCGGTGCCTGCATCCAAGTGAGATGCATTTTCTTAGAAGTAACATGACATATCTTTTTTATTGCTAATTTTGGAAGAGGACATATTGGTCTTTAAATTGAAGATGAAAATATTCATATTGTTATCAAGTTAGAACCAACATGTATTGATATGAAAGAGTGAAATGAAGACTTGTCATGTTTTGTTTGAAATATTTACAGACTGTTTCAGTTTATATGACACTTTAGCAAAAACCTTTTCAGTTTAACACGCAGCCTCCTCCCCCACCACCAAAAATGGTTTAAAGGAATTTAGTACATCATCCTAAGGTTATCGTGCAGCATCTCAAGAAATTTATTAAAATCATTGCTATAGTTTGCATGAAAAGATTGCCATAGTTTTATTATACCCAAGTACGTGCTCATGATGAGATAATTGGTTTGAAGGAATTTGGTAAATGGCCATCCAAGGAAAACACTTTATAAAGGTTAACATTTTTGTTAACTTTAAAATTGTGAAGATTTGACAAACATAAAATGATCGGACAGATTCATTTTACAATGGGGCGCATTGTTATACATATGGGGCGAGTCAACATGGCACGAGTCATTAATGGGGTTAGTCGTTATCATACAAACAGTTTACTAACTTTACCATAGCAACGTGTACATGGATTATGCCATGGATCTAGCTTATTAGTAACACTAGTAATATATTATCGTATCGTCTTTCAAAATCAGTAGCACATACCACACAAGTCGTATTGATTCAGGTACAGCTAAGATTTGGTATGAACAACTAGATCTAGAACGCTATAGACTATAGACTATACTCAAGTCTCAAGTCTGTGGTACGAACATGCTTTTGTTTAGCGCATTCTTTCAGGCGCAATCTATCCCCAATCGTACCCACTCCCAAGCGCACCATGGCCTCATCGGAAAGCGTCGCGATTGCGCTTACTTCTATTTTTTAGGACTTAAAATTTATTAATTAATGCAGGCAATCCTGCGTGAGTGAGAATTTTCTCCAATGGCTCCATCGTGCTCTGATTTCCGGCCATTTCATGGTTACGCTCCAATAAATTTGTGACAACAACAACATGACATTTGGACAAGACTACACGTAGATGCAACAACACGAATTAACTGTAGACATGATTAGACTAGTTAAAATCATATATTAACAAAAAAACATGTGTATATGATATAATAACCAGTTTAATGTACAAAATCATTAGAATGATAAACGATGAAACAACATTTTACCACAATAACACGTCTTTTAGACATAATGACATATTCTTTACACATGTTCACCTAGTCTTAGTACGTAATGAAATAGCATTTTACCATGATGACACTTCTTTTGGACATAATAGCATATACTTTTGACAAGTTGACCTGACCAGAGCACATAATGAAACAACATTTTAACATAATGACACGTCGTTTGGGCATAATAACATATACTTTTGACAAGTTGACCTGACCAAAGCACATGGTGAAACATCATTTTCACATAATGACACGTCGTTTAAACATAATAACATATACTTTTGACAAGTTCACCTGATCGAAGCACATGAAAAAAGTATTTTAACACAATGACACGTACTTTGACACAATAACATAGTCTGTTGACAAGTTCACCTGATCATAGCATATGATGAAACAATATTTTAGCATAATGACGCGTCTTTTGGACATAATAACTTCTACTTTTGGCAAACTCACGTGACCATAGGACATGATGAAAAATATTTTAACATAATGACGCGTCTTTTGGACATAATAATTAACTTATACTTTTGACAAACTCACCTGATCATACCACATGATGAAACAATATTTTAACATAATGACACGTCTTTTGGACATAATAACATATACTTTGGACAAACTCACCTGACCATAGCACATGATGAAACAACATTTTAACATAATGACACGTCTTTTGGACATAATAACATATACTTTGGACAAACTCACCTGACCATAGCACATGATGAAACAATATTTTAACATAATGACACGTCTTTTGGACATAATAACTTATACTTTTACAAACTCACCTGATCGTACCACATGATTAAACATTTCAACATTATGACACCTCTTTTGGACATAATAACATATACTTTTGACAAACTCACCTGACCGTAGCACATGATGAAACACAATTTTAACATAATAACACGTGTTACAACTAAAAAGGATACGTTTGGTAATTATTTACTTTTAGATTCAACAGTTGATTCAAAACGATTTACTCTATGTATCCTGTATGGGCCTAATAATGACAAACCAATGTTTTACACTGAGCTTTTTTTTAAAATAGACTCTTTTGGAAATGACGATGATATTATTTGTGGGGATTACAATCTTGTACTAGACTCAAAATTAGACTATGTTAATTATAGAAGCCTGGATAACAACACGAAATCAAGGGAACTGTTATCTTCTGTTATAAATGATAGAAACTTGATAGACACTTTTAGACATATGAATGGTGATGCTAACCAATATACATGGAGAAAACCAAACACTCATCAGCAAGCCAGACTAGATTTCTTCCTTGTCACTAGCAATCTTGTACAACATATAAGACAGTCTGATATAAAAGTAAGCTACAAATCCGATAATTCAGTTATAACCTAAGATTTAAATCTCTGTGAAGTAAACTATGGAACTGGACTTTGGAAGCTCAACAATTCTGTATTACATGATGAAGAATATTTAAAGTGCATAAAAATAAAAATAGATGAAATTAAAGAACAACATTGCTTACCTGTATACAACACTGAATCATTAACTACCATTGATAATAACATGCTCCAGTTTACTATTAATGACCAACTATTTTTAGAAACCCTATTAATGGAGATTAGAGGCAAAACAATTTCCTATTCATCTTATAAATCCAAAAAGAGGAAAGAAAGAGAAGATGTTCTTGTCAAACAAACTGAACTTCTAGAAAAACATATTAATGAAACAAATATTGAAGAATTAGATTTACTACAACAGGAGCGTTAAAATATACGTAATATAAAAATGAAAGGATCATTTATAAAATCAAGAGCCAAATGGATCGATGATGGTGAAAAACCCACAAAATACTTTTGCAATTTGGAAAAACAATATTCATCGAGTAAAACAATACCTTATATAGTAAATGATAACGGCCAGAAAATATATGATCAATAAGATATTTTAAAAGAAGCTGCTAACTATTATAAGACATTGTATACTATGGCTGCAACAAATCAAAATAATTATAATAATGATATTTTTGATGACCTTGAAAGAACAGAAACAGTAAAACTAAGCTATGACCAATCTCAAACATTAGAGGGCTTGTTGACAATGGAAGGAATCTCAGCTACTTTGAAAAATATGCCACATGATAAAAGCCCGGGCTCAGATGGCTTTACAACAGAATTTTTCAAAGTTTTCTAGAAAAGATTTGAAATGCTTTATTTTAAGAAGTCTTAATCATGCTTTTACTTCAGGGTCTTTGTCAGTCACTCAAAAGCAAGGAATCATCACCTGCATACCAAAATATAATAAACCAAGACATTATTTTAAGAATCTCAGACCTTTAACTCTTTTAAATGTTGTATACAAAATAGCCTCTGGTACAATTGCTAATAGACTAAAAAGAGTTCTTGACAAACTTATTTCCAAAGATCAAACTGGTTTTATAAAGGGGAGATATATAGGAGAAAACACAAGACTTTTATATGATATCTTAAGATATACAGAAGATAACAAAATACCACGGCTTTTAATGACATTAGACTTCGAAAAGGCATTCGATACATTGGCATTTAATTTTATTGAAAAAAACGTTAGTATACTTTAACTTTGGTACAATGTTTAGAAAATGGATCTCTCTTTTCCTATACAACACCATGACAGCCATTCAGATCAATGGGTTTCTATCAGATTTCATTAAAATTGAAAGGGGTTGTCGTCAGGATGACCCAATCAGTTCGTATATCTTTATATTATGTGCTGAAATTTTAGCAATTAACATAAGGAATTCTAAACAAATTACAGGAATTAAAATTGAAAACATAGAATACACAATTTCCCAATTTGCAGATGACACTTCTTTATTATTGGATGGCTCAGATAGTTCACTAAATGCTGCAATTGATTTATTACAAGTTTTTGCACTAGAATCTGGACTTAAAATTAACTATGACAAAACAAATTTGATATGGATAGGTTTCAAGAAATATAGTACATACTCAATTAAAACTAAGTACAAATTAGTGTGGGGCACAACCAGTTTTAAAGTGTTAGGCATTATATTTGATGTAAATTTGGAAAAAATGATCGACCTCAATTTTTCAAGCAAGTTGATCAATTTACAAAATGTTATACATTTTTGGGAAAAAAAAAATCAAACACCACTAGGAAATTTAAGCATAGTAAAATCTATTACTTCCCCTTTTCACACACATTTATTTATTGCTCTCCCCAGCCCTGGATTAAATGTATTGAAACAAATACATGACTCTTTTTGTAACTTCATCTGGGATGGACCCATAGAAATTAAACACAATATTCTCATCAAACCCTATGAAGGAGGACCTAATATGATTGATATTTACACATTTGAATAAAGTATGAAAATGACTTGGATAAAGGAAATAGTAACATGTACAGGTAAATGTTTTCAATTAGTGTATTCCATGTTTGATGTTAAAAAAATGCTAAATATGGGGAGTGCTTATGTTCAGAAAATTGTGAACAGAATAGGCAACCACTTCTGGAAAGATGTCCTTATATATTATATTATGTACATAAATAAACCGAAAGTTTGTAAATTTGAGATGTATTAAATTTGCCATTATTCTATAATAACAATTTTAAGATTGGTTTAAATTGCATTTATGAAAAAAATATGTATGATAGAGGAATACGATTTGTAAGAGACATATTATGTACCTCTGGAAATTTCAAGACTAAACAAGATATTGAGATTTGTATTGGTAAACGCCTGAATGTTTTATTTTACGACGGACTAAAAAGAACTGTTTCAGAGTTCACTAGAAACTCTGGTTTTGATACAATATATAAACCAAACATTAATGGTGTTTTTATTTCTTTTTATTTAAGTGAACTTGTTCTGACGCAAAAACAAAACAAGTCAGTATATAACAAATTTATTGCCAATAATGAATAACCTTCCAGTCAAATCAAATGGAACGAAATCTTTATTGATATTGATTGGAAATATGCATACAGTTTTGTCTTTAAAATAACCAGAGATACATATATACAATGGCTTCAGACTAGAATTGTACATAGAAATTTAGGAACTAAATCTCTGCTATGTAAAATGAAAATTTTAGCTGATAACATATGTTGTTTTTGTAAGAAAAACGAGGAAACTTTAACTCATCTTTTCTGGGAATGTGAACACATCCATTCAGTTATTAACCATGTTAAAAATGTAATAAATTCAAATTATATCAACTTGCCTACACTTTCTTGTCAAGACGTACTTCTTGGAATTTTTTATGAAAAAATGAACCCTATAAACATTTTATTTCTAGAAATTAAAAGATACATCTTTATATGTAAAAATTCATGTAATATCCCAACCATTACAGGGCTAAAGAAAAGTCTACAATTAGCATGGGAAATTCAAACATACAAATTACCGTGACAATGAATTCCAAAATTGGGCAGTTGTAAGATTGCTGATACAATAAAACCAAAACTATGCAATATTTTTTATCATAATATTTGTGTAAACTTGAAAGACTCTATACTTGCAGTACACTGTGGCCTAACCACTCTTTTTTTCTATACCTTGTATATACCTTGTGTAGATAAACATTTGCTGTCAAGATTAATACATGTTTATTTACCCAAAACTAGTGGAGCAATGCAACATATATTATACACTTCATGCTGTCTTTAATTATGTAATATTCATAGCATATAGATATCATAATGATCAAGAATACTTATATCTATAAAATATTAGATTTTCTGCTGTCTACAATTTTTGCAAAATAGATTGTACACATCTTCTTTTGTATTCTATAATATATGACATTCTGTGTCAACAATTTAATATTCTTTATCATATGTTATTATGTTTTTTAATTATTTTTCATAAGATATTATGCTTTTCAATTATTTCAATTGGTACTAACACATATATAAAGAATACAAATGCTACTAGCATATTTTCTGTACGGTATGGAACAGGATGGCCTCGACCTGCGCATACTTATTACGAGGTAAATAAACTTGTTCATCCAAAAATTTTTTTTATAATAATAACACGTGTTTTGGACATAATGACACATACATTTGACAAGCTCACCTGATTATAGCACATGATGTAACAACAGTTTAACATAATGACACGTCCTTTGGACATAACAACATATACTTTTGACAAGTTCAACTAATCTTAAATGGAACAATATTTTAACATAATGACACATCTTTTGGACATAATAACATATAATATTGACAAGTTTACATACTCTTAGCAGATGATGAAACAATATTTTCACATAATGACAGGTCTTTTTGAAATGATACGATATACTTTTGACATTTGATCGTAGCACATGCTGAAACAATATTTTAACATAATGACATGTTTTGTTTGACATAATAACATATTTTTTTGACACGTTCGCCTAATCATAGCACATGATGAAACTAAATCTTAACATTATGACACGTATTTTTGACATAATAAGACAATCATGAACAAGACAACACGAATCATGCCGACATAAGACAGTCATGGCGTTCCAAAACTTCTTGGTTAACAGTTATTCAGATTATATCCGAGTGCAATAATTATACATACATGTTCAAGTATATTAGAAACAAATTTAATTTGCAATTGATTGGCTTTTGTGTAAATGTCTGTTGAGTGAAAGTCAAACGACAGCTTTCCAATATATATTCTTTCAGGATACAATTAATGGCGATAACCGTTAGTAAACACCAGTGCTTTCTGCTTTAGAGTGATTTATTTTATCCATCTGCACATCTGAAAATGAACACACCTCCATTGGAGCATGGTGAATATATTTAAACGATTTTGTCAACATTTATTTTTCGCACGTTTTCACCTATTTACTATGAAGTCAACAAATGTGTTTGCGTTGATTCGCGCTATGATAATCAGGTATTAGAGAAATATTCGAGCACATGAAAACCAGTCAATCAAGTCGAATTTGTCATATGATAGAGGCCGTTATTAAATCAGATTGTCATTGTCATGGGCATCTGTGTCGTGTGATACTCGTGTAACACCAACTAAGTTTTCTGCATCGTTTTTATACTAATGAATTGGTTTCCGTGTGGCAAATTTGTTTTGGATTTGGGGAAAGTTACAGTGATATTGTGCTTATGTTTATGAAAGTCATATAAAACACGAATTGCTCAAGTGAAAATCAAACAACATGAATTACACAGTTTGTCTCATACTTTTGTCTTTCTTCTTAAATCTTGTTGGGTCATCAGATTCTTTAAACGAAACGGAAGTCGCTATCATGGACTTTGTAAACAGAAGATTTTGTGATAACTACCACAAACCATGAGCTTGTTCAGACCTTTGTCGGCAACTTACATAGCCCTTTGCCGGTAATTCCCACGATGGGGTGTTGTAAAGACTGCTCTTGTGACGTCACCTCCTGTGCAAAGACGGGGACGTGTTGTCCCGATATTTTGGACAAAGTCAATTCGGATGGTAAATTAGTTTTTGTTGATTTAGAATCATATTACGAGGAGTTTTTACTTTTTCCTTATCAGCAATATGAATGTCAATACTGTTTTCTTCGTATATGTAATTTGATGTTTATTACAGAGAGGCTTCTTGTTCTATAATTACATGTAAACTGTTTCAAAAGTAACTTTAAGGCCTCCAAGCATCCTATACATAAGCTATCAAAACGAATTTATTGAAAACTACTAAACCGAACTTTTTTATCATGTGTACAGTGGAGGTAAATATTCAAGTTTTATTTATTTCTTATTACTTGGTAAGTCAAGAATTTGGCTTTAATGAGAGAAAGAATCATTAACAACCGTTAAGATTTTGACTATTAATGCAACATTACATTTGGCATAAGAGTTTTTTGTTAATAAATTGTTAAATATTCTACAGAAAAATGCTCCCGAAACCATACGTTTTTAAGTTAACGTGTCGTCACTTGAATTGGTTGTTGGCAATGGAAATTACTTTATCACATGCTATAGCTTTTTTTCCGTGTAACACAACCACAACGAATATTTTTATTTTACACATCTGTAAGATAACATTTTGTTCGTTTTCATTGGCTACATATTTTTTGAGTGACCAATTGCATGACGTTATTTTGGTGAAATGACGTCGTTCAAATGAAATGACGTCACGACTATACGCGATTTTTAGAAATGTATCAGCATGTTTTTTTGTTCGTTTAAATGCATGTGATAAAAAGGATCTGACACTCATTGTCATGTCATACTATATTTTATTAAACTCGTGCAGGAAATTCATTAGTAAGCTCGCCAAAGGCTCGCCTACTAAAATAATTCCTGAACTAATTTAATAAAATAAGGTATGACATGACAGCTCATTTCAGATCCTATATATCCGATTAATACAACGGTACTTCACCAGTCATGTACCATAATGTAAACATTAAGAACATTATGTTGTCTTTTTATTATTAAAATATAGTAAGATTTGGACTTAAGTCAAAACAAAATGTCAAAGATAAATGTAGTGCGCCGCTTTACGAAGTTGACATACTGCGACATGTAAACAAACGTTAATTTATTTCTGGAAACAGGAGACATATGTATACAATTTTAATAGCGCAAAGTATGAACGTTTCTCTGTTCAATAATTTGTGTGACAATGGCGATGTTACCGCTGTTTTTCTTGAAAAAGTGATATATTGATCTTAAGTTGTCGTATTTTCTCTTAATTTGGAATCAATACATTCACAAAAATATATAATAACACACGAACAAAACAAGAACATAATAATCCACATTTCTGGTTACCATCACCAAACGAAGTCTTTATTTTCCTAGCCTATGTTTAGAATAAAACAATTTGCATGTTAGTCTTTTTGGGGTTTATAGGAAAATCACATTTAGGATAAAGTTTTATCCGCTGTCAATACTGCCTATTTTAATAAAAGCTTTCCTCCTTAGATATAAACTACATATCGTGTGAGGTAGCCCAGCTACGAAAAGAAGGCAGGTGGTTGCAGAAAGGAGATACCTATTACATGCGCATTAAGTGTCACCCAGACTTTGTGAAAAGGCATGTTGGATCAGAAGTGATCTTTTTGTGTGAAAACAGACCTGAAAACAGTCTGGAAGCTAATGTTCCTGTCCTTGACACACGGACTAATATCACACACACCAACAAATATTGTGCGCAATGTAACTTCGCGACTGGCAGTGATGGAACTGTCCCAATCACAGGCAGTGATTTAGTGTTCTGGGATGCTAGTTTGCAGTTTGCAGTGCTAGTTTGCAGTGCTCTTACACTAACGAAACGACTGCCATTTTGAAAGCATCGAACCAGGACAGCGTTATGAAAGCCGTCTTCCAGTCGGCGACCTGCAACGTGATATTCAAACCGAAGGCTGCCCATGTAATACACAACACACGATGTCACGAACCGGAAATAGACAAATGCAACGTCAGTGGCGAATTGGACAAGTATGACCCTTTTTTAAGAAAAGGCATGTGGAGCATACATGTCTTTTTTCAACATGAAATTCAAGAATGTATTCTGTTTTATGTGCAACACAAATTTCTATGCAAATTTAAACTCCTGTTGGGTATTTGGAGTCAGTAATATGTTTCCCGAGTTTTCATCGCTGTTGGCATTCACTCCAGAGGAGGAAGAAACATTACCGTCTGCTCCTCAACCGAGCGGCTGTTCTCGGGAAAAGGTGTATGATACACATGAGGTAATCGAGTACAATAAACCATAAAATATATTGTTGAAAAGGAAATTCTTAGCAAAAGTTCTGTTGCAACATATGCTATATATAATATTGTAGTATTTCGATAAGACTCAATAGATAATTTCTCTTCAATGTTGGTCAATTCACTTTACTTTAATTTTACATATTGGAAATACATGAAATTTCTGTAATACTTTTAATACAATATAATTCAGCTACTTGAGTAATAGTGTATATATAGGTATGAGTCAGACGACCAAACGTATGTGCCAGGAGAAATCGTGAGTTCAGCTATTAATTTAAACAAATCTAATTGTTTTCTTCATATTTTTTTCAGGAAACCTGTCGGAACATATTTTGCCTTTTCCCACAGCGATACAATGGCAGTGACTGTGTGAATGCGGTGGACACGCTTGGTGGTGTGTCATACAAATTATATCTAAGATTCACACCCTTCACACCATTGCATAACGATCATCTTGAAGAATCCGTGATTTGGCTTGAAAACAAGGTCACAGAAATGCTACATCTGTGGGATCTCTATGAAGCTGTAACAGATTTACAATGCTATATAATACAAACGAAAACATCAGAAAGTTTGCTGATAATTCAGTTCATGTGTCAAGCATGAAAGATTTTGATACGACGCCAACAGATACACCATTAACACCAACTGTTGCACCTCCATTTCCACCTGATGTACCTATATTTCCACCTGATGTATCTACATTTTCACCTGATGTTCCTACATTTCCGACTGATGTACCTAACTTTCCACCTGATGTACCTTCATTTCCACCTGATTTACCTACATTTCCAACTGATGTACCTACATTTCCACCTGATGTACCTTCATTTCCACCTGATGTACCTACATTTCCAACTGATGTACCTACATTTCCACATGCTGTTCCTACATTTCCGACTGATGTACCTACATTTCCACCTGATGTACCTTCATTTCCACCTGATGTACCTCCACTTCCAACTGATGTACCTACATTTCCACCAGATGTACCTTCATTGCCACCTGATGTACCTACATTTCCACCTGATGTTCCTACATTTCCAACTGATGTACCTACATTTCCGCCTGATGTACCTACATTTTCGCCTGATGTACCTACATTTTCACCTCATGTACCTCCATTTCCAACTGATGTACCTCCACTTCCGACTGATTTACCATTAGATTCAGCGGCACACTCTGAGACAATTCGATATTTTCTTGTCAGGATTGAAATGAATTTACAGAACAAACACTCGGATCAGTACAGAGTCTCCTCAGTGGACCAGGCTCTTGAGTTTGATGATACTAGCGTGGTTCTAGCATCGAATATATATCACTTGAATGTTACATTTGATCTTGATTTCGAAGATTACTACATTTCAGATGTGTCATATCAGTTTGAAGTTCACATGTTCGATCCAGTTACTGAACATTTTTTCAGACAAGTATTTACTTCATTTGTATTTCCATTAGATGATGCTGACAACACCTCCAGTACAGTCCTAACCGCGAGATTTAACTGTCCACTAATTGTTTTAAATTCTACCGAAATTCATCCTATTGGAAAACGCGCGTTTCAACTGAAAAATGGTGCATTGATTGACCGTAAATATGTCTATGCCAGTAATGTATCTAATCCAGACGACAGTGAAACGTTTCAGGTCTGCTGGCCAGTTTATCAACAATCTTACAATGATAGTAACAATGGAAAAACTGAAGAAACTAAAGAAAAAAGACCAATATCTGCGACTGGCATAGTTGGCCTAGAGTGCATGGTCCTATCTCTCTCATGTCTGTTGATATCTTTAGTCACCTATTGCTTGTTCAAGGAGCTACGCACTCAACCTGGTATAAACAACATCGGTTTAGTTATCAGTCTGATTATAGCGCAAGTTTTATTCCAGTTTGGCAAAGAACAACACTCAAATGTACCTTCACGGCCTCCGAGCTTATCGGGGCGCTCGTGCATTTCTTCTGGCTGTTGGTAATCTTCTGGATGAACGTCTGTTGTTCGCACATGTTCCGCTCATTTACCAACATGCATGTTAAGTCGTTAAGAACTAATTATGTTCGTCAAACCTGCATATATACAATATATACCATTGTTGGATCGCTGTTCTTTCTTGCAGTCAATATAATCGTAGTCGTGGTGGATACAGGCGATGAAAAAGTAGGTTATGGAGAAGGAACGTGTTATATTTCTAGACGGGATATGGTGGGCTACACGTTTGCTCTTCCAGTTTTTCTTATTCTTATTGCAAATCTTTCAATGTTTGATATAGTTGTTTTCAAGATTAAAAGGACCCCAACTGTTCAAAGCTCAGCTGTATCAAAACGTAATTATTTTAAAATTTACGCAAAGCTCGCCTCACTGACCGGCCTTTCCTGGATATTTGGTTTCATCTATTCATATACGGGAATAGAGGTATTTGTATATTTGTTTATCATATTATCCAATGGGCAAGGCGTATTTATATTCATCTCATTCATTGGTAGCAAGCGTGTGTATAACTTATATATAAAATTAAATTATATGGCCAGCAACCTGTAAGAAAGGCAACATATCTCTCGTCAATATCTAGGACACAGACAAAACACAATGTTTAGAGGATATATTGAATTTGATGCAGTGACTCAGGTGTGTGCTTGTTCATGCATTCATATGTTAAAGAAATTGTCAATATACTCGTAATTATATTGGTGTTTTTGTATTATGTGAAGTCGTGTTTTGAATCTTTATAATGTGCAAAACATGAAATAATACAGTGAAGTCATATGAAGTTAATGCTGTTTTAGTGACATATTTTCCACTATGTAGTATGATTCTGTTACAAATTGTAAATACAGTTATCATTACGCTTTCACTAGTAGTTATTATTGTGTAAGTTATGCGACAAAGAATTGAATTGTATTTGTATTTTTTCTTTAAATAATGAATATAAAAGTATAACAATTATCCAGTGCCTGTATATGATTTCGTTTGAACTATATTGTATCTCAATCTAACGGTAAAACTTTTTAATGCAGAATACACTTAATGGATACACTGAATATGCCGTGTCGCCCTAATTTCTAGGGTATTATTTACGATTTTGGAGCATGCGCGTTAATACATATGAGGCGTGTCGTGGGAAAACCGGGCTTAATGCATGTGCGTAAAGTGTCGTCCCGGATTAGCCTATGCAGTCCGCACAGGCTAATCCGGGACGGCACTTTCCGCTTTTGTAGTATTTTCTGTTTCAAGGAAGTCTCGTCTAAACATAAATCCACCGATGGTGAAAAGTGCCGTCCCGGATTAGCCTGTGCGGACTGCACGGACTGATCCGGGACGACACTTTACGCACATGCATTAAGCCCGGTTTTTCCACGACGCGCCTCGTATATTTTTTATTATGAAACATTATAATTGCTGTAGAAAATAAAAATGTACTATGTGATGATATAATTGTTGTACCGTAGCCTAGTATCTTACGAATACATTTCACATAGCGCAAATATTATCATACTGTGAATTATTTTCAGCCAAACGTTAGTATGGAATGCTTGTGATACTGGTTCTTAAATATGCTTTATTTCTTTTGTTGCATATATTTGTACAGTTATATATTGAGAGGGAATGGGTTTTGTCAGTGCCTTATTGTTCAATTATGGCCCTATGTTTTGTTTTCTTATATTGTGTATTAGTATGTTTGCATATTATTTTGTTTTATTAGAATACTGTAAGTGTTTAACTTTTGCATTTAAAGAAACACAAACAATCGAACTGATTTTTCAGAACTGAATATAAAATTGCTTGTATTCACTGTACTGTTGGCATATCTGACTTAATATGTATATAAAATTAAGCGCATGTAAACATATTCATTTAAAAAACAACAGCACGTAAACAAGAGTTACTTACATTCAGTATCTGAATCTTTGGTGTCTATTTATACGTGTAACCTTCTGAATATTGTATGTTGTCTAAGAGCAATATGTTGTGCATTGTGGTATTTAACGGTAGGCCAAATAATGAAATGATTGTGGTTATTGAATGTTATTGATATTTACACAAATAGATATTGTTTCCCAGCGGGGATTACATACCCATTAATGGTGAATGTAATAGTGTTCATCTGTCACGACTGTGACTTAATAAGTACTTCGGAGGCGGTAGCGAGTCATTTATAATTCATGAATTTAGTTTTAGTTAAATTAAGTGAGAATAAACACATAATGTAAATTTCATCCTTGTATTTCAGAATTCCAATACCTCATAAATATACAAAGAGAATAATATCATTCATGTATCAATAAGTTCATACCAAAATCATAACATCAGTAAGTTCACAATAAATAAATGGGAAGTTCTTTTCTAATTTTATAAAATAACCCTTAATAAAATCTTTTGTTCTGTCTTTCTTGTTATCTCAGGTACCGACCCAACCATTCAGAGTTTATACAAAAATCTCGGCCTTTTATACTGCCTGCAGAAATTCTGCCATCGCAGAATTCTGCTAAAATTTAGAACGTTATAGCGTGAAAAGCAGAACACTTGCAGAAAAAAAATCAAACTACCGAAGTATTAAAAGTTTCATTATAAATCAACAATAAATAACATAAATAATCAATTATCTGCAATATTGCAATTTTCACAAGTGTTATATATTAAAACAATACAATAAATTACAATGAACAGTTTGACAGGAGTTTGTTATTTTTGTTTTTCACGCGAACCAATGACGTAATACACACTACAGCGCCACCTAGGGTTAAACATCAGTATGTTAACATGCGTGCGATAGCTTTACAAAGATTTCTTTGCAAGTAAAGGGAGACAACCCGATTAAATATTTGTATGCTTGGCTTTCACTGTAGTTCTATAATAGTATAAGGGAGGTAACTCCTTGACTAATAAAAGGTAATTGCAGAACTACTCCCCTGTAAACTGTGTATACCTTGTTATTTGATTTCTTTATAACAAGAACAGTGTGCTTTTATGTGAAATGTATGAAAACCTCAATATTAATATTATATATTATGGTATTATTATGCTCTCTAGTGATCAATATGCAGAGTATTTGTTTGTATAAAGTATTATAACATAACACAGTTTTATACAATAGCATATTGTGCTTTATGAAAGTTATTGAACTGTTTTACAAATTTTGCTATTTTTAAAGCATAGATTTTTATTATTAGCACCGCACCCACACTGCAGAGTTTTATGTATGTAACTTACCCGCCATATTAAGGGAATTGTTTAGTTAATTATATTTATACAAAGGATTTATGTTAAGCTGTGTGCTCGGGCAATGGTTTTCAACCGAAGTCCCGAGGGTAAACAACCCCAATGATTCATTACAGAGATTTGGATGAAGACTCAAACAATCATGTAGCTGGAAATCCAAGTAAATGTACAAGTCTGTTTACAACATTTCTTTATACTACCACACAGATTATCAGCCGATAGCATTCTTAACATGAGTTAAACCAATCAAATCACAAATCAAGTTTACCCCACCCACTCGGGTTCTGACGAGTTGCACATCTGCGTGCACATACTTATCTTAGTGAAACATTCATCCAGACATGACACATTTACAATGTTATGACACACTTACTGGACTGAACTCAAAACCATAGGTGAAGACGGAGTCATGGCTGTATTCAACGTTAAGGACCATTTTGCAGACAGGACGTGGACAACTGCATGTTTCGCATAAATGTGAATATGAAATTCTCGAAAATATAATAACTTGTTGTTGTTTTTTGTGCTACAACTGTTGAATCAACTGTTGAATCCAGCAAGTTATTATGAGAATCCTGATTAACAAATGACCTCTTGTAATATTCAGTTACCGTCATTTCAATGCATACGGTTTGTAGTATTATGCAATTTAGCCAGACGTTGACGATAAACATGCGGCTTGTGAGTGTGGCGATGGCGACACCATATGATGCTCATCACTTAATCACAAGATCATCATGTGCTATCTTTATGTAAATAACTAAAGATGTTTAAAGTTGTAAATATCGTTTATGAAACGAATACACATTCGTCGCACCTTTTACCTTGATGTATGTCGCACAAACGCAATAAATAATTTGATATAAATGATATTAAACGCCACCAGTTGGGACAGGACTTGTGTCTATGTTTTCATCAGAGTTAAAGGCAATATTCAACCGACTCTGAAGTTAAAATACAATTTAATCATTTAAGCAACAAAAGTAAAATAGAGCGATTTCTGCATCTGTGCTTGTGTGTGTGTAATTCTTAACGCTGTGACAATTGTATGTGATTTGAAGAAAATGTCGAAACAGGAACTGACATTGCATTTTCGATTCTCTTTCCTTCATACGTTAATGTAAAGATTAATGTCATAGCCACATGTCATTCCTGCAAATAGGACATGCTAATGGGTAAACTATGAAACCGTGATTGACCTATATTGAGCGGCCACGACCTTTAATTTTTATATGAATGAAGTAAATGGTTACCTAGCCAGTGAGCAAAGCGTTCCATAAATTTGGTACGAACATTGTATAATGTTTAGCTGTGACTAGATCTAAACAGGAACAAACTTTACTGCACCATTGTTCATTAATGATGCCAGAGACTAATAAAACATGTGCTGCATATTCACTCTTATCTTGTTAATAAACTATATAAATAGAAGCATTTAGTGATGCTGTTTCTTGATCCATTTCACGAAAGTAAATTGTTATTATGTCTGTCCGACAGAGCATGACGACATACGGTGACAACTTGCCATTTACACTGCCGACTACACCTTTCTTGCTCGTAAGACCGAAAATCCTGTGAAAAGACGTTGACCCTTTTGTCGTACGACAATCTCAAAGCCTGTGGAAAATGTTTGTGTTTGATGTGGTATCTTACGCTCGAATGATTGTTATAAGCGTGTAGGATCTAGCAAAAAATAATGTTTTGAACTCATGTGAACAACTACCTAATACATGTATAAACTAATCAATACAAAACGACCAATAAATGGACGATATTGTTAGATTTGAAAAGTTAAAAAAAAAGATCATAAGAATTGGGTCAATGTAAATCGACGAATATTTTAATTAAATATGTATAAACATACAGAGTTATTTGAAGTGCCTACATTGCTGTATCATTGATATCGTTGTTTTCAACCTCATGAATGTCTCAATCCTTTTCGAAATAAATGCTGCTATACATTTTATTAAGTATGTATTCAGGAAGTTATCGTTGTTAATTACTGAAATAATTTATATATACCATGAGAACACAACGTAATGTATTTCTAATGGACTTCTTCTAAGGACTATGGGACACATAATGTTGTGAAGTCATTGGCTCAATGTTCTCATTTTGTCTCTCTATATTTGGTCAATAAATTACCCTAATGTATCAAATAAACAGAGTGGGTGGAAAGGGGGGTGATGAAGGATAGTCCAATTTCTGCTATTTTGTCTTTCTATATTGGGTCAATAATTTTACCCTAATGTTAAAGTTATCAAATCAACAGAGTGGTTCAAAAGATCGGCCAACTTCCGCTATGACATTCTGCTCAAATTGCTCCAAATCCCATTGCACTTACTAATGTTACTAATGTTTTTATAGCATTATTCGTCAATGTTTATTGATTTAGGTTTCATCAAATGGAATCGCCAGTAACACCATTTATAATAATAAACAGCGGCGGCATTATTAATCAGTCATTTGTGCAGCATCCACATCTATCTTTTCTACGGAATAATGGTTTTCTTCGTCCTCAGAAATTCCATATATACACGAAATTAGGCAGTTCATTATCGCTCTAGCAGTTTATTATCGCCCTAACATGTTAAAAGTTCTGTAAATAACAAACAAGAAAACAAGCAAAATTACGTGATAGTTATCGATGACGCAGTACATCAACATTGAAATTCGATGAAATAGGACATTCAATCGGTTTAACGTTACCGTAGGCTATTCCGAAATATGAACATGTTTTGGTGGATGAATGACAGAAGAAATGAATGCTTAAGGTTTTCACACACTAATGGTCATAATCACAAATGCGTTTAATTTTTTTCCCATCCAAATCTACTATAAATAAGACACCGTATTTGAAAATTTTAAGACCTTTTACAGTGTAATAAAAAAGTTATTAGCATTTTTTAATGCCACCACCTTGGTAAAAAAAATTGCTCGAGTGCCCCTATCGAAAATAAGGACAAATTCAACTAACTTGAAAATGCGTGTCCATACTTTAAAGTCAGTTGTGATCATATAATTAAAGGCCATAGGTGAAAATACCTAATACAGTAACTTGCCAAATGCTGTTTTCAGTACATATCACAACTGAACATGTCACAAAACTTCATAAATTCTAATATTCTGATTCCAATAACAGGTTGGTAACTTAAACTATTATTTTAGACAACTAATACAACTAAATACTGAACCTTGTTGCTATAATTAAGTATTAAAGTCACTCGGAAAACAGTCGTCAGAGAAAACTATAGTGGACACAAAATGTCAACATACAGGACCCATGAAATCCAATAAGAGAAATAATTATTCAACCATCTTTTAACCTAGTATTTATACAATACAAATATTTTGTAGTGATATTTATGAAAACAAGTTTGTACTTAAGTTTCAAGTACGTGTTCCTTTTTAGGCTCACCATTCAATATTATTCAATATTAATGAAACTTCGATCGTATATAAAGCATTTCGAAATTAGTTTGTGAATATTTAATAGATCTAGTATGATTTGGATTGTAATGAACAACAACGTTTAACAAAAATAATTATAATCCGTAACAAATAATGGTATCTATTTGGCTGTATTTTTCATAATGCTAAACAATTTTCTCATAACCTGTCCTAATGACTGGTCCTAATTTAATCTATTTCTCATTTTGTCTGGGTGAAGTTATATATGCAGAATCAGAATCAGAATAGTTTATTTTCGACTTAAGCATATAAAGCTCATCGTCATTAACACTCATATACAATAACAACATGCGTTTGAAGTAAATACAAAACATACATCATTTCGAAGATAAATCAATTTAAATAGACACGAAATAAACATGTTTTCGTGAGAATGTCACATGGATGAGGTTAATACATAGTGACTACATAATGTCACACGTATTTTAACAATTTCAACAATATTACATTATTTGTACATGTTTTCTTTGTGAAAAAAAAAATATATTTTATACTACATATATATGACATTTTCTCGTATTTTAAAGCATTTTATACAAAAAATAGCTAGTTTTCTTAACAATATTTTGTTTGAACTATTTATTAGTTCGATAAACTTGTACATATTTGGACGGGATCTATAATACTTTGGAATTAATGTATTCCTGACATCAGCATAATAAGGGCATTTAAGAACAAAGTGATATTCATCCTCGATGTCATTTAGGTTGCATAACACACATTTGCGTTGATCTCGGACAATCTTATGGTGTCTACCCGTTTCTATAAATAATTTGTGAGACGACAAACGTAATTTAGAAATAATATTCCTATGTTTGATATTTTCAACAATATCAAGATACGATGATCTTTCGAATACTGGTTTTAGTTCCTTATATAGAATCATTGAGCTAGATGATGTGACACTGACATTCCAGCTAGTGATGTACTGGTCTCGTAATCTGTTTTTAAGTAACGGGATAAATTGATCTGTGTTCACTGATTCAGGGAATAGCCATACATCGGCAAAACCGGTTTGGTTAAGAATGTCCCGTACTTTCGATGTCCAATTGTTTGCGTTATTTTTGCATTCAATTTCTAATCTCTGTAATAACGCAATTTGTTTAAGAATACAATTTCCCTGTTTTAAAGTGTATAATTTAAAAAAATATTTAACGATCCTGACATATCTGTCTATATACAGGGGGAATCGACCAACTTCGGCATATAACGATAATGAATTTGTTGACATTTTTACATTTAATAGTCTTTTACAAAATTTACGATGAACGCGTTCAATGTTTTCCGCTTTGATAAATCCCCAAACCTCGCAGTTATAGTTTAAAATTGATAATACATATGCGTTAAATAAATTGAACATGATATTTATAGGTACGCTTATGTCTTTTGTTAGGGTGAACAAAGAATGCATCGCTTTTATTGCTTTGCCATATAGAGTATTTGTTGCGGGCACAAATGATCCACCACTTGACATGACAATTCCAAGGTAATTAAAATTGTTCACAATTTCTAATTCTTGACCTTTATATGTCCATTTTAATGTTTTACTAATTGCCCCTCCCTTTCGGAATACCATGACCTTGGTTTTTTCAATGTTAACTGTTAAATTCCACTTATCACAGTAGGTTTCTAAATTGTTTAATGATTCTTGTAAGCCCTCCTGGGTTTCAGAAAATAAAACCGCGTCGTCAGCGAATAATAATAGGTAGATCGATATTTGATCTAGCGTAATGCCAGCGTTTATTCCATTTTGCAAATCGAATTCGATGTCATTAATAAACAGCGAGAACAATATGGGCGAGGTTATCTCCCCCTGAAATATACCAACGTTACTGCTGAATATGTCTGATAAATTACCCATGTGTTTAACCTGTAATTTAACTTCTTCGTACATGGATCGAATAAGGGTTATGAGTTTTCCGTCGATGCCCACATTAATCATTTTACTCCATAATTGACCGCGATTGATGACGTCATATGCCTTCCGGTAGTCAATATAGCAACAATATAGTTTATCTTTATTCTGCAACTGCCTTTCTATCAGTGCATTAAGAATAAATATTGCATCGACTGTGCTACAGTTTGGTTTAAAGCCGAATTGTGCATCCGTTAGAATGTCATTTGTTTCTGCCCATTGTTTAAGACGTTCATTTAATATACTTGTAAACAGTTTTGCAAAACAACTTATTAATGTAATCCCTCGATAATTATTTGGGTCTGAAATGTCCCCACGTTTATGTATTGGTATGATAACTCCGGATGACCAGCTGCGTGGAAAACGCTTTTTATCAAGTATGTAATTAAATAATATTTCTAACGGCTTGGCGATGACATGTATTGTTTCTGTAAAGTATTCATATATAATATTGTCATGCGCATGCGCTTTATTGTTTTTCAACCGTTTTGTTGCCTTTATTATTTCTTCTGTGGATATAGGATTATCTAGTTCGGGGTATGAAGTTTCTGTGTTTTGCCTATTATCAAATTCATGTAAGAAAGTTTCGGCATCAAACGAATTTATATTAAAGTCACCTTCATCCGCTAATCTACTGAAATAATCATGAAATTCGTTTACCGGTATCGTATTTGAGTTATGTGCTGTTGGTTTACGTTTGAATTTTTTCCAAAATTCACGGGGTGATTTCCGTCTCATATTATTCATTTTCTTGCTTTGATCATTGTTGTATTTTAATTTCGTTTTCCTACATGTATATTTGTAATCCTTTTTCATAGCAATCATTTGTTCTCGTGTATGTCCATTTTTATTTAGATTATACTCATATAAAGCTCTTATAAATTGAGTTTGTTTGTTTTTACACTCTTCATTAAACCATCTCTGTTTATTTTTATCAGGAGCTATAAATCCTTTATTTTGCGGTTTTATAATATGCTTAAAATATTTTTCTCCTTTTGAATTTAAATAGTTTGAAAATTCTCCCACTAGGATATCAGGGTCACAGTGTGAATCAATTTGCGATAATAGCGTTTGTTCCAGATTATGTACATCGCATGATACATCATATACAAAGTCGCATTTGTTCTCAGGTTTCCATTTAAAATAAACAATCGGATTACTTATACTTTTTGAAGTAGCGCTATTCGTGCGGAGATCAAATGTCAGCGGCGCATGATTGGAGAATTCCGTGAAATTGTTAACGGTAAAATCTGAAATATCCTTGAAATTGGTACGCGCAGTTAATAAATAATCCACTAAGCTTTCACCATTATGTGTATAGCACGTTATCTTGCCTATATTAAGGTCGTTATGTAACCGTCCATTCACGATACGAATATTGGTAGCTTTGCATATATCTAACAAGTAGTCACCAAATCGATTCGTACCCGGGTCACAAGTTGAGCGTGGGATTGGGGTTTCAATATCTGAGTTAATATCAAAATCAGTATCGCTTATATACCTATCATTCTCGATGTAATCTGCTTTATGACCCGTTCGCGAGTTTGTGTCTCCAGTTACGAATACCTTTCCTTTGGTTTGATAAAAATTTATATCATATTCAATAGTTTGAAAAATATCATAAGTATACAAAGAATGAGCAGGGGAATTTTCAGGTGCAATGTATACAACACATAGATATACATCAGATTCAATATTAAAAAATAGCTTATCTAATTTAAGCCAAACAATGCAATCAATGTCATTTTTTACTAAAGTTACACCTTTACGGATAGAGTTTTTAATATAAATCACAATGCCACCACTCGAGCGCTTCGCTCTACGGTTTTGCAATCGTCTGTATGAATGAATAGGTTTGCTGTAACCTTTTAGGTCTATTGTGGAGTCTTTATTGGTCCAAGTTTCAGTTAAACATATTATATCGTGATTGTACAGAAAAGATATAAACTTACAATCGGAGCATTTAAGTGTAGTAAGTCCTTCCACATTCCATGTGACAACTTTAACGACACTCTCACGAACGTCCTATTCCACATACACTTGTTTGTTTATGTACAGTTTGTCAAGTTTAAGGAACGCATCCTTGCCTTCGGCTCTTGCCTTTTTCATGATTGGGATAAGTCTTCGCCGGACATCCGTCACTTCCTTGGGATACTGTTCGGATATTCCGAACGGGGTACCTTTCAGCTGCTTTGACTCCTTGCGGACCCTCTCCTTGTCTGGGAAATACGCGAACTTCGCTACAATGGGACGCACTTTATTCGGCTGATATCGACCTACACGATGTGCCCTATGCAACTTTATCTCGGATTGAGCGTTTTGCACGTGAAGTTTGGTTTGAATGAATTCCAATATCTTTTGATCGCATTGTTCGTCTTTTTCCTCTGGTATTTGGAAAAATAACAAATTTTCCCGCATACTCCTGCACTTGAGGTCCGTTATTTCTGCTTGTAATTTTGATTCTTTCAGGTTCACTGACTCCTCGCGGTTTTGTACATTGTTCGTGGATTTAAGTATTGAGTCAAACTCAGTCTGCTTTTTTGTTAAATTTTCAATCACATTGCCACTAAAATCACACGATTTTTCTAATTCCTTAATTCGGCTCTCAAAATTGCTTATTCGTTGTTCCATTTTGTCGATCCGAGAGACTATGCCAGACACTGTTTGTTGTATTTGGTCAAGTTGAGACAGTTTCTTGTCTACTGAATTTAGTCTTTCCAAAATTGATGCCAAAATGTCATGGCTTGGCGGCGGCGATGGCGTTGCCGGAGGTACAAACCCCTGCCCATAGAAAGTGGGTGTATTCATTAGGTAGGCATACGGATTACCAGGCATCTGGGTTAGCTGTGGACTGTTATAGAACTGACTTGCCTGACTTGCCTGTATTTGTCCGGTTTGATTCGCCACTGGCGACACTTGGACATTTTGCGCCATTTTTTTTCCTTTGTTCCTTTTGTTCGTGTTTCGGTTTGAGCTCGATTGACCGTTATCCGGTGAATCTTTAGAAGGTTCACGTTTCCTGGTCATCAATATATATCCAAATGTTCAATTTAACACACTTCGTTCTGCATCACACGTTTTATTTCTATAAATTTTGCAATATTTTAGATTTATTTTTATTCCGATAAATTTTCGACCGCCATCTTCACGCATGCGCATAAATGCAGCGAAACAGTGCGTTTAGGGACTTGCTCCTTATTCGACTCCATCACCTAATGACAATCTATGATAACAACGTTATGAATCACATGCAAATAACGCATGAAATATTAAGTATATACCGTTTTAATATTTGTTGCTACAATGATTAAATGTCATTTCATCGTCAGGGTCCGATGAAAGTGACTTTTATACACTTTTTGAGCAATAGGATAGAAATCTTGTAAAAGGCGGGCGCCCCTGGGTGTAATTTGTGAAGTATATTAAACTGTTATTGCTTTTTGGCAAATAACAAAAAAAAAAACAACAACAAATAAGGTAAATGGGTTTTCATTTGAGTCAGATAAATTGCAAAACTAATACGGGCAGGTATTGGTTCAATAATTCGTTTTATTGTCTATGAAGATCAACATCATCGACAGAGTCATTAAATGTTATTATTGCAAATGACAAAATGTTCCCAGGAGACTTCCCAGAAGAGTGTAAAGTAACGGAAAAATATGTTTGATACAACCAGGACTTGTAATAAGACGGGAATGCAAAATGAGAACCTGCCGACTCATAAACTGTGTGAGGCGTGTTGTGGGAAAACCGGGCTTAATGCATGTGCGTAAAGCGTCGTCCCGGATTAGACTGTGCAGTCCGCACAGGCTAATCCAGGACGGCACTTTCCGCCTACAGTGGATTTGTGCACAGGCTAATCCGGGGCGATACTTTACGCACATGCATTAAGCCCGTGTTTCCCACGACACGACACGAATATTATATGCATAAACTATATCTTTTGCAAAACAATGACTGTGTAAATATATAATAAAGTTAAGCATTTTTAGAAATTCTAGTCGGGTACTAAACTTCTGTGAACCTGATAAGAAATGTTATAGTGTGTCAGTCTTCGCTGATAGGGATTGTGAATTACGAAAGTCAGTTGATAACGATGTATCGGTTTGTGCAGGAGAAAACCTAGTTGAACTACATTTAAAATACCTTTAATAAATTACTGTTGTTGGCTTGTTGATTAAGTGCTATTACCTACGACTAATAAGTAACTAACATTGTTTTGTTTGATTAATTTATATCTGTAGGCAATGGGTGTTCCCTGTTCATTGTATATTACCGATGCTAATATTTACGCGTACATTAAGTCAACATAAAAGTTATCGTGAAATGTAGAGTTAAAGAACCATTTATTTATCACAAAATCATAGATATAATAAATAATAAATTTGTATAGTAGTAGTGACATATACCATATGGGGTTAGTATGCGAGCTCAATAATAATTGATTCACGAACAGTAATTAAGTTGAATAAGCGGTGGACTGGGACCGTTTGGACAACTGTCCCCATTCTTGGAATATAATTTTCATTAATTTACTGACTTTAAATTCCTCCATTGATTGAGTATCAAATTGCCACTGATTGAAATTGAACTAAAACCGCGACCGAGGTTTATTAAGATCGGTTGCATTCCTGACTCAATATTAAACAACCATAATATTTCAATGTTTCATGCGCAATAACGATAGGTACGGATTTTATTGTAAACATCATAACCTATATACAATTGGTAGAAACTACGGAGTTCATTTAGAGTGGAGGAGTACAAGTCTGCACAATGTTGCTACATAGTGTGGGCTTTGTTTTAGCGTGTTTGCTTCTCCCGATCTCTCAAATGTTTGCGAACGAAGGATTGGGCTATATCGTAGGAAGCCCTGACAGTAGCGTAGAGCCCAAGTAAATCCAGATGAGGACTTTGATCAATGACCGCATGAAAGGCTATGACGCCACAATACGACCTCGGCTGGCCCAAAAGGATTCCGTAATTGTGGACATTCGTTTTATTTCACATTCGGTTGTATCGATAGACATGTCCAAACAACTTATGTCTTTGAACTGGTATTTCAAGATTCAGTGGCTTTTAAGTTGGCACGGGACGGCTTTTTCTGGTACCAACGTTATGTGGTTGCAGCTTTACAAATTCTGGTATCCTCAGTTACTATTCGACAAGGTTGGTTGTAATAACTTATTTAAGTAAGTGTATTAGGAATTCTAACATAACTAGCGAAGATGTGTAAAGAAAAAAAGAACTAGATATATAGGCAGATCATTCTAGAAAATAATCTTCTATTTATCGTTGTTCGTCGGCAAATAAACAACAGTTGTTTCTTTCTTATGCGTGGTTAATAAAAGCCTAACGCCCCAGAACTCTACATCGTTGTTTATTAGCCAATAAATCGAACATTATTTCTAATTTCAAAATCAAAATGTCCAAATAAAAATTATAAAACAATGTTTCATCCAAATGACTGCGCTATTCGCGTGTATTATCTTATGTATCTACTCTGAAATTATGCGATTTTGTGTGAGTTTAGGGGATTGGTGACATCAAGATTGGCGAACCAGATCTAAATGTTGTTATGGTGACATCGGATGGAAACGTCACGTGGTTGCCTTCTGGAACTTTTAGGTACATCTGACAGTCTTGATTTATTATCAATGAGAAACGATTTTAAATGATTTATTAGTAATATATCAATGTAAATTTATTTGCAGCAAAGTGACGGAATGATAAGGAAATAGCGCGCATGTATTATGTTTATATATAGATCGGACACATTAACCTGGCACTAACCTTAACGCATGAATATATTACATATCCGTTACGATGAATTAATATACTAGTTTCCATACAAGAACCTTGAAAGAGCAGCCCACTGAAAGTACAATTATGGAATCAAGTAAGCTTGTGAATTACGTGCACGAAAAAAACGGGTAATTTATGTTAATAGAATTCAAGACTGTCAGGTTAATGCGTTCTCCACAGCAGTTCCTGTGTGCGTTATTTTCAGCTTCCAGTGTGAGACTAAGACGCGCTAAATCCCGTTCGACACTCAAACGTGCAAGGTGCGAGTGTACGCCCATCAGACGCAGTCGGCCGTCGAGATGCGGACAGAGCCGGCAGATCTTACTGAATACAGGGAAAATGCCGAATGGGAACTGGCGAATAACAACGGAGGTGTGGTTGAGTACACAAATTCGCACTTCCTACACGTTCAGTTCAAGTTAAAGCGCCGTGAGGATTTTACTCTCTATTCAATTATAATATCAGTCAACGCACTTTCAGTTCGAAACTGTCTATCCTTTCTGGTGCCAATCGAACCAGGCGAGAAAGCTTCCTTGTCAGTCACAATATTCTTGTCCTTCATGTTTTTATTTCCTTAGTGTCAACGTACTTACCCAACATTTCCACCTCTGATATGCCGCTATATATCATTTACCTTTGCATCATCTTGGTGTTCAGCGTCGTGCTCTTCATCTACGTCGTCATTCAGTCTCGAATTCACTTCACCATCGGCGATGAGAAGTGTCACATTTACACCAAGTTAAGACGTGTCCGATTCAGAAAATTCGTTGGAGGTACAGCGAAAAACAGAATAGAAGATATGCAAAACGAAACCACTGTTTTAACGAAGCTGTAAAGAGGGTAAAACTGAAGGGTTTAACAAGCAATATAGTTTAGCCAGAACTAAATCCAAAACCACAAGAGTGAGTAAGTCAGGGAATATGGTAGAATCTGTCTGCATTGCATGGACGGCGTTTCTTGTTGATGCTATTATGCTTTGCGTCAGTGCGAGCTGCTTGTTTGTCATCACAACCGTATGTTTCGCGATCATAGTCCACAACCGGTTGTGGGACATGTTTGAACACTTTTAGAAATGTAAGCGTATTTGGTTGGCTTTTTATTGGACATCGTGGAACTGCCCATTGGGATCGGCATTGAGGAAAGTTGCGATGTCATTGGTAAATATGGTATAAAACACGTGCAGCACCCTTTGACCTCAATATGTTAATTATTTAATCTCGCCCTGCCGGCTCGTTAAGTAAATAATTTCGGTCAAAGTATGCTAAAGTATTACTTATTGAGTAATCTGGGTTTGAAACTTTTGAATATTTCTCGATTTTTCGTTATTTTATTGTATTTAATTAATACAATTATTTTAATATATATGACTATTATTGTATTGAATGCATTGTGTAATTAATTTGTTGTATTTGAACTGGTTAATGGTTTTAATGTTTTTGAAATTATCATGTTTCCTATATAACCTTAAATATGTGTTACTTGAAATATATGTATAGGATCCATAATACAGTATTACAAATTAAAATGAAACATTAAAAATGTTGTGCATGTATATATTATACTGGTTAATTAGATAATTTTATTGATAAATTATATTGGTGACAAGTGTTTTGAAGTTTATTAAAGTAACAAAAAATCATTTACATTGTATTATAAGATTTCATTTGTACAAGTTACTATTTATTTTTATAGTTACTACACAAATATTACACGTTGCAAATTGATTTTCTTTGAATTTATATTGAAACTCGTTAATCCGGCGTTAATACCCATATTTGAAATCGACAATAACGAGCATCACCATGGCTTCTTAACTTGCAAAGAAACTATTACACAAAATATCTTCAAAATTCATGAGTTTCCGGTAACGATAGTTTACGCTACGGCTGGGTAGCAAATAAATACCCGTGTACCCGTGCTATCTTTATTTAAAACAGCTTTGCTATGCTTTTAAGTTAAATTTCTGTTTTCGATATTTGACACAATGTGATAAATAGATATATTTGGTACTTCGTAGTTATGACCAAACAATGCATTCCAGACAACTATGTATAGTCAGCGCGAAACATCACCCAACGCAGTGGTCTCCTTGATACGAATAAACCTTAAGTTTGCATGGTAAACACTAAACAGAATTATCGAAATAATTTAAGCAATATGTACAAGTAAAGTATATCACTGATAATTCAGGCATTTCTTGACCATTACATACGTGGTAAGTAGTTTATTAGAGCATCCTTTAACTTTTGTATTAGCAAAAATTGTAAAATACAGTAATTTATGATTGACTTGACGTACCGAGGACCAAATGTAATGACATGAATGGTTTATAGTGACCGGTGGCATTAGCATGGCAATTACAAACTGCTTTTTCACAGCGTACTTTTTCCGAGTAATTCTGATTGCTGGCTCAGAGTCTCTGTTTTTGGTAAGATCTCTTCTATGTGACAAGCTTTTTTTGTATAGAAAAAGGGGGTGGCCTTGGTGCCTTTTCACCATGGTCTTTTCTTGGTCTGACTCAGTTTACAAATTTGGTTAGCCTTTTTTTCGTATTTTGTCCCGGTACTTGTTTGCAACTAGCAATTCAGCGTAGTTTTGTCTGTATCTCTAATGATGGAAATTAGCATGCTATGTTGATCATTTTACTCTTTGGGCCTTTCTTTTTGCTACTTTGGTCCAGGGATGTGCAACGCGTTGTTATTTAAACAGGAACTGACGACCGGCTAAAGAGGTGAAATCATATTTTTCACACGCCTGTGAAGAATAGGTTCTCATTTGTCACATTTATAAGTGTGAAGAATGTGATTGGCCAAAAAGGGGGTATGCGTACAGATCACATTTTTCACATATTTTATGGTCAACTTGTATCAAGACAATCGATGAAATCATTATTTGAAGCATAATTATAAAGTAATCATCATCATCATCGTCATCATCATCGTCGTCACCATCATCATCATCGTCATCATCGTTGTCAAAGTCGTCGTCATTATCATCGTCATCGTCGTCATCATCATCATCATCATCATCATCATCGTCATCATCGTTATCAAAATTATTCCCGTCATCACCCGAGTATAATCATTATAGTTAACGTCATCCGAATTATCATCACTATGAGAAACCGAGCCCTATTTAGGAGCAACTAATGTATGCATGCGCTTAATCGTTAGTCAATACGTTTGTACGGTCTAATTAGGAAATAGAAATGCATACTCGCATGCATACTCGCGCACGTCCATACGAACATACACCATTTTTGAGATATAAACCAATGCACGCATCCGAACGAATGTACAAACAAACATACTATTTTGGATTATTAAAACCAAAATAACCATGCATATATCCGCCCGAACTAGAATATACGTATACACCACGGTTAATATAATGACCTTATAAGAACTTGTTGGTACGTACGTTTAAACAGTACAGAAGCGTACCGTACCGTACCTCCCGTATCGTATCGTACCTTTACCGTATCGTACAGTACCTAACCGTACCGTACCGTACCGAACCGTACCTAACCGTACCTAACCGTATCGTACCTAACCGTACAGCACTGTACCGCACCGTAATTTCCCATACCATAGCATTACAAACCATACCATATATGATCGTATATGTCATGCCATGCCATACCAGAGCAAACCGTACCGTACTTAACCGTCTGGTACCGTGCCGTACCATATCGCACCATACCATTCATACCATACCGTACCGTAAATCAACCAGTTTTTTCGGGCACATACAGTGTGAAAAATAGGATTATAATGTAAAAAATTCATTTTTTTAAATTTAAATACTTTCCTTTCATGTGTGAAGAATATGATTTGAGTGCATATTATAAACTGGACTCAATCATAAATTTCACCGAAAATGTGAAAAATGAGATTGCGATGTGTCAAGAATGATATCCTATTTTTCACACCTCTGAAAAATGAGATCCTAATATTCACACGTGTGACAAATATGATTTGTGAAAAATATGGTACTACAAAGCGTGATTGAAATGTGCGTGACTCGTGCGTGGTAAGGAACTGCTGGGGACCGTTATCGCATAGTATGCGCCTGGTAAGGAACTCCTGGGGACCGCTATGGCATAGTATGTGCGTGGTAAGGAACTCATGGGGACAGCTATGACATGGTAGGTGTGTGGTAAGGATCTCATGGGGACCGCTATGGCATGGTAGGTGCTTGGTAAGGAACACCTTGGGACGGTTATGGCATGGTAGGTGCTTGGTAAGGAACTCCTGGGGACCGCTATGACATGGTAGGTGCGCGGTAAGGAACTCCTGAGGACCGCCATGGCATAGTATGTGCGTGGTAAGGAACTCCTGGGGACAGCTATGACATGGTAGGTGTGTGGTAAGGATCTCATGGGGACCGCTATGGCATGGTAGGTGCGTGGTAAGGAACACCTTGGGACGGTTATGGCACTGTAGGTGCTTGGTAAGGAACTCCTGGGGACCGCTATGACATGGTAGGTGCGCGGTAAGGAACTCCTGAGGACCGCTATGGCATAGTATGTGCGTGGTAAGGAACTCCTGGGGACCGCTATGGCATAGTATGTGCGTGGTAAGGAACTCCTTGGGACCGCTATGACATAGAATGTGCGTGGTAAGGAACTCCTGGGGACGGCTATATCATAATATGTGCGTGGTAAGGAACTCCTGGGGACCGCAATGGCATAGTAAGTGCGTGGTAAGGAACTCCTGGGGACCGCAATGGCATAGTAAGTGCGTGGTAAGGAACTCCTGGGGACCGCTATGGCATAGTATGTGCGTGGTAAGGAACTCCTGGGGACCGCTATGGCATAGTGTGTGCGTGATAAGGAACTGCTGGGGACCGCTATGGCATAGTATGTGCGAGGTAAGGAACTCCTGGTGACGGCAATGGCATAGTAGGTGCGTAGTAAGGAATTGTTGGGGACCGGTATAGCATAATATGTGCGTGGTAAGGAACTCCTGGGGACCTCTGTTGCATAGTTTGTGCGTTGTAAGGAATTCCTGTGGACCGCTATGACATTGTAGGTGCGTGGTAAGGAACTCCTGGGGACGGCTATGGCATAGTAGGTGCGTGGTAAGGAACTCGTGGGGACCGCTATGGCATAGTATGTGCGTGGTAAGGAACTCCTGGGGACCGCTATGGCGTAGTATGTGCCTGGTAAGGAACACTTGGGGACCGCTATGGCAAAGTATGTGCGTGGTAAGGAACTCCTGGGGACCGCTATGGAATAGTATGTGCGTTGTTAGGAACTCCTGGGGACGGCTATGGCATAGTATGTGCGTGAAAATGAAATCATGGGGACCGTTATTGTATAGTAAGAGCATGGTAAGGAACTCCTGGGGACCGCTATGGCATGGTAGGTGCGTAGTAAGGGACTCCTGGGGACGGCTATGGAATAGTATGTGCGTAGTAAGGTGCTCCTGGGGACGGCTATGGCATGGTAGGTGCGTGGTAAGGAACGCCTGGGGACGGCTATGGCATAGTATGTTCGTGGTAAGGAACTCCTGGGGACGGCTATGGCATAGTATGTGCATGGTAAGGAACTCCTGGGGACCGCTATGACATTGTAGGTGCGCGTTAAAGAACTCCTGGGGACCGCTATGGCATAGTATGTGCGTGGTAAGAAACTCCTGGGGACCGCAATAACATTGTATGTGCGTGGTATGGATCTTCTGGGGACCGCTGTGGCATAGCATGTGCGTTGTAAGGAACTCCTGGGGACCGCTATGGCAAAGTATGTGAGTGGTATAGAACTCATGGGGACCGCTATGGCATAGTATGTGCGTGGTAAGGAGCTCCTGGGGACGGCTAAGGCATGGTAGGTGCGTGGTAAAGAACTCCTGGGGACCGCTATGGCATAGTAGGTGCATGGCAAGGAACTCCTGGGGACCGCTATGGCATAGTATGTGCGTGGTAAGGAACTGCTGGGGACCGCTATGGCATAGTATGTGCGTGGTAAGGAACACCTGGGGACCGCAATGGCATAGTAGGCGCGTGGTAAGGAACTCCTGGGGACCGCTATGGCCTAGCAAGTGCGTGGTAAAGAACTCCTGGGGACCGCTATCGAATAGTAGGTGCGTGGTCAGGAACTCCTGGGGACCGCAATGGCATAGTAGGTGCGTGGTGAGGAAATCATGGGGACCGCCATGGCATAGTAGGTGCGTGAAAATTAACTCCTGGGGACCGCTATGGTATAGTATGTGCATGGTAAGGAACCCCTGGGGACCGCTATGGCATGGTATGTGCGTAGTAAGGAACTCCTGTGGACGGCTATGGAATAGTATGTGCGTAGTAAGGAGCTCCTGGGGACGGCTATGGCATAGTAGGTGCGTGGTAAGGAACGCCTGGGGACCGCTATGGCATAGTATGTTCATGGTAAGGAACTCCTGTGGACGGCTATGGCATAGTATGTGCATGGTAAGGAATTCCTGGGGACCGCTATCACATTGTCGGTGCTTGGTAAAGAACTCCTGGGGACCGCTATTGCATAGTAGGTGCGTGGTGAGGAAATCCCTGGGGACCGCTATGGCATAGTATGTGCGTGGTAAGATACTCCTGCGGACCGCTATAACATAGTATGTGCATGGTATGGATGTTCTGCGGACCGCTATGGCATTGTATGTGCGTGGTAAGGAACTCCTGGGGACCGCTATGGTATAGTATGTAAGTGGTAAGGAATTCATGGGGACCGCTATGGCATAGTATGTGCGTGGTAAGGAACTCCTGGGGACGGATATTGCATGGTAGGTGCGTGGTAAGGAACTCCTGAGGACCGCAATGGCATAGTAGGTGTGTATTAAGGAACTCCTGCGGACCGCTATGGCACAGTATGTGCGTGGTAATGAACTCCTTTGGACCGCTATAGCATAGTATGTGCGTGGTAAGGAACACCTGGGGACCGCTATGGCGCAGTAGGTGCGTTGTAAGGAACTCCTGGGGACGGCTATGGCAAAGTAAGTGCGTGGTAAAGAACTCCTGGGGACCGCTATGGCATAGTAGGTGCGTGGTGAGGAAATCCCTGGGGACCGCTATGGCATAGTCGGTGCGTAATAAGGAACTCCTGTGGACCGCTATGGAATAGTATGTGCGTTGTAAGGAAGTCCTGGGGACGGCTATGGCGTATTATCTGCGTGGTAAGAACTCCTGGGGACGGCTATGGCATAGAATGTGCGCAGTAAGGATCTCCTGGGGACCGCTATGGCATAGTATGGGCGTGGTAAGGAACTCCTGGGGACCGTTATGGCATAGTATGAGCGTGGTAAGGAACTACTGTGGACTGCTATGGCATTGTATGTGCGTGGTAATTAACTCCTGGGGACGGCTATATCATAGTATGTGCGTGGTAAGGAACTTCTGGGGACCGCTATGGCATAATATGTGCGTGGTAAGGAACTCCTGGGGACGGCTATGGCATAGTGGGTGCGTGGTAAGGAACCCCTGTGGACGGCTTTGGCATAGTAGGTGCGTGGTAAGGACCTCCTGGGGACGGCTGTGGCATAGTATGTGCGTGGTAAGGAACTCCTGGAGACCGCTATGGCATAGTAGGTGCGTGGTAGGGAACTCTTGAGGACCGTTATGGCATAGTATGTGCGTGGTAAGGAACTCCTGGGGACCGCTATGGCATAGTATGTACGTTGCAAGGAACTCCTGGGGACGGCTATGGCTTAGTAGGTGCGTGGTAAGGAACTCCTTGGGACGGCTATGGCATAGTATGTGCGTTGTAACGAACTCTTGGGGACGGCTATGGCATAGTATGTGCGTGGTAAGGAACTCCTGGGGACCGTTATGGCATAGCACGTGCGTTGTAAGGAACTCTATGGGACCGCTATGGCATAGTTTGTACGTGGTAAGGAACTGAAGGAGACCACTATGGCATAGTATGTGCGTGGTAAGGATCTCCTGGGGACCGCTATGGCATAGTATGTGCGTGGTAAGGAACCTCTGGGGACGGCTATTGCATAGTATGTACGTGGTAAGGAACTCCTGGGGGACCGCTATGACTTGGTAGGTGCGTGGTAAGGAACTCCTGGGGACGGCTATATCATAGTATTTGCGTGGTAAGGAGCTCCTGGGGATCGCTTTGGCATATTATGTGCGTGGTAAGCAACTCCTGCTATGGCATAGTAGGTGCGTGGTAAGGAACTCATTGGGACGGCTATTGCATAGTATGTGTGTGGTAAGGAACTCCTGAGGACCGCTTTGGCATAGTATCTGCGTGGTAAGGAACTGCTGGAGACCGCTATGGCATAGTATGTTCGTGGTAAGGAACTCCTGGTGTCGGCTATGGCATAGTATGTGCGTGGTAAGGAACTCCTGGGGACCGCTATGGCATAGTAGGTGCGTGGTAAGGGACACCTGGGGACGGCTATGGCATAGTATGTGCGTGGTAAGGGACTCGTGGGGACGACTATGGCATAGTATGTGCGTGGTAAGGAACTCCTGGGGACCGCTATGGCATAGTATGTGCCTGGTAAGGAACTCCTGGGGACCTCTATGGAATAGTAAGTGCGTGGTAAGGAACTCCTGGGGACGGCTATGGTATATTAGGTGCGTGGTAAGGAACTCCTGGGGACGGCTATGGCATAGTATGTGCGTTGTTAAAACCAGCGTCTGTATTCACCAACCCATTCTTGGACTTTAGGCTTAAGAATGAACAATATTCTTAAAACTGTTTTGTACTAAATATGGACTAAAATAGCGTTAATTGATGTTTTACTGGGTATTCACTATCTCAAATTCTAACATGATACTCACTAATATTTCCATAGACATAGAACAAAATTATCGTTGTTAAACTACCCAATGAACAACGCAAAATGTAGCTGAGCATAGTACTCATTACAATGGCAAAATATCTGTAAAATCATGTTAGATTTAAAATAATTTTCGCATTATCGTTGTTTATATGCCAATTAACACTTCTTTGTCGATCTGTTGCGTGGCTATTAAACCACTTGAGCTAACGCCCTCGTGGTTTCATTCCTACACATGAGAACTCAATATCGTTGTTTATTGGCCGATAAACAACGATAAATCGAAAAGTATTTCTTAATTATAGCATTCTGTATTTAGAACCATTTGTTAATCACACAAGCGACATTGGTACCAGCATATTTGTGGAAATGATTGTGTTCTGAAGTCAAAGTCCAGTCTTGATTCTTAAATCTAAGAATGGGTTGGTGAACCACTGCACTAAAGACGAGTTAGTAGGTTAGGGAGTGTCGGGGCCAGGAACCTGCGAACCCTGGGTAGTAAAGCCAGTGCGTTACCAACAGACCAGGAATCCGCATCAAAAATCTATAATTTAATATTTATTACGCGCATGGTAGATATAAGTATAAACAAACTCAAGGCCGTCGTGGGTGGTGCGGGCAGTGCGGCCACTTTTTCAGCCGATATGGCCTAAATCATAAATTGCTTAGACTATTTTAACTCTGTTATGTAGCTGTTACTCGTTATTTCCCTTTCTCTATTCCGCGTCACGTGGTAGTCGTGCTCGGTAGGCACGTTTTATAACCCTAACCGTCAGTGCAGACAATGATAACACGCATGTCCCTAACAGCTGATAAAATAAACGCCTATACTCGGACTCCGTTAAGTGCAAAGCAGTTTCCAGTAGGGATTATGTGTTTCACTAAATTTTTTTAAGTATGCAAATAAATATGAAATAAATTCACTTACCAACGATTTCTTAACACCACGTCTTTCATACCACATATCTACATTAATTGTTCGACATAACTCGCAATATAATAAAATAATCGTCAAACGGCCATACATAAATAATATACTAATAGAAAAAATTAACTGGAAAAATTTTTATTTCGTATTTTTTTTACTCAGAAGTTGCATTGGCTCAATTTTCATTTTCAATTTACATGCCAGTGTTTACAGGCAGTGAAACATGATCTTGGGAAAATCCCCCGTTAATATCTAACCTGCGCCTATTAATAGTATACTCGTCAGCAACACTGTTCGTTCTAACAAGCATCCAGAGAACGATAGCCAATATAATTAACAATGAATGGAAACTTACTTATATTTATAAACTTACCATGCATGTTTATTTAAATAACGATTGGTAGATCTATTTATTAAGAATTATTTAGAATTGCATTTTCTCTTATCTTTCTCTGTAGAGGCTATTTAATGCTTTAATAGATTTTGCAACTTCCTGTAACTAGAAACTGGCGGAAGCTTCGGACATAAGTAATTTAATTTCAATTAAATTTGGTATTTTTACTTAACGTGCGTTTAATGAAATCATTGAAACTATAATAGTTATACACAAAAACGCTGGAGACGTATTTTCCCAAAGGAATATAAATCTAATTCGCCACTATTAAATATAACTTTACAATTTTGTCAATATCACAAAATGAAGTCAAATCATCATATTTAATTGCGATGAATGTTCCCTGAAGTAAGTTTTTATTTGGCACACATGGTATAAACGCTTAATCCATAATACATATGATAAAAGCTCATTCTGATTCTCGTCATTATTTTCTTGGAAACAATGTAACTTCTATTAAAATTTGATTTGCCTGACAAATACTTTATACATTATTTAGATTTAAAAACTCACGGATGAAAAATATGAGACGGTAAGATCAGTTAATTGTACGGACATTACATAATTAAGATATCTTAAACATGTGGACTTTTATACTTTCCCGGCGCCTTATGATGCTCTGCATCATTGTTTCTTCTTGTGAAATACTGATGTTTTTACCAAATTCTCGTGGAGAGACTATGAATAAAGGCATTGTGTACTAAAATAATTTAATCATGAAAAACGCTTCAAATATATATATTTCGTTGTAATTGTAAAATGCTTAGTTTTACTTTGTATATATAAACATACTGATGTTGATGAGCAGATGAGTCTGACTTATTTGGGTTATTCAAGTAGAACTGATTTAAAACATGGGGCAGTTCATCAGTTCAAATATATAAAACATTTTATACTACTTTTAGGAGATAACCACGTGAAAATGTCATTTCGCTATTTGATTATGAAAAATTCCTTATTTATTTTATTTTAATAATATTATCGAAAAATAATTTTAAATGCGTGTACAATAACGATCTATGAAGAAATGAGACTGTTCGTTTATAAACCAAATCAACAAATGTATCAGTTTTAAATATTCATCTTGGATATAATTTTAATTCTTTACAAACATTTACAACATACGCTGAATATTTTTTAACAAGATATTTATTGTTTATATGTTGTTTGATTTAAATATGGATGAATTTGGTATCCAAATGTAGGTTTTCTATTGAACTAGTCAAAGATTGTAATGCCCCCATAATTGATAAATCATTAAAACGTTAACGTCATCGAAACCAAATTCATCCATATTTAAATCTTCCAAAATATAAAGATACGAAATGAAACAATGTCCAGTTTCTTTTTTTCTATTAGTATATAATATGTTACATATTATATATAATACATTGTATTTACATACATACATTTTATTACATTAATTTAAGTAAAAAGTATATGTAACTTTAAACTGTAAGACGTTTTCGCAAAAAAATTGAAAATACTAAAATGGATAAATTCACATTTCCTGCAAAACGAATGTGTGAAAGATGTGAACATGGGTTTCACTAAGACGTGCGTCTGCTTTCTGCTAAATGTCCGAAATTCGTGGTAACAGAGATTTTACCCTTAACTGACAAAAATTGTATGGCTTCAATTTACTTTGCAATTTATATGAATACTCCAACAAAACGCCCATATTCGAAAGTCAATTACAACAGAACAGTCAAAATATGCTACGTATTATATTTTACCATATTCTTAGTGTTACGTTGGCCAGTAACACAGTCCCGCCAGCCCAATCAATCAACGTCACGTACGTTTCCAATGCGTACATTTGGCCAATCAAAACCGGTTCAGAGATCACTTCAAGCGTCTTGGTTCAAAGCTAACTCTTGGCTTCATTACGATGAGTCACGTGGTTTAACCTTCTGTCAAGTGTGTATGGTAGTACGACCGGACGGGAAGCTATCAACGTCAACACTGGACAATGCTTTTATAGTGACAGGGTTTTCCAACTGGAAAGACGTGACAACGCGGTTCAAGCGACACGAATGATCTGGTTGCCACCGTGAAGCTATGGAAAGGGTGATTACCCTACCAAAAGTTACGAAAGACGTGGGAGAGATGCTGTCCTTAACTCACACATGATATTATTATTAATTTTGCCGCACCACTCTAAAAATGCTGGCGACGGGCCTGAAAGTAATTACTGTCACATTGATCCATGTACCGTGACTATACCTACGTGGACATTGAACTGTTATCGCGTTGCCATGGTGGCACTGTGCGATACGAGCACTGTAATTATCTGCACGCAAGCCTCTGAATGGGTAACATAAATAATGCAAGACCTATGTACTGATCAGCGACCAGTTGGGAGCCCTGAAGTACGATTGTCAGATCGTTAGAAGAGGACTTTGACACAGTTTTGCTTAGTTTTCATGGCCAATTAATCGGGTGTTCTATATAGTTTTACATTTCACGTTCCATAGATTATATACCAAAAATTATAGTAACTTAATCAACACTGAAACACTCTGTACAGGTTTCGGTGGTGGGGTGGGGGTGGGGTGGGGGTGGGGGGGGGGGGTGGGGGGGGGTGGGGGCTGGACTACGATGTAATAGCTAGTATTTGTTGTAGTAGTCAGAATTTTAGCAACAACAAAAACAACAACAACAACAAATACAACGACAGAAGACAATCAACATAAAATCATTTTGACAACCAGTTTTTAATATATTTGGAATGTTCATTAATTATAGTATTAATGAGTCTGATTTTACTGTATATAGAGTCTAACTATATAATATGAACCTACATATAGTTTTGTCTATTTGTTAACAAACATTTTAATTTGAATCTAAGTGTTTATTTTTTTCATAATGCGATCTATTGAGAAATGAACACATCGTGGCATCAGTCTTCAGAGTAATTGGTAAAGAGTAATTGGTATATCTGATCCCGAAATGCTATTTCCAGGGATAGACACATGTGATAGACACATTATTTCGTAAAAGGCTTGATTTTGTGGCCGCGAATTATTTCCAAATACCATAAGAAGTTTGTATTTGGTACTTGTTGCAATAAAATGTGGCTATTGATCTGAATTAGGAGAAACAAAAGCTGGAGATAACTGATCAATCGATGTATACATAATTAATTTATGTTCTTGGAAAAGGAGGGCTGATCCGAAAGTTGTGAAATGATACACACAGTAAACGATTGTCTCTTGACTGTCGATATTCAACAGTGTAAACTACTTTTATAAACATCTCCGAAGTAGTTTATTGTCAACGTAAGTTATTTTTTTCTAACACAAATGCGGCTTTTTATAGTGTGCAAATATAGAAGTGGCATTTGAAAGTTGTATTGATTGACATCGTTGCAAAATGACATGTGGCACCCCGTCTCTTTTTACCAGTGTAGTACGAACATTTTCAAATTACCCGATGCAATATTAGGATTTATTCATTCGGGACTACTGGCTGAAAATTTTCACAACACTTGATTGGATATTGAGAAAGGTCAAAAGTTGGGTTAGACAGCATCGTCCGGCGCAGAAAAAAGTTATATCAAAACGCTGACAGCGTGGAAAGACTATTGGCGACAAAAGAAACTAAAAGTTTGTGAATTATGAAAACATTTGTTTGAATGAAGTTCAATTTCCCACCTTCAAACTTGATAATATTGCTTCGTATTCAATAGTACACTACATCATTATGAAAAATAATCAGTAAATAACGATTTTTTTTCAAGCTTATTATCTAATGCAAACGGAATTATATAGATGCTAGTTAACATGTCAAACTGCAATGAGCCATGCAGAATAACCGATGAAGCGTGGTAGTTTGGAGCATCGATTGTTAGTGATTCGTAGCCTACTATGTCAAAAGAAGATCATACGATGCGTGCTCTCGATTTTTCATACTACAGTTTAACATTGTTACATTGCAGTAATTTTTGCCAAAATATTCAGAATAAGAATCTGTAACAAGAAATAACACTTTCGCAACGAGTCAAAAATAACCGATGTAGCCCATTAATTTAGTGGTCTTATTCCAGGATACCCAGGTGAATATTTCGGTTAAATACAAGACAAAAGCGAAAATTTGAGTGGCAATAGTTTGATGTCATAATTGTAAATAAATCGACATTTTTAGAAACTGTAATTGTAATAAATCAACAGATATACACATTATTATACGCATGACATACGTTGTGTTAAATAAATAAAAGGTAAGAAAACAGACGTAAATTTTTGCTGTTTTGATTTCGATTTACTGACTCGTAGCCTGCAAATAATAGAAATAGTTTTCCGCAATACCTGTTTTGGAAATTACCCTCACAAAAGACCTTTGGCTTCCGCTACCTGTCTACAAACAAAATCACACCGGAATGACCTGACACTATGCGCATTTGCTCTTGGTGCTGCATATAAAGTGTAATTGAATTCAAATTGTTAGTGTGTGGAATCTTGCGCGGAAACAAACATATTATATTAAAATGTTCTATTTTTATATAAAAAGAAAAGAAATTGATACCTGTATTGGAAATTACCCTTTAATTATCCTTCCGCCAACAGTCTAAACTGAATAAATGAAGCCACGACTCTGTAGACTGTACTAGTTCGTATACCAGTGTTTCTGAACCGTCCCTCCTTCAAATTTACTAAAATATTGCCGCTGGGTTAAAAACGGTCTCGCACCGAGGTTAATATTTAATGGACTTTATTAGGAAATACCTTTAAAAATCGTCTTGTCTCAAACTACAAGCCTAGAGTTTTGATATTTGGTAAGTAGCATCACTCTACAGTCCTTTAACTATTAAAACTATTAAAATGATACTCATGGGCTAAAATGGTCCACCCGGGTCTTTTTTATATATTTTTATATCGACCTTCAATAGGAAAACCCCCCGTCAAAAATCTGTTTGTCCGAAACTACTAAAACTATCAAAGTCCTAAGCCTTTTATATTTAGTATGTAGTCTTGGCTTATGGTCATGCTCGAAAATTATTATAGTGATGCTTCTTGGTTAACAGTTATTCAGATTATATCCAAGTGTAATAATTAGATATACATTTTCGAGTATATTAGAAACAAATTTAATTTGCACGTTATTAGCTTTTGTGTAAACGTCTGTTGAGAGAAAGTCGAAAGACAGCTTTCCAATATGTATCCTTTCAGGATACAATTAACGGCGATAACCGTCAGGTAACACCAGCGCTTTCTGCTTTAAGGTGATTAATTTTATCCATTTGCACATCTGAAAATGAACCCACTTCCATTGGAGCATTGTGAATATATTTAAACGATTTTGTCAACATTTATTTCGCACGTTTTCACCTATTTACTATGAAGTCAACAAATGTGTTTGCGTTGATTCGCGCTATGATAATCAGGTATTGGTGAAATATTTGAGCACAGTTATAAAACCAGTCAATCAAGTGGGATTTTTCATATGATAGAGGCCGTTATTGAATCAGATTTTCATTGCCCTGGGCGTTTGTGTCATGTGATACTCGTATAACACCAACAAAGTTTTCAGCATCGTTCTTATAGTAATGGTTTCCGTGTGGCAAATTTGTTTTGGATTTGTGGAAAGTTACAGTGATTTTGTGCTTATGTTTATAAAAGTCGTACAACACACGAATTGCTCAAGTGAAAATCAAACAACATGAATTACACAGTTTGTCCCATACTTTTGTCGTTCTTCTTAAATCTTGTTGGGTCATCAGATTCTTTAAACGAAACGGAAGTCGCTATCATGGACTTTGTAAACAGAAGATTTTGTGATAACTACGTGTCGTGTGGGAATACGATAAATACCACAAACCATGAGCTTGTTCAGACCTTTGTCGACAACTTACATAGCCCTTTGCCGGTAATTCCACCGATGGGGTGTTGTAAAGACTGCTCTTGTGACGTCACCTCCTGTGCAAAGACGAGGACGTGTTGTCCCGATGTTTTGGACAAAGTCAATTCGGATGGTAAATTAGGTTTTACTGAATTAGAATCATATTACGAGGAGTTTTTACGTTTTCCTTATCAGCAGTATGAATGTCAATACTGTTTTCTTCGTATATGTAATTTGATGTTTATTACAGACAGGCTTCATGTTCTATGATTACATGTAAACTATTCCAAAAGTAACTTTAATGCCTCCAAGCATCCTATACATTAGCTATCGAAACGAATTTATTGAAAACTACTAAACCGAACTTGTTTATCGTGTTATATGTGTACAGTGGAGGTAAATATCCAAGTTTCATTTATTTCTTATTACTTGGTATGTCAAGAATTTGGCTTTCAATGAGAGAAAGAATCATTAACAACTGTTAAGATTTTGACTATTAATGCAACATTACATTTGGCATAAGAGTTTTTTGTTAATAAATTGTTAAATATTCTACAGAAAAATGCTCCCAAAACCATTTTTTGTCAGTTAACGTGTCGTCACTTGAATTGGTTGTTGGCAATTGAAATTATTTTATCACATGCTATAGCTTGTTTTCCGTGTAACACAACGACAACGAATATTTTTATCTTACACACGTGTAAGATAACATTTTGTGCGTTTTCATTGGCTACATATTCTTTGAGTGACCAATTGCATGACGTTATTTTGGTGAAATGACGTCGTCCACATGAAATGACGTCACGTCAGTACGCAATTTTTAGAATTTATAAGCATGTGTTGGTAAAACTATAAGTTAGTTTTTTCGTTCAAAAGCATTTGATAAAAAGGATCTGACACTCATTGTCAGGTCATACCGTATATTTTATTAACCTCGATCAATAAAATAAGGTATGAAATGACAACTCGTGTCAGATCCTATATTACCGATTAATACAACGATACTTAACCAGTCATGTACCATAATGTAAACATTAAGAACATTATGTTGTCTTTTTATTATTAAAATATAGTAAGATTTGGACTTATACAAAATGTCAAAGATAAATGTTTTGCGCCGCTTTACGATGTTGACATACTGCGCAATGTAAACACATGTTAATTAAGTTTTGGAAACAGGAGACATATGTATACAATTTTAATAGCGCAAAGTATGAACGTTTCTCTGTTCCATAATTTGTGTGACAATGGCGATGTTTACTCTGTTTTTCTTGAAAAAGTGATATATTGATCTTAGGTTGTCGTATTTTCTCCTAATTTGGAATCAATACATTCACAAACATATGTCAGAACATACGAACAAAACAAGAAAAGAATAATCTGCATTTCTGGTTACCATCACCAAACGAAGTCTTTATTTTCCTAGCCAATGTTTGGATTAAAACAATTTGCATGTCAGTCTTTTTGGGGTTTATAGGAAAATCACATTTAAGATAAAGTTTTATCCGCTATTAATACTGCTTATTTTAATAAAAGCTTTCCTCCTTAGATATAAACTACCTATCGTGTGAGGTAGCCCAGCTACGAAAAGAAGGCAGGTGGTTGCAGAAAGGAGATACCTATTACATGCGCATTAAGTGTCACCCAGACTTTGTGAAAAGGCATGTTGGATCAGAAGTGATCTTTTTGTGTGAAAACAGACCTGAAAACAGTCTGGAAGCTAATGTTCCTGTCATTGACACACGGACTAATATCACATACACCAACAAATATTGTGCGCAATGTAACTTCGCGACTGGCAGTGATGGAACTGTCCCAATCACAGGCAGTGATTTAGTGTTCTGGGATGCTAGGTTGCAGTGCTCTTACACTAAAGAAACGACTGCCATTTTGAAAGCATCGAACCAGGACAGCGTTATGAAAGCCGTCTTGCAGTCGGCGACCTGCAACGTGATATTCCAACCGAAGGCTGCCCATGTAATACACACCTCACAATGTAAGGAACCGGAAATAGACAAATGCAACGTCAGTGGCGAATTGGACAAGTATGACCCTTTTTTAGAAAAGGCATGTGGAGTATACATGTCTATTTTCAACATGAAATTCAAGAATGTATTCTGTTTTATGTGCAACACAAATTTCTATGCAAATTTAAACTACTGTTGGGTAGATGGAGTCAATAATATGTTTCCCGAGTTTTCATCGCTGTTGGCATTCACTCCAGAGGAGGAAGAAACATTACCGTCTGTTCCTCAACCGAGCGGCTGCTCCCAGGAAGAGGTGTATGATGAATATGAGGTAATCGAGTACAATAAACCATAAAATATATTGTGGAAAAAGAAATACTTAGCAAAGGTTCTGTTGCAACATCTGCTATATATAATATTGTAGTATTTCGAGAAGACTCAATAGATAATTTCTCTTCAATATTGGTCAATCCACTGTACTTTAATTTTACATATAGGAAATGCGTGATATTTCTGTGATACTTTTAATACTATATAATACAACTATATGATTAATAGTGTATATATAGGTATGAGTCAGACGACTAAACGTATGTGCCAGGAGAAATCGTGAGTTCAGCTATTAATTTAAACAAATCTAATTGTTTTCTACATATTTTTTTCAGGAAACCTGCCGGAATATATTTTGCCTTTTCCCAAAGCGATACAATGGCAGTGACTGTGTAAATGCGGTGAATACGCTTGGTGGTGTGTCATACATATTATATCTAAGATTCACACCCTCCACAGAATTGCATAACGATCATCTTGTTGAATCCGTGACTTGGCTTGAAAGCAAGGTCACAGAAATGTTGCATCTGTGGGATCTCTATGAAGCTGTATACAGATTTACAATGCTATATAATACAAACGAAAACATCAGAAAGTATACTGATAATTCAGTTCATGTGTCAAGCATGAAAGATTTTGATACGACGCCGACAGATACACCATTAACACCAACTGTTGCACCTCCATTTCCACCTGATGTACCTATATTTTCACCTGATGTACCTACATTTCCACCTGATGTTCCTACATTTCCGACTGATGTACCTACATTTCCACCTGATGTACCTACATTTCCACCTGATGTACCTACATTTCCGCCTGATGTACCTACATTTCCGCCTGATGTACCTACATTTTCACTTGATGCACCTCCATTGCCAACTGATGTACCTCCACTTCGAACTGATTTACCTTTAGATTCAGCGGCACACTCTGAGACAATTGGATATTTCCTTGTCAGGATTGAAATGAATTTACAGAACAAACACTCGGATCAGTACAGAGTCTCCTCGGTGGACCAGGCTCTTGAGTTTGATGATACTAGCGTGGTTCTAGCATCGAATATATCTGACTTGAATGTTACATTTGATCTTGATTTCGAAGATTACTACATTTCAGATGTGTCAAATCAGTTTGAAGTTCACATGTTCGATCCAGTTACTGAACATTTTTTGAGACAAGCATTTATTTCATGTGTATGTCCATTAGATGATGCTGACAACACCTTCAGTACAGTCCTAACCGCGAGATTTAACTGTCCACTAATTGTTTTAAATTCTACCGAAATTCACCCTATTGGAAAACGCGCGTTTCAACTGAAAAATGGTGCATTGATTGACCGTAAATATGTCTATGCCAGTAATGTATCTAATCCAGACGACAGTGAAACGTTTCAAGTCTGCTGGCCAGTTTATCAACAATCTTACAATGATAGTAACAATGGAAAAACTGAAGAAACTAAAGAAAAAAGACCAATATCTGCGACTGGCATAGTTGGCCTAGTGTGCATGGTCCTATCTCTCTCATGTCTGTTGATATCTTTGGTCACCTACTGCTTTTTCAAGGAGCTACGCACTCAACCTGGGATAAACAACATCGGTTTAGTTATCAGTCTGATTATAGCGCAAGTTTTATTCCAGTTTGGCAAAGAACAGCACTCAAATGTACCTTCACGGGCTTGCGAGCTTATCGGGGCGCTCGTGCATTTCTTCTGGCTGTTGGTAATCTTCTGGATGAACGTCTGTTGTTGGCACATGTTCCGCTCATTTACCAACATGCAAGTTAAGTCGTTAAGAACTAATTATATTCGTCAAACCTGCATATATACAGTATATACCATTGTTGGATCGCTGTTCTTTCTTGCAGTCAATATAATCGTAGTCGTGGTGGATACAGACAATGAAAAAGTAGGTTATGGAGAAGGAACGTGTTATATTTCTAGACGGGATATGGTGGGCTATACGTTTGCTCTTCCAGTTTTTCTTATTCTTATTGCAAATCTTTCAATGTTTGGTATAGTTGTTTTCAAGATTAAAAGGACCCCAACTGTTCAAAGTTCAGCCGTATCAAAACGTAATTATTAAAAAATTTACGCAAAGCTCGCCTCACTGACCGGCCTTTCCTGGCTATTCGGTTTCATCTATACATATACGGGAATAGAGGTATTTGTATATATGTTTATCATTTTATCCAATGGGCAAGGCGTTTTTATATTTATCTCATTTATTTGTAACAAGCGTGTGTATAACTTATATAAAATTAAATTATTTGGCCAGCAACCTGTAAGAAAGGCAACATATCTCTCGTCAATATCTAGGACACAGACAGAACACAATGTTTAGAGGAAATATTGAATTTGATGCAGTGACTCAGTTGTGTGCTTGTTCATGCATTCATATGTTAAAGAAATTGTCAATATACTCGTAATTATATTGGTGTTTTTGTATTGTGTGAAGTCGTGTTTTGAATCTTTATAATGTGCAAAACATGAAATAATACAGTGAATTTAATATGAAGTCAATGCTGTTTTATTGATATATTTTCCACTATGTAGTATGATTCTGTTACAAATTGTAAATACAATTATCATTATGCTTTCACTAGTAGTTATTATTGTATAAGTTATGCGATAAAGAATTGAATTGTATTTGTATTTTTTCTCTAAATAATGAATATAAATGTATAACTATTATCCAGTGCCTGTACATGATTTCGCTTCAAATATATTGTATCTCAATCTAACGGTAAAACTTTTTAATGCAGAATACACTTAATGGATACACCGAATATGCCGTGTCGCCGTAATTTTTAGGGCATTATTTACGATATTGGAGCATGCGCGTTAATACATATGAGGCGTGTCGTGGGAAACCGGGCTTAATGCATGTGCGTAAAGTGTCGTCCCGGAAAATAATCTATGAAGTCCGCACAGGCTAATCCGGGACGGCACTTTCCGCTTTTATGGTATTGTCTGTTTCAAGGAAGTCTCTTCTAAACATAAATCCACCGAAGGCGAAAAGTGCCGTTCCCGATTAGCCTGTGCGGACTGCACGGACCGATCCGGGACGACACTTTACGCACATGCATTAAGCCCGGTTTCCCCATGACGCGCCTCGTATATTTTTTATTATGAAACATTATAATTGCTGTAGAAAATAAAAGTGTACTATGTGATGATATAATTGTGGTACCGTAGCCTAGTATCTTACGAATACATTTCACATAGCGCAAATATTATCATACTGTGAAATATTTTCAGCCAAACGTTAGTATGGAATGTTTGTGATACTGGTTCTTAAACATGCTTTATTTCTTTTGTTGCATATATTTGTACAGTTATATATTGAGAGGGAATGGGTTTTGTCAGTGCCTTATTGTTCAATTATGGCCCTATGTTTTGTTCTCTTATATTGTGTATTAGTATGTTTGCATATTATTTTGTTTTATTAGAATACTGTGAAGTGTTTAACTTTTGCATTTAAAAAAACACAAACAATCGAACTGATTTTTCAGAAATGAATATAAACTTGCTTGTATTCACTGTACTGTTGGCATGTCTGACTAAATATGTATATAATATTAAGCGCATGTAAACACATTCATTTAAAAAACAACAGCGCGTAAACAAGAGTTACTTACATTCAGTATCTGAATCTTTGGTGTCTATTTATACGTGTAACCTTCTGAATATTGTATGTTGTCTAAGAGTAATATGTTGTGCATTGTGGTATTTAACGGTAGGCCAAATAATGAAATGATTGTGGTTATTGAATGTTATTGATATTTACACAAATAGATATTGTTTCCCAGCGGGGATTACATACCCATTAATGGTGAATGTAATAGTGTTCATCTGTCACGACTCTGACTTAATAAGTACTTCGGAGGCGGTAGCGAGTCATTTATAATTCATGAATTTAGTTTTAGTTAAATTAAGTGAGAATAAACACATAATGTAAATTTCATCCTTGTATTTCAGAATTCCAATACCTCATAAATATACAAAGAGAATAATATCATTCATGTATCAATAAGTTCATACCAAAATCATAACATCAGTAAGTTCACAATAAATAAATGGGAAGTTCTTTTCTAATTTTATAAAATAACCCTTAATAAAATCATTTTTTCTGTCTTTCTTGTTATCTCAGGTACCGACCCAACCATTCAGAGTTTATACAAAAATCTCGGCCTTTTATACTGTCTGCAGAAATTCTGCCATCGCAGAATTCTGCTAAAATTTAGAACGTTATAGCGTGAAAAGCAGAACACTTGCAGAAAAAAAAATCAAACTACCGAAGTATTAAAAGTTTCATTATAAATCAACAATAAATAACATAAATAATCAATTATCTGCAATATTACAATTTTCACAAGTGTTATATATTAAAACAATAAAATAAATTACAATGAACAGTTTGACAGGAGTTTGTTATTTTAGTTTTTCACGCGAACCAATGACGTAATACACACTACAGCGCCACCTAGGGTTAAACATCACCATGTTAACATGCGTCCGACAGCTTTACAAAGATTTCTTTGCAAGTAAAGGGAGACAACCCGATTAGTTATTTGTATGCTTGACTTACAGTGTAGCTCTATAATAGTATAAGGGAGGTAACTCCTGTTGACTAATAAAAGGTAATTGCAGAACTACTCCCCTTTAAACTGTGTATACCTTGTTATTTGATTTCTTTATATAAGAACAGTGTGCTTTTATGTGAAATGTAAGAAACCCTCAATATTATTATTATATATTATGGTATTATTATGCTCTCTAGTGATAAATATGCAGGGTATGTGTTTGTATAAAGTATTATAACATAACACAGTTTTATACAATAGTATATTGTGCTTTATGAAAGTTTTTGAACTGTTTTACAAATTTTGCTATTTTGAAAGCATAGATTTTTATTATTAGCACCGCACCCACACTGCAAAGTTTTATGTATGTAACTTTCCCGCTATATTAAGGGAATTGTTTAGTTTATTATATTTATACAAAGTATTTATGTTAAGCTGTGTGCTCGGGCAATGGTTTTCAACCGAAGTCCCGAGGGTAAACAACCCCAATCATTCATTACAAAGATTTGGATAAAGACTCAAACAATCATGTAGCTGGAAATCCAAGTAAATGTACAAGTCTGTTTACAACATTTCTTTATACTACCACATAGATTATCAGCCGATAGCATTCTTAACATGAGTTAAACCAATCAAATCACAAATCAAGTTTACCCCACCCACTCGGGTTCTGACGAGTTGCACATCTGCGTGCACATACTTATCTTAGTGAAACATTCATCTAAACATGTCACATTTACAATATTATGACACACTTACTGGACTGAACTCAAAACCATAGGTGAAGACGGAGTCATGGCTTTATTCAACGTTAAGGACCATTTTGAAGACAGGACGTGGACAACTGCATGTTTCGCATAAATGTGAATATGAAATTCTCGAAAATATAATAACTTGTTGTTGTTTTTTGTGCTACAACTGTCGAATCAACTGTTGAATCCAGCAAGTTATTATGAGAATCCTGATTGACAAATGACCTCTTGTAATATTCAGTTACCGTCATTTCAATGCATACGGTTTGTAGTATTATGCAATTTAGCCAGACGTTGACGATAAACATGCGGCTTGTGAGTGTGGCGATGGCGACACCATATGATGCTCATCACTTAATCACAAGATCATCATGTGCTATCTTTATGTAAATAACTAAAGATGTTTAAAGTTGTAAATATCGTTTATGAAACGAATACACATTCGTCGCACCTTTTACCTTGATGTATGTCGCACAAACGCAATAAATAATTTGATATAAATGATATTATACGCCACCAGTTGGGACAGGACTTGTGTCTATGTTTTCATCAGAGTTAAAGGCAATATTCAACCGACTCTGAAGTTAAAATACAATTTAATCATTTAAGCAACAAAAGTAAAATAGAGCGATTTCTGCATCTGTGCTTGTGTGTGTGTAATTCTTAACGCTGTGACAATTGTATGTGATTTGAAGAAAATGTCGAAACAGGAACTGACATTGCATTTTCGATTCTCTTTCCTTCATACGTTAATGTAAAGATTAATGTCATAGCCACATGTCATTCCTGCAAATAGGACATGCTAATGGGTAAACTATGAAACCGTGATTGACCTATATTGAGCGGCCACGACCTTTAATCTTTATATGAATGAAGTAAATGGTTACCTAGCCAGTGAGCAAAGCGTTCCATAAATTTGGTACGAACATTGTATAATGTTTAGCTGTGACTAGATCTAAACAGGAACAAACTTTACTGCGCCATTTTGTCATTAATGATGCCGGAGACTAATAAAACATGTGCTGCATATTCACTCTTATCTTGTTAATAAACTATATAAATAGAAGCATTTAGTGATGCTGTTTTATGATCCATTTCACGAAAGTAAATTGTTATTATGTCTGTCCGACAGAGCTCATGACGACATACGGTGACAACTTGCCATTTACACTGCCGACTACACCTTTCTAGCTCGTAAGACCGAAAATCATGTGAAAAGACATTCACCCTTTTGTCGTACGTTAAGACAATCTCAAAGCCTGTGGAAAATGTTTGTGCTTGATGTGGTATCTTACGCTCGAATGATTGTTATAAGCGTGTAGGATCTAGCAAAAGTAATGTTTTGAACTCATGTGAACAACTACCTAATACATGTGTAAACTAATCAATACAAAACGACCAATAAATGGACGATATAGTTAGATTTGAAAAGTTAAAAAAAAAGATCATAAGAATTGGGTCAATGTAAATCGACGAATATTTTAATTTAATATGTATAAACATACAGAGTTATTTGAAGTGCCTACATTGTTGTATCGTTGTTATCGTTGTTTTCAACCTCATTAATGTTTCAATCCTTTTCGAAATAAATGCTGCCATAAATTTTATTAAGTATGTAGTCAGGAAGTTATCATTGTTAATTACTAAAATAATTTATATATAGCATGACAACATAACGTAATGTATTTCTAATGGACTTCTAAGGACTTTGGGACACATAATGTTGTGAAGTCATTGGGTCAATGTTCTCATTTTGTCTCTCTATATATGGTCAATAATTTACCCTAATGTATCAAATAAACAGAGTGGGTGGAGATGGGGGTGATGAAGGATAGTCCAATTTCTGCTATTTTGTCTTGCTATATTGGGTCAATAATTTACCCTAATGTTAAAGTTATCAAATCAACAGAGTGGTTCAAAAGATCGGCCAACTTCTGCTATGACATTCTGCTCAAATTGCTCCAAATCCCATTGCACTTACTAATGTTACTAATGTTTTTCTAGCATGAATTCGTTAATGTCTATTGATTTAGGTTTCATCAAATGGAATCGCCAGTATCACCATTTATAATAATAAACAGCGGCGGCATTATTAATCGGTCAATTACGCAGCATCCACATATATCTTTTCTACGGAATAATGTTTTTCTTCGTCCTCAGAAATTCCATATATACACGAAATTAGGCAGTTTATTATCGCCCTAGCAGTTTATTATCGCCCTAACATGTTAAAAGTTCTGTAAATAACAAACAATAAAACAAGCAAAATTACTTGAGAGTTATCGATGACGCAGTACATCAACATTGAAATTCGATGAAATATGTCGTTCCATGGGTTTAACGTCACCGTAGGCTATTCCGAAATATGAACATGTTTTGGTGGATGAATGACAGAAGAAATGAATGCTTGAGGTTTTCCCACACTAATGGTCATAATCACAAATGCGTTTAATTTTTTTCCCATCATAATCTACTATCAATAAGACACTGTATTTGAAAATTTTAAGACTTTTTTCAGTGTAATAAAAAAGTTATTAGCATTTTTTAATGCCACCTCCTTGGTAAAAAAATTGCTCGAGCAGACATGATCTCATATTAGAAAAAGCCACAAAACATGTTCATGTTTTTTATTTTCAGCATATGTTAAACTTCATAACAGTTACATGGACATCTATAAGCAGAATAATGACAACTGTGTGATGTTTATGTAAACAATATAAAGAAAAAAATATGTCCAGTGCCCCTATCGAAAATAAGGACAAAATCAACTAACTTGAAAATGCGTGTCCATACTTTAAAGTCAGTTGTGATCATATAATTAAAGGCCATAGGTGAAAATACCTAATACAGTAACTTGCCAAATGCTGTTTTCAGTACATATTACAACTGAACATGTCACAAAACTTCATAAATTCTAATATTCTGATTCCAATAACAGCTTGGTAACTTAAACTATTATTTTAGACAACTAATACAACTAAATACTGAACCTTGTTGCTATAATTAAGTATTAAAGTCACTCGGAAAACAGTCGTCGGAGAAAACTATAGTGGACACAAAATGTCAACATACAGGACCCATGAAATCCAATAAGAGAAATAATTATCCAACCATCTTTAAACGTAGTATTTACACACAAAAAATACTGACATGCTTGTGTTGCAAAGAATCAAATTATTTAAAATGAATCCTGTAACAACAGTGGTCGAGGTTAACACATTACGAAGGGTAAACCACAAGAGGAACTGAAAAGTTTTAGTTTCTGTTGAACTAGCATATATCTCTTTATGTAGTTTAAAATTACATTTATTTCCATTTATATACATTAAAAAAAGACTATATATTATCATAATTATACATAAAATATACAACTGTGTGATGTTGACAGCAATCATATATTGACAAATACGCAAAATGTTAAAGTACCCCATCTAAAAACAAATTATAGCACTTTATAAAATGTGCTTTCAACTTCAAATTGAATTCTGGACTATTGTAAATGGCCTTCAAGTGTATTTGATTGTCACAAACTCTAGTTTATTCATATTTCTTACTTAATTAAGTTGAAATAAATGTTTAATAGCTTTACATATAATTTTGGATTAGATTAAACATTGAAACGCTGTGTCTGCTCTCTAAGTCCAACAGTTTTTATTCGATCTTCACCAAACTTAATGAAAACCGTTAAGGTTGTAATATCTTCGCCCAGTTTGATTATCAACCAACCCGCTTTAGGAACTGAAGAGTTATGGCCCTTGATTTATATACAATTGACTTTTTAGCAGTTTATACTCTTTATGTCCAACAATTTTTATCCGATCTTCAACAAACTTGATATTTTAAAGATTGCTTTTAACCTAGAAGGGGCATAACTGTTTTACAAAAAGCTCTTGTTTGAAGGTTATTTTGACATTATATATGTAGACGCATTCTATGCATGACAAAACGCGCGTCCGTGTCGTTGCTTATACTGCATTGTCCGAGATTTGACTTGCGTGCGTCTTCGAAGAAATAGTATTTTCGGTTGATCTCCTTGTTCCAAAAAACTTTAGCTTGTATAAGTCATACACGCGCTTGTTACAAATGAACGCGATCAATATGACTACACCCTGTCCATTAGATAAAACAATAAACAAATAGGCAAATATTTCTATTCCCGTATATGTGATAAAGGGCATTTATTAAAAATGCCATAAAATATAATGTGTGCATTTTCAACCTAAAAATGCACTAAACTGGCAAAATGTACATACATATAAAACACAGCATATAAAACAATGTATGTACATAAATGTATCATAAACAAACATACAAAATCACAACACGTAAAGTTATAGTTATGGCGAGAATGCCATAATGGGCGAAAATAAACCGCCATGTCCTGTAAAGATTTATATATGAAAGTAAAGTGGTGGAGGTATGGGAGGAGGTGGTTTTTATGCGAAAAATAGGCGAGGCAACTGCCCACGCCAAAATAATATTGATAAGAATGTCCAAACGTTCTGATTGGTTTAACATATCACCTGACTAGTTTGTTTAATCTGATTGGCCAAGGATCAAAGATACAAGGTTACATACAACTAGGAACGAAAATCAATGTCAATCTGAAAATGACATAAAAAACTTTATGTGTGCATAAACTTGGTTTTATGTATTGTTCACATTATGGGAGACAACTAAGTCCGGACGAAACTAGTATGGCAAGAAGGGAATAACAAAAACCGTGTTGAGATTGATAAAGGGCATTTATTAAAAATGCCATAAAATATAATGTGTGCATTTTCAACCTAAAAATGCACTAAACTGGCAAAATGTACATACATATAAAACACAGCATATAAAACAATGTATGTACATAAATGTATCATAAACAAACATACAAAATCACAACACGTAAAGTTATAGTTATGGCCAGAATGCCATAATGGGCGAAAATAAACCGCCACAATGGGGAACCCATCCGCCCATTGAGAACGGACTGAGACTAGCACGGACTGAGACTAGCATATTATGAATGTTACATATAAAATAACCTTATGCAAAAGTTAATAATTATGCATACATATTAAACGTAACGGAGTGAGACTGGCCAATACATTTCTGTACACACAAATGTAAAGTAGTATAGAAGGGATAAATATGGAGCTGCTGCCTTAAACCGTCAGCTCAGTGTGAAGTGAAGAAGTATATAGACGTGATAAATGCAAAGCGGCTGCCTTAAACCGCCGGCTTTGTGCAAGGTGCAGTTTGAAATTGTTAGGAAAGGAGCTGCTGCCTTAAACCGTCAGCCCCAAACCTGACAAACTGAAGCAACCTGACTTATATAGGTAGTGCACGAGGACAAATGTATTTTAAGTATGCCTGTGACTTCCAACGACCCAATTGTTGAATGTTTGATGGGGAAAGATGGTTGTTGTGTGCATGAGTTGCACCCCCAATACGAAAAGAGTGACTTGTGAAGTGAACAGGGTCAAGGTTTGATGCTATGACACACCTGTGTAATAGAGACCTGAAGAATGAGGTTGAAACAGCCTCACCGTTGTTTAAACGGAAAAGTGGGCCTGGGTACTCTGGGGTGATGCGTAAATAACGTAACAGAGCACGCACGGGGCATAGCTGTTTACATGTTTGCCGGGATAATGGTATAATTGATGTGCGACCCTGTGAATGTTTATAGTTACAAATGGTGACAGATACTCCCGATATAATCGAGCCCTGATAATTAAAGGAAATGTTCTTGCGCTGAATAACATTCATAAAGCCTGTGGCAGAAACAGCTAGTTCGCCTAAGCGAAACAAACCAAAGAATGCAAACAAAAACATAGAATGAATGAGAACCCGGGTGTACATGTCGGTAACCAAAGTACGAAGGTGAGACAGAAGTAACTGTATGTGGTCTAGTGTAAACGGATGTCGCTTGTCCGCCGGTTTATTGCGTCTGATGCTATGAAGCAATTTTTTTATGACGAACGAGTCTGAAGGATTGGGCACACCCTTGAGTTTGTGAACATATGTGATGGCAGAAATATAGGAAGTAATAGTCGTTGCTTGTAACTGACGGGCATGACATATGGCAATAAACTGAGCCAAATGTTCCGTGGATACAGGCCATAAAGGCTCCGAAGGGTAGTGTGTCCAGTGAAAATTTTGGTAGTGCTGAAGAGCATTTTTATAACTCGACTTAGTGGATGGAGCAAGCGATGAATCCAAAAGATTGTAAACCAGTTGATTCAGTTGAGCTGTAGAAGATGCTCCGGGATGGGTGTGGGAACCTTGTCCATGTGAGGAGCAGAGGCTTGAAATTTTTCTATCTGTGAACGAGAAAGAAGGTCGGGTAAAACATTTTGTCGACCGGGAATATGTTCGGCATTTATAAGTATGTTAAATGTCATGCTTGCCAAAACCAAGCGACGTACAAGAGACATTATACTAGGTACTTTGCAAGTTTGACGATTTATAATATGCACCACTGCTGCGTTGTCTGTGTGCAGGATAATGCAATTGTCACGTAATTGTCCACCCCATATTTCCATTGCTAAAACAATAGGGAAGAGTTCCTTGAATGTGATGTCATATGGTAACCAATGGTCAGACCATGTACCCGAAAACCAATGAGATTTAAACACAGCCCCAAACCCAAGTGATCCAGATGCATCAGTGTGCAGGTGCAATGTGTCTGACGACAACCAACGGTGCTGCCTTAAAAGATTTTTTCCATTAAAATGTTCAACAAAAAGCTGCCAGGCACGTAAATCTTTTCGGCTTTCCATATTGAGTGTAATGTAGTGTGTAGGGTGTGTAACCTTTTTGGTAAGATCTGTGAGGCGACGGAGGAAACTGCGACCTGGAGTTACCACCTGGCAGCAAAAATTTAGTAATCCTAAGAGAGATTGTAAGTCCTTCAGAGTGACTTTTCTAGACCTAGCAGTGTGTGCGAGAAGTTCCCTGAGTTTAATTAGCTTGTCATCAGGGAGGCGAGCTTCCATTTTCAGAGAGTCTAATTCTAAACCCATGAAAATTATGATGTGGCATTTTCAGTTTTCTCAGACTTAATGGGAACTCCAATGTTATTGCAGAAATCCAGAAATTTTTGTAAATTGGATTGGCAGATAGAAGAGTTAGCGGGACCCAGAAAAAGGAAATCATCAAGGATATGTAACATGTGTTTAATTCCTAGATAGTTTTGAGATATATACTGGAGACCCGAGCTAAATCTTTCAAAAATAGCGCAAGAGGAAGATGCTCCCATAGGCAGGCACTTGTCATAATAAAATTTATCCTGGAATGTAAAACCTAAAAGGTGGTAATCGGCCGGATTGATCGGGATAAGACGGAAAGCAGAATCAATGTCAGTTTTGCTGAAAAGTGAGCCCTGGCCTAGAATCAAAAGGTGGTCTACAGCATCATCAAAGGAAGAGTAAGTAACTGTGGCCAGGGACGGTTCAATAAAATCATTTATAGAATTACCTTTAGGGTAACTGAGGTGATGGATTAAGCGGTATTGGCCCTGTGTTTTCTTGGGAACCAGACCTATGGGACTGACATGTAGATTTGCAAAAGGGGGTGTTTGGAATGGTCCCGCTATACGACCATTGTGAAGTTCATGATCTAGTTTTTGGGACACTAAAAGAGGGTATTCGTTACAGGATTGTAAGTTAGGGGAGGTAGTTGCCACCCGAGGGCCCAAATAACCCAGATCAAAACCATTTGAAAAACCGTTGACGAGGTAGGTTGACCAGCAATAGCCTGCAAGATATGGTGCTAAGGATGAGATTTGAATGGGTGTGACCACGTTACTTGGAAGGCTTCGGACCTGTTGGTTTTTGTTTGGTATTGAGGGACTGAGCGGCCTGTTCCTGGCTGGAGAAGGTGCAGTTGAAGGCAGTGTGGGACCCACGACAGAAACCGCAGACATGAGGGTGGGAGCAGTTGGGAGCCCGACAGTTGGTGGGCTTGTTATAGGTCCAGCAGGTGTTGTCCAAGAAGCGTTTGTAACGGTTGGGAGAAGAGAAAGGTCTGACTGAGGGGCGTTGGGGACGAAAAGACTGGGGACCAGTTGCAGAGGTTGAAGCCATTAACCAAAATTCTGTGTGAATTCTGTCCCAAGGCAGAGGGACAGAAGACCGAAGCATCCTAAACTGCGAATCGTATTGGAGGAAAGCAGGCCCAGGACGGCGATTCGCTAAGTCGCGAACAATCTCCATGTATTTCAAAAGCTGTTGAGTTTCTGCAGGGTACTTGTATGTGTAGATAGAGGTGAAGCGGATGAAGGCAGAGGTCCACGCTTCGACAGACGTTAGTTTGAAAGAGCGAGAAGAAGGTGCAATAGAGATATTGGAGTGCTTATCCATTTGAAGGGTGTACTGAGGTGGCTGTGCAGAAGAGTTAGAAGGAAGCAGAGATGACAGATCGATGTATTTTCCTTTCCAAATGTCGGTGCAAACCGATTTCTTAATTTGGGCGATAATCGGCGTGCTGATGGGCTCCGTGAACAGGACGTTGTTACCTGGCATCAAATTAAACTCATGTTGATTGAGAAGCCCCTGGAAGGATGTTGGGGGGCTGTCTTCGTCATCGGAGGACGAGTCATCGAGAAAGAGTGGAGGCACTGGCTGTGGAAAGGCCTGGACAGTATGTGGTCGAGTTGGAAATGCATCAGGGAGCGGTGCCAGCGGAGGTGCAGATAGCACTGGTTCCGTCATCGAAATGGTAGCCGCAGCATTGCTGTGAGTGGTTACGACAAACTGGGCTGCATCCAGCGTGGGTCAAGTGACCTCAGGTGTAGAAGGGCCGTCTCTGGAGGAGCGGGATTTCTGCAGGGTGGATTGAGCCTGGCAGCAATCGCAAGATTGGTTGGTAGCCGACCGCTTGGTCCTTTTCGTTGTGCGTTTCATCTGAAAAACATGTATATATGAAGAATCTAAGCCAAAATTAATACATAAATAGCTGGAAAAAAAAAAAAAAAAAAAAAAAAAAAAAAAAAAAAACCAATAATACCCACACTTAAGTAAGTGATTAGAAAAAATAAATTGGCATGGAACTTGTATGGTCAGCATGCCTAAGTATCAATGTAAAATAATACAAATTACATAATAGCTCAAGACCGGCAATAAACCTGTGACTGAAATAAATAGGCACCAAGGTGAGCTGATCCGAACTATAATACGTAAGATGCATGGCATGAGGTCGTTAACCCAAGCATGCTTTACTGAAATAAAAGTGACCAGAATTTCGCAATTAAAACTGGCGTAACATATAACATAACGCCGACACAAAATCAGGCCAAGATTATTATTTATTTATTATTATTATTATTTATTGTTTTTTTTTGTTTAATTAAGCGGCGTGAGTCTGTTAACTAAATCACGCAATACTGGCATGAAGATGACCATCAAATCATCCAAAAGAAAAATAATAAAAATGGCGTGAGACTATTAACTAAATCACGCAAAAAACCTTGGTAAAAAGGCTGCCATTAGAGATCATGCCTTACCGAAGTAGGAAAAAAAGGGCGTGAGTCCTTTAACTAAATCACGCATAACAATGGCATGGGGCTGTAAACTAAACCATGCCTACATAAAATAGAAAAATGGCGCGAGTCTCTTAACTAAATCACGCATAACAATGGCATGGGGCTGTAAACTAAACCATGCCTACATAAAATAGAAAAATGGCGTGAGTCTCGTTAACTAAATCACGCATAACATAACAGTAAAATGATGAATTACGGCCTATTGGTGCAGAAATAAAATAGCAAGACCGGCATAGTTAGTAACTATAAAATGCGTCGCATATGGTATAAGTGTTTACGGATCTATGCCGAAATAAAATAGTGGAGAAAGTCTTAACAACAAACAACGTATAAATGGAACAAATAAACTAGCACATTTATTTATCTATTATTTGTCATGTTATAACTACCACTTAATGAGGCTTAAGTAAATAGGAAATAATACCGGCATAAAACCGAATACGTAACACGCCAGATGTTAAAAATAAGCCTCATAGTGTATTGTTATAACTTATCTGTTAATTGGAGAGGAAAGTCTTCGAGACGGCGACGACTGCAGCTCTGATGTTGTGATACAACGTGCGTTGGCCTTGGTTGGAGAGGTGGCAACCATCTTCCGCAAAGTTGTTGCTTTTAGACAGAGTTGACCAAAAACCCTTTAAACGCCACAGGCACGCGCGGCCATCCGGCACAGCCTTAAGCCGACTTGTAAGTATTAGATTGAGATGGTCGACCCTACGATTAAACCATTCCAAGTCCACTGGGTATCTTGTAGTAACCTGTGGTATAGTACGATGTAAACTTTGGAGAACGATCACTTGGCGAACATTCAATTGAAGTAAGAGTGTCAACACCAGTTCCACTATTTTGTCAGCCACTGAAACAACATAGTTTGAGGCGTCGTAAAGATCGTGAGTACCAATGAGTAAAACTACTACATGCGGTTCAAAGTCCGAAACCACCGGCAGGTGTTCATATAACCGTTGAACGGTTGCGCCAGGAAATCCAGAGTATTGTACAAGCGGATGCCCAGTTAGATTGAAGTCAAATCGTAAGGAAGAATCCGAACGAATGAAATCCCGTAGTCTCTTCACAAATGAATGCCCGAACAATTGAATGTTACAATGCATGGGCGCCGCCATCTTGGAAACACTTGATGACGTAACACCAAGATACGCGAGTCGGTGCCGCGGCCACGCTAGCCAATTCCTTTGTTCTCTCGGAAAGTAAATAACTGACCACTGTGTTGTTAATTCACGCAGCAGAGCAACGTCGTAACCGTTGAAAAGAAATGAAAGAAGAACACTGATAGTATCACTAAACGGAAAGCGTAAAGCTTTACCTTAAAAAACGTATCAGTAGGCACAAAAATATCCGATTTTTATGCGAAAAATAGGCGAGGCAACTGCCCACGCCAAAATAATATTGATAAGAATGTCCAAACGTTCTGATTGGTTTAACATATCACCTGACTAGTTTGTTTAATCTGATTGGCCAAGGATCAAAGATACAAGGTTACATACAACTAGGAACGAAAATCAATGTCAATCTGAAAATGACATAAAAAACTTTATGTGTGCATAAACTTGGTTATGTGTATAAAAAACCGAATATCCAGGAAAGGCCGGTCAACGTGGCAAGCTTTGCAAAGATTTTTAAGTAATTGCGTTTTGATTTGAACAGTGGTTGCCCTTTTAATCCTGAAAACAACCACACCGAACATAGAAAAGTTAGTCACAAGAATTATAAATATGGGCAGCGCAAACGTGTATCCCACCATCTCTCGTCTTGAAATATAACACGTGCCGCCTCCATAACCTACTTTCTCATTACCGGTATCCACGACGACAACGATTATGTAGACTACAACAAAAAACAACGACCCAACAATGGCATATGTGGTGTATATGCAAGTTTGACAGATATAATTAGTTCTAAATGACTTAACTTGCATGTTGGTAAATGCGCGGAACACGTGACAACAACAGACGTTCATCCAAAAGATAACCAACAGCCAGAAGAAATGCACGAGCGCCCCGATAAGCTCGCAAGCCCGTGAAGGTCCATTGGAGTACTGTTCTTTGCCAAACTGGAATAAAACTTGCGTTGTAATCAAACTGACAACTAAACCCATGTTGTTTATTCCAGGCTGAGTTCGAAGCTCCTTAAACAAGCAATAAGTTACCAAGGTAATCAACAGACACGTGGCAGATAGTATCATACATAAAAGACCCAGTATGCCACTTGCTGTAATGCTGTGGTTTCTTTCCATTTGTTCAGTTTCTTTCTCTTTATATAGCTTTCGATAGACCGACCAACACACTAGGTAAGTGTCTTCGGACAAATTTGAATTCTGGGCAGAAACATATTTACTTTCAATAATTGCGCCGTTTTGCAAACGGAAACTATGATTTTCCTCTGGTTTAATTTCAGTTGAGTTTAACATTATCAGCGGACATTTGAATTTTGTAGTGAGAATTGCAATGGGGGCGTAGTCAACATATTCCAAGCGGTACACAAATGCAGTAAATTGTGCTCGTTTTAAAGGCTTATTAGACGTTGGATCGTTGACATCAATGTGCATATCACTCGATGTGTCTGTCATAGAAAAGTCAACGAATTCCAAACGAACGGTATATGTTGTCAAAGTTGCATTCGATACCATAACTACATCAGTCTCATCTGCGTTTAAGGCCTCGTCAAGTGACGCGACTTTGTACTGATTCCAGCGACTATTCTTTAAGTTCATTTCAATCCTCACAAGAAAGTAAGCTAGATCTGATTCGAACAGAACGGTGAATCTGTAAACGGCTTCATAGATTCCCCACATGTGAAGCATTTCTGTGACCTTGCTTTCTATGAAATCCACGACCAAGACGATCTTCATGTAAAGTTGTTGAAGGTGTGAACTTCAAATAATATATATATGCCACCCCTCCAAGTGTTTCCACCGCATTCACACAGTCGCTGCCATTGAATCGCTTTGGAAAGCGACAGAAGATGTTCCTGCAATTCTCCTAAAATATAAAAGATTCTTTTCCAATATATTTTCTTGCACTGTTTACAATATTCTTACATCGGCGACATTGGTCGCAAGCATTGTATGTTGATGTAGATTACAATCAAAGAATAGTAGTCGAGTGGTAAACTTGGAAACCGGTCAGTTATATTATTTATTATTCATAAGATATAACCATATATATTGATATTTATTTAGAAATCATTTTGTTGAGTCTTATTAAACGCCTATTGCCTAGGGAGGTTACGTCTTAATTTCTTAAAACATATATCAATATTTCACAAACTGGATAAAATCAATAATAAATTTCAAATGTTATCAATGCAATATTTCAACTAGCGCAGTGCGTCCATTTGCAGAGACTTTCCCTCATCAAAAGTACAAGTCTCATCGTTGAGTGATTTTACAAAAACTCCAAGAAAATGTCGTTTCTTTCCCATCAAACATACTGAAGCACATTGTTAAATCGTGTGTACCGAATAAAGGTCATTGACTATTCATATGTACCAGGTCAATGTTGCCAGAAAATACTTGACTTATGTTTTATTATGAGCTAAATCTACCCCTAAGCGATAACTATAAGTTACGGATTTGAATAAATCAGTTTTTGAAGTCTAGCTAACTAGTTATGTATCATTTACATTATCGCGTGACTGTCATACACCTGGTCAGGAGCACACAAGGTGGATCTGTGTGCTGATGGATCTGTTTCTTCCTCGACCGGATTGAACGCCAACAAAGAGGCAAACTCTGGAAATACTCTGCTTATTCGTTTATCTAAACAATAAATATCTTCAGGAACAGCGTCGCGCATGTTGCAAAGAAAACAATTCACATTATTGTATTTGTACTTTTTATAACTGAAGAAAGATGTATATGCCCCACATGATTTTTCTATCAGTGGGTCATACGTCTCCCAAAGTCCCGTCTCGTTACATGTGTCGACGTCTGGAATGGTGCATTCTGAGACGAGCATTTCTTCCATTGGTTTGAATATCACGTTACATGTTGAAGACTGTAAGATGGCCTCAATAACACTTCCCATGTGCGATGCTTCCAAAATCTCAATCGCATCTCCTCTGTACGAGCATTGCAAATTGGCATCCCAGAAAATCTAATCTTTACTTTTAGTTCCGATTGTTCCATCACTATCTTTAGCAAAATTACAACGTGCACAATATTTGTTGGCGTATGTGATGTTCGTACTCCCGTCATAAACAGGCACGTTATATTCTAAACTATTTTTTGATGGGTTCTCACAAGATGAAATCACATCATATGCATTTATCTCAAAGTCTGGATGACATTTCGTTCGCATGTAATACGTGTCACCACTCTGTAGCAATTTAGATCCTTCGCGAAGCTGTGCTTTCTTACATGTAAAGTAACCGATATCTGCAAACAACAAAACGCATCGTTAAAATGTGAAATTAGCACACATGGACAATTAGTTACTTAATTCAATTTAAACTTACGATTCATTTTATGTGCACTCGAACAATCGACTTTCTCCGACTAACAGTTTTTAAGTTATGTGTGATATATAAAATATATCGGCGCGACGCTGGGATATAATGTCACAGTAGAGATGGGACAATCCAACACCATACAACTATTTTAGGACTCTTTGTGAAATATAAAATCTTGATAGTGGTTTAAAAATCGTTAATACATTTTATTTTCGTCTTTATAGAACAACTTGTTTATTTCTTTTTTATATATTCGATCACTTAGCCACCAAAGTCTTCCAGTTCATAATGTTTTGAAATAATTTTCAATTTAATCAAAAACGTTGAATGGCAGATTGTGTAACAAGCAAGCAGTGCACTTAACATGTCACAAAACGAACATTTGTTCGTTATGTTACTGGCAGATAAATATAGAAATTGTACAAATCATGGGAACAGATAAAACGTCATAATGAATAAAAGATAAAAAAGTACTGGCCATTAAAACACATTGTAAAGAAAAATAACGCTGAATGAAAAACACACGACACACACACACAAAAATAAGACAATTGTGTAAGAAAATTATAAATTCACTAATTATATCGATGACGAAACTTTTAATTACTTCCAAAATCTACCAATCTTGTTTTCTGGACCAACCACAATGTGTATGATCTTTATCTATTCCTTATATTTTGCAGCTTTTTTTCAAAAGGTACGCAACAGCAAAATGTTTCATCACGAACGTTTCATGTACCTCTCGAGAAAAACAACAAAAATTAAATACATACTAAAAACAAACGACTAAACAAGAAACGAAAGCAATTTGAAAAAACGAGTGTAAAGTACACAAATAAAACACACGTTTTTACCATCGGAATTGACTTTGTCTAAAATATCTGGACAACATGTGGCCGTCTTTGCACAGGATGTGACATCGCACGAACAACTTTCGCAGCACATCGTAGGAGGAAACGCCGGAAGCTTGAATGGTAGGTTGTCAACATACGTCGCCATAAGCTCGTAGTTTACAGTACCAGTCCTATTTCCACACGACAGAAAGTTGTAGCAAAAGCTTGCTCGTACAATTCCCATTATGGCAATTTCAGTGTCGTTGAATGAGCTGGGAAACGATGTCACTAACATAATATAATTAGTCAACAGCATAAGAATTATTTTGTGATTCATTTTTAAATATTTTGTAGTGATATTTGTGAAAACAAGTTTGTACTTAAGTTTCAAGTACGTGTTAATTTTTAGGCTCACAATTCAATATTAATTAAACTCGATCTTATATAAAACACTTCGAAATTAGTTTGTGAATATGTTATAGATCTAGTATAATTTGGATTGCAATGAACAACAAAGTTTAACAAAAATAATTATAATCCGTAACAAATAATGGTATCTATTTGGCTGTAATTTTCATCATGCAAAACAATTTTCTCATAACCTGTCCTAATGACTGGTCCTAATTTGATCTATTTCTCATTTTGTCTGGGTGAAGTTATATATGCAGCGAAACAGTGCGATTAGGGACTTGCTCCATATTCGACTCCATCACCTAATGACAATCTATAATAACAACGTTATGAATCACATGCAAAAAACGCATGAAGTATTAAGTAGATACCGTTTTTATATTTCTAGCTAAAATGATTAAATGTCATTTCATCGTCAGGGTCCGATGAAAGTGACATTTATACACTTTTTGAGCAATAGGATAGAAATCTTGTCAAAGACGGGCGCCCCTGGGTGTAAATTGTGAAGTATATTAAACTGTTATTGCTTTTTGGCAAATACCAATAAAAAAAACACAAATGAGGTAAATGGGTTTTCATTTGAGTCAGATAAATTGCAGAATAAATACGGGTTGATATTGGTTCAATAATTCGTTTCATTGTCTATGAAGATCAACATCATCGACAGAGTCATTAAATGTGATTATTGCAAATGACAAACTGTTCCCAGGATACCCAGAAGAGTGTAAAGCAATGGAAAAATATGTTTAATACAATCAGTGATGCAGACGCGCATACAGGACTTGGAGGAAGACGGGAATGAAAAATGAGAACCAGGCAACTCATAAACTGTCTGATGAGTGTCGTGGGAAAACCGGGCTTAATGCATGTGCGTAAAGCGTCGTCCCGGATTATAATGTGCAGTCCGCACAGGTTAATCCAGGACGGCACTTTTTGCCTACAGTGGATTTGTGTTTAGTAGAGACTTCTTGAAACGGACAAACGACATAAAAGCGGAAAGTGTTGTCCTGGATTAGCCTGTGTGGACTGCACAGGCTAATCCGGGACGATACTTTACGCACATGCATTAAGCCCGTGTTTCCCACGACACGACACGTATATTATATGCATAAACTATATATTTTGCAAAACAATAACTGTTTAAATATATAATAAAGTTAAGCATTTTTATAAATTCTAGTCGTGTACTAAACTTCTGTGAACCTGATAAGAAATGTTATAGTATGTCAGTCTCCGCTGATAGGGATTGTGAAGTAAGAACGTCAGTTGATAAATAGATATGATAAATAATAAATCAGTATAGTAGTAGTGACATATACCATACGGGATTAGTATGCGAGCTCAATAATAATTGATTCACAAACAGTAATTAAGTTGAATAATTAAGTTGAATAAGCGGTGGACTGGGACCGTTTGAACAACTGTCTCCATTGTTGGAATATAATTTTCGTTAATGACTTTAAATTCCTCGATTGATTTAGTATCAAATTTAATTGCCGCTACTTGAAATTAACCTAAAACCGTGACCGAGGTTTATTAAGATCGGTTGCTTCCTGATTCACTATTAAACAACCATAATATTTCAATGTTTCATTCGCAATAACAATAGGTACGGATTTTATTGTAAACATCATAGCCTATATACAATTGATAGAAACTGCGGAGTTCATTTAGAGTGGAGGAGTACAAGTATGCACAATGGTGTTACATAGTGTGGCCTTTGTTTTAGCGTGTTAGCTTTCCACGATCTCTCAAATGTTTGCGAACGAAGGATTGGGTTATATCGTAGGAAGCCCTAACAGCAGCGTAGAGCCCAACTATATCCAGATGAGGACATTGATCAATGACATCATGAAAGGCTATGACGCCATAATACGGCCTCGGCTGGCCCAAATGGAGTCCGTAATTGTGGACATTCGTTTTATTTCACATTCGGTTGTATTGATAGTCATGTCCAAACAACTTATGTCTTTGAACTGGTATTTCTAGATTCAGTGGCTTTTAAGGTGGTACGGGACGGCTTTTTCTGGTACCAACGTTATGTGGTTGCAGCTTTACAAATTCTGGTATCCTCAGTTACTATTCGACAAGGTTGGTTGTAATAACTTATTTAAGTAAGTGTATTAGGAATTCTAACATAACTAGCGAAGATATGTAAAGAAAAAAGAACTAGATATACAGGCAGATCATTCTAGAAAATAATCTTCTATTTATCGTTGTTCGTCGGCAAATAAACAACAGTTGTTTCTTTCTTATGCGCGGTTAATAAAAGCCTAACGCCCCAGAACTCCACATGGTTGTTTATTAGCCAATAAATCGAACATTATTTCTAATTTCAAAATCAAAATTTCAAAATCAAAATTATAAAACAATGTTTCATCCAAATGACGGCGTCATTCGCTTGTATTATCTTATGTATCTACACTGAAAGTATGCGATTTTTTTGTGAGTTTAAGGGATTGGTGACATCAAGATTGCCGAAAACAGATTTAAATGTTGTTATGGTGACATCGGATGGAAATGTCACGTGGTTGCCTTCTGGAACTTTAGGTACATCTGACAGTCTTGATTTATTATCAATGTGAAACGATTTTAAATGGTTTATTAGTAATATATCAATGTCAATTTATTTGCAGCAAAGTGACGGAATGATCAGTAAATAGCGCACATGTATTATGTTTATATATAGATCGGACACATTAACCTGACACTAACCTTAACGCATAAATATATTACAAATCCGTTACGATGAATTAATATACTAGTTTCCGTACAAGAATCGTTGAAAAAGCAGCCCACTGAAAGTACAGTTATGGAATCAAGTAAGCTTGTGAATTACGTGCACGAAACAAACGGGTAATTTATGCTAATAGAATTCACGACTGTCAGGTTAATGCGTCCGAGCTTTAATATAAAATGCCATACACTAAACTTGAAGTACTGTTAATCATTACGTTCTCCACAGCAGTTCCTATGTACGTTATTTTCAGCTTCCAGTGTGAGACTAAGACGCGCTTACTACTGAGACTTAGACGCGCTACTACCCGTTCGACACGCAAACGTGCACGATGCGAGTGTACGCCCATCAGACGCAGTCGGTCGTCGAGATGCGGACAGAGCCGGCAGATCTTACTGAAAATAGGGAAAATGCCGAATGGGAACTGGTGAATAACAACGGAGGTGTTCTTGAGTACAAAAATTCGCACTTGCTACACGTTCAGTTCAAGTTAAAGCGCCGTGAGGATTTTACTATCTTTACAATTTTAATACCAGTCAACGCACTTTCATTTCCAAACTGTCTCTCCTTTCTGGTGCCAATCGAACCAGGCGAGAAAGGTTCCCTGTCAGTCACTATATTCTTGTCCTTCTTGTTATTTATTTCCTTCATGTCAACGTCCTTACCCAACATTCCCACCTCTGATATGCCGCTATATATCATTTACCTTTGCATCATCTTGGTGTTCAGCGTCGTGCTCTTTATCTACGTCGTCATTCAGTCTCAAGTTCACTTCACCATCGGCTATGAGAAGTGTCACATTTACGCCAAGTTAAGACGTTTCCGATTCAGAAAATTCTTTGGAGGTACTGCGAAAAACAGAACAGAAGATATGCAAAAAGAAACCACTGTTAACGAAGATGTGAATACGGTAAAAAATAAGGGTTTAACAAGTAATAACGTTAAGCCAGAACTAAATCCGAAACCACAAGAGTGAGTAAGTCAGGGAATATGGTAGAATCTGTCTGCATTGCATGGACGGCGTTTCTTGTTGATGTTATTATGCTTTGCGTCAGTGCGACCTGCTTGTTTGTCAGCACAACCGTATTTTTCGCGATCATAGTCCACAACCGGTAATGGGACATGCTTGAACACTTTTAGAAACGTAAGCGTATTGGTTGGCTTTTTATTGGACATCGTGGAACTGCCCATTGGGATCGGCATTGAGGAAAGTTGCGATGTCATTGGTAAATATGGTATAAAACACGTGTAACACCCTTTGACCTCAATATATTATTTATTTAATGTCGCCCTGCCGGCTCGTTAAGTAACTAACATATTTCGGTCAAAGTATGCTTCAAGTATTACTTATTGAGTAATCTGGGTTTGAAACTTTTGAATATTTCTCGATTTTTCGTTATTTTATTGTATTTAATTAATAAAATTATTTTAGTATATATGACTATTATTGTATTGAATACAAGGTGTATTTATTTTTTTGTATTTGAACTGGTTAATGGTTTTAATGTTTTTGAAATTATCCTGTTTCCGATATAACCTTAAATATGTATTACTTGAAATATATGTATAGGATCCATAATACAGTATTACAAATTAAAATGAAACATTAAAAATGTTGTGCATGTATATATTATACTGGTTAATTAGATAATTTTATTGATAAATTATATTGCTGACAAGTGTTTTGAAGTTTATTAAAAGTAACCAAAATCATTTACATTGTATTATGAGATTTCATGTTTACAAGTTGCTATTTATTTTTATAGTTACTACACAAATATTACACGTTGCAAATTGAATTTTTCTTTGAATTTATATTGAAACTCGTAAATGCGGCGTTAATACCGATATTTGAAATTGACTATAACGAGCATTACCATGGCTTCTTAACTTGCAAAGAAACTGTTACACAAAATATCTTCAAAATTCATGAGTTTCCGGTAACGATAGTTTACGCTACGGCCTGGGTAGCAAATAAATACCCGTGTACCCGTGCTATCTTTATTTAAAACAGCTTTGCTATACTTTTAAGTTAAATTTCTGTTTCAGATATTTGACACAATGTGACAAATATATATATTTGGTACTTCGTAGCTATGACCAAACAATGCATTCCAGACAACTGTGTATAGTCAGCGCAAAACATCACCCAACGCAGTGGTCTCCTTGATACGAATAAACCGTAAGTTTGCATGGTAAACACTAAACAGAATCATCGAAACAATTTAAGCAATATGTTCGAGTAAAGTATATCACTGATAAATCAGGCATTTCTTGACCATTACATACGTGGTAAGTAGTTTATTAGGGGCATCCTTCAAACGTTTGTATTAGTTTGCAAAAATAGTAAAATACTGTAATTTATGATTGACTTGACCTACCGAGGACCAAATGTAATGACACATGAAGGGCTTTTTAGTGACCGGTGGCAGAAGCGTGGCAATTACAAACTGCTTTTTCACAGCGTACTTTTTCCGAGTAATTCTGATTGCTGGCTCAGACTCTCTGTTTTTGGTAAGATCTCTTCTATGTGACAAGCTTTTTTTTTCATCGAAAAAGGGGGTGGCCTGGGTGCCTTTTCACCATGGTCTTTTCTTGGTCTCACTCAGGTTAGAAATTTGTTTAGCTTTTTTTCGTATTTTGTCCCGGTACTTGTTTGCAACTAGCAATTCAGCGTCATTTTGTCTGTATCTCGAATGATGGAAATCAGCATGCTATGTTGATCATGTTACTCTTTAGGCCTTTCTTTTTGCTACTTTGGTCCAGGGATGTGCAACTCGTTGTTATTTAAACAGGAACTGACGACAGGCTAAAGAGGTGAAATCATATTTTTCAAACGCCTGTGAAGAATAGGTTCTCATTTGTCAGATTTATAAGTGTGAAGAATGTGATTGGCCAAAAAGGTGGTATGCGTACATATCACATTTTTCACATATTTTATGGTGAAATTTGTTTAGCTTTTTTTCGTATTTTGTCCCGGTACTTGTTTGCAACTAGCAATTCAGCGTCATTTTGTCTGTATCTCGAATGATGGAAATCAGCATGCTATGTTGATCATGTTACTCTTTAGGCCTTTCTTTTTGCTACTTTGGTCCAGGGATGTGCAACTCGTTGTTATTTAAACAGGAACTGACGACAGGCTAAAGAGGTGAAATCATATTTTTCAAACGCCTGTGAAGAATAGGTTCTCATTTGTCAGATTTATAAGTGTGAAGAATGTGATTGGCCAAAAAGGTGGTATGCGTACATATCACATTTTTCACATATTTTATGGTGAACTTGTATCACGACAATCGATGAAATCATTATTTGAAGCATAATTATACAGTAATAATCATCTTCATAATCATCGTCATCATCGTCGTCGTCATCATCATCATCATCGTCATCATCGTCATCATCGTCATCATCGTTGTCATAGTCGTCGTCATTATCATCGTCATCGTCATCATCATCATCATCATCATCATCATCATCATCATCAAAATTATTCCCGTCATCACCAAAAAGTGTATAATCATTATAGTTAACGTCATCCGAATTATCATCACTATGAGAAACAGAGCCCTATTTAGGAGCAACTAATGTATGCATGCGCTTAATCGTTAATCAATACGTTTGTAAGGTCTAATTAGGAGATAGAAATGCATACTCGCATGCATATTCGCGCACGTCCATACGAACATACACCATTTTTGAGATATAAACCAATGCACGCATCCAAACGAATGTACAAACAAACATACTATTTTGGATTATCAAAACCAAATTAACCATGCATATGTCCGCCCGAACTAGAATATACGTATACACCAACGTTAATATAATGACCTTATAAGAACTTGTTGGTACGTACGTTTAAACAGTACAGAAGCGTACCGTACCGTACCTCCCGTATCGTGTCGTACCGTACCGTATCGTTAGTACCTAACCGTACAGTACCGTACCGAACCGTACCTAACCGTACCTAACCGTACATAACCGTATCGTACCTACCCGTACAGCACCGTACCGTACCGTAATTTCCTATACCATAGCATTACAAATCATACCATATACGATCGTACATGCCATGCCATGCCATACCAGAGCAAACCGTACAGTACTTAACCGTCTGGTACCGTGCCTTACCATATCGCACCATACCATTCATACCATACCGTACCGTAAATCAACCAGTTTTTTCGGGCACATACAGTGTGAAAAATAGGATTATAATGTAAAAAATTCACTTTATTTAAATTTAAATACTTTATTATCCTGTATGAAGAATATGATTTGGGTTCATATTGAAAACTGCACTCGATCATTAATTTCACAGAAAATGTGAAAAATGAGATTGCGATGTGTGAAGAATGATATCCTATTGTTCACACCTCTGAAAAATGAGATCCTAATCTTCACACGTGTGAAAAATATGATTTGTGAAAAATATGGTACTACAAAGCGTGATTGAAATGTGCGTGACTAGTGCGTGGTAAGGAACTCCTGGGGACCGTTATCGCATAGTATGCTCGTGGTAAGGAACTCCTGGGGACCGCTATGGCATAGTTTGGGCGTGGTAAGGAACTCATGGGGTCCGCTATGGCATGGTATGTGCGTGGTAAGGAAATCCTGGGGACCGCTATGGCATGGTAGGTGCGTGGTAAGGAACTCCTGAAGACCGCTATGGCATAGTATGTGCGTGGTAAGGAACTCCTTGGGACCGCTATGGCATAGTATGTGCGTGGTAAGGAACTCCTTGGGACCGCAATGGCATAGTATGTGCGTGGTAAGGAACTCCTGGAGACGGCTATATCATAGTATGTGAGTTATTGCAGTGTATCTCCCAAAGTTTACATCATTTCACAGTCAGTGTGAAACAGTGTACAATAACGATCTATGAAGAAACGAGACTGTTCGTTTATAAACCAACAAATGCATCAGTTTTAAATATTCATGTTGGATATTCAATTGTAATTCTTTACAAACATTTACAACATACGCCGAATATTTTTAAAAAAGATATTTCTTGTTTATATGTTGTTTGATTTAAATATGGATGAATTTGATATCCAAATGTAAATTTTCTATTGAACTAGTCAATGATTTTAATGCCCCCATAATTGATAAATCATTAAAACGTTAACGTCATCGAAACCAAATTCATCCATATTTAAATCTTCCAAAATATAAAGATACGAAATGAAACAATGTCCAGTTTCTTTTTTTCTATTAGTATATAATATGTTACATATTATATATAATACATTGTATTTACATACATACATGTTATTACATTAATTTAAGTAAAAAGTATATGTAACTTTGAACTGTAAGACGTTTTCGCAAAAAATTAGAAAATACTAAAATGGATAAATTAACATTTCCTGCAAAAAGAATGTGTGAAAGATGTGAACATGGGTTTCACTAAGACGTGCGTCTGCTTTCTGCTAAATGTGCGAAATTCGTGGTAACAAAGAAACTTTACCCTTAATTTACAATAATTGACACGTGCATGGCTTCAATTTACTTTGCAATTCATATGAATATTCCAACAAAACGTCCATATTCGAAAGTCAATTACAACAGAACAGTCAAAATATGCTACGTATGATATTTTACCATATTCTTAGTGTTACTTTGGCCAGTAACACAGTCCCGCCAGCCCAATCAATCAACGTCACGTACGTTTCCAATGCGTACATTTGGCCAATCTAAACCGGTTCAGAGATCACTTCAAGCGTCTTGGTTCAAAGCTAACTCTTGGCTTCATTACGATGAGTCACGTGGTTTAGCCTTCTGTCAAGTGTGTATGGTAGTACGATGGGACGGGAAGCTATCAACGTCAGCACTGGACAATGCTTTTATAGTGACAGGGTTTTCCAACTGGAAACACGTGACAACGCGGTTCAAGCGACACGAATGATCTGGTTGCCACCGTGAAGCTATGGAAAGGGTGGTTACCCTACCAAAAGTTACGAAAGACGTGGGAGAGATGCTGTCCTTAACTCACACATGATATTATTATTAATTTTGCCGCACCACTCTAAAAATGCCGGCGACGGGCCTGAAAGTAATTACTGTCACATTGATCCGTGTGCCGTACCTATACCTACGTGGACATTGAACTGTTATCGCGTTGCCATGGTGGCACTGTGCGATACGGGCACTGTAATTACCTGCACGCAAGCCTCTGAATGGGTAACATAAACAATGCAAGACCTATGTACTGATCAGCGACCAGTTGGGAGCCCTGAAGTACGATTGTCAGATCGTTAGAAGAGGACTTTGATACAGTTTTGCTTAGTTTTAATGGCCAATTAATCGGGTGTTCTATACAGTTTTACATTTCACGTTCCATAGATTATATACCAAAATTATAGTAACTTAATCAACACTGAAACACTCTTAACAGGTTTCGGTGGTGGGGTGGGGGTGGGGTTGGGGGGGGGGAAGGGCTACTGGACTACGATGTAATAGCTAATATTTGTTGTAGTAGTCAGAATTTTAGCAACAACAAAAACAACAACAACAACAAATACAACGACAGAAGACAATCAACATAAAATCATTTTGACAACCAGTTTTTAATATATTTGGAATGTTCATTAATTATAGTATTAATGAGTCTGATTTTACTGTATATAGAGTATTACTATATAATATGAACCTACATATAGTTGTGTCTATTTGTTAAAAAACATTTTTATTTTAATCTAAGAGTGTGTTTTTTCATAATGCGATCTATTGATTAATGAACACATCGTGGCATCAGTCTTCAGAGTAATTGGTAAAGAGTAATTGGTATATATGATCCCGAAATGCTATTTCCAGAAACAGACACATGTGATAGACACATTATTTCGTAATAGGCTTGATTTTGTGGCCGCGAATTATTTCCAAATACCATAAGAAGTTTGAATTTGGTACTTGTTGCAATAAAATGTTGCTATTGATCTGAATTAGGAGAAACAAAAGCTGGAGATAACTGATCAATCGATGTATACATAATTAATTTATGTTCTTGGAAAAGGAGGGCTGATCCGAAAGTTGCGAAATGATACACACAGTAAACGATTGTCTCTTGACTGTCGATATTCAACAGTGTAAAATACTTTTATAAACATCTCCGAAGTAGTTTATTGTCAACGTAAGTTATTTTTTCGGCATAGCTGTCTAACACAAATGCGGCTTTTTATAGTGTGCACATATAGAAGTGGCATTTGAAAGTTGTATTGATTGACATCGTTGCAAAATGACATGTGGCACCCCGTCGTTTTTACCAGTGTAGTACGAATTACCCGATGCAATATTAGGATTTATTCATTCGGGACTATTGGCTGGAAATTTTCACAACACTTGATTGGATATTGAGAAAGGTCAAAAGTTGGGTTAGACAGCATCGTCAGGCGCAGAAAAAAGTTATATCAAAACGCTGACAGCGTAGAAAGCCTATTGGCGACAAAAGAAACTAAAAGTATGTGAATTATGAGTACTTTTTTGCTAAAAAGAAAACATTTGTTTGAATGAAGTTCAATCTCCCACCTTCAAACTTGATAATATTGCTTCGTATTCAATAGTACACTACATCATTATAAAAAATAATCAATCAATAATCAGTAAATAACGATTTTTTATTAAGCTTATTATCTAATGCAAACGGAATTATATACATGCTAGTTAACATGTCAAACTGCAACGAACCATGCAGAATAACCGATGAAGCGTGGTAGTTTGGAGCATCGATTGTTAGTGATTCGTAGCCTACTATGTCAAACGAAGATCATACGATGCGTGCTCTCGATTTTTCAGACTACAGTTTAACATTGTTATATTGCAGTAATTTTTGCCAAAATATTCAGAATAAGAATCGGAAACAAGAAATAACACTTTCCAACGAGTCAAAAATAATCGAAGTAGCGCATTAATTTAGTTGTCTTGTCTTAATCCAGGATACCCAGGTGAATATTTCGGTTACATACAAGACAAAAGCGAAAATTTGAGTGGCAATAGTTTGACGTCTTATTTTTAAATAAATAGACATTTTTAGAAACTGTAATTGTAATAAATCAACAGATATACACATTATTATTCGCATGACATACGTTGTCTTAAATAAATAAAAGGTAAGAAAACAGACGTAAATTTTTGCTGTTTTGATTTCGATTTACTGACTCGTAGCCTGCAAATAATAGAAATAGGTTTCCGCAATACCTGTTTTGGAAATTACCCTCTCAACAGACCGTTGGCTTCCGCTCACAGTCTACAAACAAAATCACACCGGAATGACCTGACACTATGCGCATTTGCCCTTGGTGGTGCATATAAAGTGTAATTGATTTCAAATTGTTAGTGTCTGGAATCTTGCGCGGAAACAAACATTCAAATTATTATATTAAAATGTTCTATTTTTATATGAAAAGAAAAGAAATATATACCTGTATTGGAAATTACCCTTTTAATTATCCTTCCGCCAACAGTCTAAAAAGAATAAATGAAGCCACGACTCGGTATACTGTACTAGTTCGTATACCAGTGTTTCTCAATCGTCCCTCCTTCATATTTGCTAAAATATTGCCGCTCGGTTAAAAATGGTTCCGCACCGAGGTTAATATTTAATGGACTTTATTAGGAAATACATTTAAAAATCTTCTTGTCTCAAACTACAAGCCTAGAGTTTTGATATTTGGTAAGTAGCATCACTCTACAGTCCTTTAACTATTAAAACTATTAAAATGATACTCATGGGCTAAAATGGTCCACCCTGGGTCTTTTTTTATTTTTATATCGACCTTTAATAGGAAAAAAACCCCCGTCAAAAATATGTTTGTCCGAAACTACTAAAACTATCAAAGTCCTAAGCCTTTCATATTTAGTGTGTAGCCTTGGCTTATGGTCATGCTCGAAAATTATAATAATGATGCTTCTTGGTTAACAGTTATTCAGATTGTATCCGAGTGTAATAATTAGATATACATGTTCGAGTATATTAGAAACAAATTTAATTTGCACGTGATTAGCTTTTGTGTAAACGTCTGTTGAGAGAAAGTCGAAAGACAGCTTTCCAATATGTATCCTTTCAGGATACAATTAATGGCGATAACCGTTAGGTAACACCAGTGCTTTCTGCTTTAGGGTGATTTATTTTATCCATTTGCACATCTAAAAATGAACCCACCTCCATTGGAGCATTGTGAATATATTTAAACGATTTTGTCAACATTTATTTCGCACGTTATAGAAATATTTGAGCACAGTTATGAAAACCAGTCAATCACGTGGAATTTTTCATATGATAGAGGTCGTTATGGAATCAGATTGTCATTGCCATGGGCGTTTGTGTCGTGTGATACTCGTATAACACCAACTAAGTTTTCAGCATCGTATTTATACTAATGGTTTCCGTGTGGCAAATTTGTTTTGGATTTGTGGAAAGTTACAGTGATTTTGTGCTTATGTTTATAAAAGTCGTATAAAACACGAATTGCTCAAGTGAAAATCAAACAACATGAATTACACAGTTTGTCCCATACTTTTGTCATTCTTCTTAAATCTTGTTGGGTCATCAGATTCTTTAAACGAAACGGAAGTCGCTATCATGGACTTTGTAAACAGAAGATTTTGTGATAACTACGTGTCGTGCGGGAATACGATAAACATCACAAACCATAAGCTTGTTCAGACCTTTGTCGACAGCTTACATAGCCCTTTGCCGGTAATTCCCCCGATGGGGTGTTGTAAAGACTGCTCTTGTGACGTCACCTCCTGTGCAAAGACGGGGACGTGTTGTCCCGATGTTTTGGACAAAGTCAATTTGGATGGTAAATTTGGTTTTGCTGAATTAGAATCATATTACGAGGAGTTTTTACTTTTTCCTTATCAGCACTATGAATGTCAATACTGTTTTCTTCGTATATGTAATTTGATGTTTATTACAGACAGGCTTCATGTTCTATGATTACATGTAAACTATTCCAAAAGTAACTTTAATGCCTCCAAGCATCCTATACATTAGCTATCGAAACGAATTTATTGAAAACTACTAAACCGAACTTGTTTATCATGTTATATGTGTACAGTGGAGGTAAATATCCAAGTTTCATTTATTTCTCATTACTTGGTATGTCAAGAATTTGGCTTTCAATGAGAGATAGAATCATTAACAACTGTTATGATTTTGACTATTAATGCAACATTACATTTGGCATAAGAGTTTTTTGTTAATAAATTGTTAAATATTCTACAGAAAAATGTTCCTGAAACCATTTTTTTTTTCAGTTAACGTGTCGTCACTTGAATTGGTTGTTGGCAATTGAAAATATTTTATCACATGCTATAGCTTGTTTTCCGTGAAACACAACCACAACGAATATTTTTATCATACACACGTGTAAGATAATATTTTGTGCGTTTTTATTGGCTACATATTCTTTGAGTGACCAATTGCATGACGTCATTTTGGTGAAATGACGTCGTCCACATGAAATGACGTCACGTCAGTACGCAATTTTTAGAATTTATAAGCATGTTTTGGTAAAACTATAAGTTTGTTTTTTCGTTCAAAAGCATTTGATAAAAAGGATCTGACACTCATTGTCAGGTCATACCATATATTTTATTAAACTCGTGCAGGAAATTCGTTAGTAAGCTCGCCAAAGGCTCGCCTAACAAGAAAATTCCTGAACTCGATCAATAAAATAAGGTATGACAACTCGTGTCAGATCCTATATTACCGATTAATACAACGATGCTTAACCAGTCATGTACCATAATGTAAACATTAAGAACATTATGTTGTCTTTTTATTATTTAAATATAGTAAGATTTGGACTTATACAAAATGTCAAAGATAAATGTTGTTCGCCGCTTTACGACGTTGACATACTGCGCAATGTAAACACGCGTTAATTAAGTTTTGGAAACAGGAGACATATGTATACAATTTTAATAGCGCAAAGTATGAACGTTTCTCTGTTCCATAATTTGTGTGACAATGGCGATGTTTACTCTGTTTTTCTTGAAAAAGTGATATATTGATCTTAGGTTGTCGTATTTTCTCCTAATTTGGAATCAATACATTCACAAACATATGTCAGAACATACGAACAAAACAAGAAAAGAATAATCTGCATTTCTGGTTACCATCACCAAACGAAGTCTTTATTTTCCTAGCCAATGTTTGGATTAAAACAATTTGCATGTCAGTCTTTTTGGGGTTTATAGGAAAATCACATTTAAGATAAAGTTTTATCCGCTATTAATACTGCTTATTTTAATAAAAGCTTTCCTCCTTAGATATAAACTACCTATCGTGTGAGGTAGCCCAGCTACGAAAAGAAGGCAGGTGGTTGCAGAAAGGAGATACCTATTACATGCGCATTAAGTGTCACCCAGACTTTGTGAAAAGGCATGTTGGATCAGAAGTGATCTTTTTGTGTGAAAACAGACCTGAAAACAGTCTGGAAGCTAATGTTCCTGTCCTTGACACACGGACTAATATCACATACACCAACAAATATTGTGCGCAATGTAACTTCGCGACTGGCAGTGATGGAACTGTCCCAATCACAGGCAGTGATTTAGTGTTCTGGGATGCTAGTTTGCAGTGCTCTTACACTAACGAAACGACTGCCATTTTGAAAGCATCGAACCAGGACAGCGTTATGAAAGCCGTCTTGCAGTCGTCGACCTGCAACGTGATATTCAAACCGAAGGCTGCCAATGTAATACACACCTCACAATGTAAGGAACCGGAAATAGACAAATGCAACGTCAGTGGCGAATTGGACAAGTATGACCCTTTTTTAGAAAAGGCATGTGGAGTATACATGTCTATTTTCAACAGGAAATTCAAGAATGTATTCTGTTTTATGTGCAACACAAATTTCTATGCAAATTTAAACTACTGTAGGGTAGTTAGAGTCAATAGTATGTTTCCCGAGTTTTCATCGCTGTTGGCATTCACTCCAGAGGAGGAAGAAACATTACCGTCTGTTCCTCAACCGCGCGGCTGTTCCCAGGAAGAGGTGTATGATGAACATGAGGTAATCGAGTACAATAAACCATAAAATATATTGTGGAAAAAGAAATCCTTAGCAAAGGTTCTGTTGCAACATCTTCTATATATAATATTGTAGTATTTCGAGAAGACTCGATAGATAATTTCTCTTCAATATTGGTCAATTCACTTTACTTTAATTTTACGTATTGGAAATGCGCGATATTTCTGTGATACCTTTAATACAATATAATGCAGCTACATGATTAATAGTGTATATATAGGTATGAGTCAGACGACTAAACGTATGTGCCCGGACAAATCGTGAGATCAGCTACTAATTTAAACAAATATAATTGTTTTCATCATATTTTTTTCACGAAACCTGCCGAAACATATTGTGCCTTTTCCCAAAGCGATACAATGGCAGTGACTGTGTGAATGCGGTGGACACGCTTGGTGGTGTGTCATACATATTATATCTAAGATTCACACCCTCCACAGTATTGCATAACGATCATCTTGTTGAATCCGTGACTTGGCTTGAAAGCAAGGTCACAGAAATGTTACATCTGTGGGATCTCTATGAAGCTGTATACAGATTTACAATGCTATATAATACAAACGAAAACATCAGAAAGTATACTGATAATTCAGTTCATGTGTCAAGCATGAAAGATTTTGATACGACGCTGACAGATACACCATTAACACCAACTGTTGCACCTCCATTTTCACCTGATGTACCTATATTTTCACCTGATGTACCTACATTTCCACCTCATGTTCCTACATTTCCGACTGATGTATCTACATTTCCACCTGATTTACCTTCATTTCAACCTGATGTACCTACATTTCTACCTGATGTACCTACATTTCCACCTGATGTTCCTACATTTTCGACTGATGTACCTTCATTTCCACCTGATGTACCTACATTTCCACCTGATGTACCTACATTTCCGCCTGATGTACCTACAGTTTGCCCTGATGCACCTCCATTGCCAACTGATGTACCTCCACTTCGAACTGATTTACCTTTAGATTCAGCGGCACACTATGAGACAATTGGATATTTCGTTGTCAGGATTGAAATGAATTTACAGAACAAACACTCGGATCAATACAGAGTCTCCTCGGTGGACCAGGCTCTTGAGTTTGATGATACTAGCGTGGTTCTAGCATCCAATATATCTCACTTGAATGTTACATTTGATCTTGATTTCGAAGATTACTTCATTTCAGATGTGTCAAATCAGTTTGAAGTTCACATGTTCGATCCAGTTACTGAACATTTTTTGAGACAAGTATGTACTTCATTTGGATTTCCATTAGATGATGCTGACAAAACCTCCAGTACAGTCCTAACCGCGAGATTTAAATGTCCCCTAATTGTTTTAAATTCTACCGAAATTCATCCTATTCAAAAACGCGCGTTTCAACTGAAAAATGGTGCATTGATTGACCGTAAATATGTCTATGCCAGTAATGTATCTAATCCAGACGACAGTGAAACGTTTCAAGTCTGCTGGCCAGTTTATCAACAATCTTACAATGATAGTAACAATGGAAAATCTGAAGAAACTAAAGAAAAAAGACCAATATCTGCGACTGGCATAGTTGGCCTAGTGTGCATGGTCCTATCTCTCTCATGTCTGTTGATATCTTTGGTCACCTACTGCTTGTTCAAGGAGCTACGCACTCAACCTGGGATAAACAACATCGGTTTAGTTATCAGTCTGATTATAGCGCAAGTTTTATTCCAGTTTGGCAAAGAACAGTACTCCAATGTACCTTCACCGGCTTGCGAGCTTATCGGGGCGCTCGTGCATTTCTTCTGGCTGCTGGTAATCTTCTGGATGAACGTCTGTTGTTGGCACATGTTCCGCTCATTTACCAACATGCAAGTTAAGTCGTTAAGAAGTAATTATGTTCGTCAAACCTGCATATATACAATATATACCATTGTTGGATCGCTGTTCTTTCCTGCAGTCAATATAATCGTAGTCGTGGTGGATACAGACAATGAAAAAGTAGGTTATGGAGAAGGAACGTGTTATATTTCTAGACGGGATATGGTGGGCTATACGTTTGCTCTTCCAGTTTTTCTTATTCTTATTGCGAATTTTTCAATGTTTGGTATAGTTGTTTTCAAGATTAAAAGGACCCCAACTGTTCAAAGTTCAGCCGTATCAAAACGTAATTATTTAAAAATTTACGCAAAGCTCGCCTCACTGACCGGCCTTTCCTGGCTATTCGGTTTCATCTATACATATACGGGAATAGAGGTATTTGTATATTTGTTTATCATTTTATCCAATGGGCAAGGCGTTTTTATATTTATCTCATTTATTTGTAACAAGCGTGTGTATAACTTATATAAAATTAAATTATTTGGCCAGCAACCTGTAAGAAAGGCAACATATCTCTCGTCAATATCTAGGACACAGACAGAACACAATGTTTAGAGGAAATATTGAATTTGATGCAGTGACTCAGTTGTGTGCTTGTTCATCCATTCACATGTTAAAGAAATTGTCAATATAATCGTAATTATATTGGTGTTTTTGTATTATGTGAAGTCGTGTTTTGAATCTTTATAATGTGCAAAACATGAAATAATACAGTGAACTAATATGAAGTCAATGCTGTTTTAGTGATATATTTTCCACTATGTAGTATGATTCTGTTACAAATTGTAAATACAATTATCATTATGCTTTCACTAGTAGTTATTATTGTGTAAGTTATGCGATAAAGAATTGAATTGTATTTGTATTTTTTCTCTAAATAATGAATATAAATGTATAACTATTACTATTATCCAGTGCCTCTACATAATTTCGCTTGAAATATATTGTATCTCAATCTAACGGTAAAACTTTTTAATGCAGAATACACTTAATGGATACACTGAATATGCCGTGTCGCCCTAATTTTTAGGGCATTATTTACGATTTTGGAGCATGCGCGTTAATACATATGAGGCGTGTCGTGGGAAACCGGGCTTAATGCATGTGCGTAAAGTGTCGTCCCGGAAAATAATCTATGAAGTCCGCACATGCTAATCCGGGACGGCACTTTCCGCTTTTATGGTATTTTCTGTTTCAAGGAAGTCTCTTCTAAACATAAATCCACCGAAGGCGAAAAGTGCCGTCCCGGTTTAGCCTGTGCGGACTGCACGGACTGATCCGGGACGACACTTTACGCACATGCATTAAGCCCGGTTTCCCCATGACGCGCCTCGTATATTTTTTATTATGAAACATTATAATTGCTGTAGAAAATAAAAATGTACTATGTGATGATAGAATTGTTGTACCGTAGCCTAGTATCTTACGAATACATTTCACATAGCGCAAATATTATCATACTGTGAAATATTTTCAGCCAAACGTTAGTATGGAATGCTTGTGATACTGGTTCTTTAACATGCTTTATTTCTTTTGTTGAATATATTTGTACAGTTATATATTGAGAGGGAACGGGTTTTGTCAGTGCCTTATTGTTCAATTATGGCCCTATGTTGTGTTTTCTTATATTGTGTATTAGTATGTTTGCAAATTATTTTGTTTTATTAGAATACTGTGAAGTGTTTAACTTTTGCATTTAAAAAACACAAACAATCGAACTGATTTTTCAGAAATGAATATAAACTTGCTTGTATTCACTGTACTGTTGGCATGTCTGACTAAATATGTATATAATATTAAGCGCATGTAAACATATTCATTTAAAAAACAACAGCGCGTAAACAAGAGTTACTTACATTCAGTATCTGAATCTTTGGTGTCTATTTATACGTGTAACCTTCTGAATATTGTATGTTGTCTAAGAGTAATATGTTGTGCATTGTGGTATTTAACGGTAGGCCAAATAATGAAATGAATGTGGTTATTGAATGTTATTGATATTTACACAAATAGATATTGTTTCCCAGAGGGGATTACATACCCATTAATGGTGAATGTAATAGTGTTCATCTGTCACGACTGTGACTTAATAAGTACTTCGGAGGCGGTAGCGAGTCATTTATAATTAATGAATTTAGTTTTAGTTAAATGAAGTGAGAATAAACACATAATGTAAATGTCATCATTGTATTTCAGAATTCCAATACCTCATAAATATACAAAGAGAATAATATCATTCATGTATCAATAAGTTCATACCAAAATCATAACATCAGTAAGTTCACAATAAATAAATGGGAAGTTCTTTTCTAATTTTATAAAATAACCCTTAATAAAATCATTTTTTCTGTCTTTCTTGTTATCTCAGGTACCGACCCAACCGTTCAGAGTCTTATACAAAAATCTTGGCCTTTTATACTGCCTGCAGAAATTCTGCCATCGCAGAATTCTGCTAAAATTTAGAACGTTATAGCGTGGAAAGCAGAACACTTGCAGAAAAAAAATCAAACTACCGAAGTATTAAAAGTTTCATTATAAATCAACAATAAATAACATACATAATCAATTATCTGCATTATTACAATTTTCACAAGTGTTATATATTAAAACAATAAAATAAATTACAATGAACAGTTTGACAGGAGTTTGTTATTTTTGTTTTTCACGCGAACCAATGACGTAATACACACTACAGCGCCACCTAGGGTTAAACATCACCATGTTAACATGCGTCCGATAGCTTTACAAAGATTTCTTTGCAAGTAAAGGGAGACAACCCGATTAGATATTTTGTATGCTTGGCTTACAGTGTGGTTCTATAATAGTATAAGGGAGGTAACTCCTGTTGACTAATAAAAGGTAATTGCAGAACTACTCCCCTTTAAACTGTGTATAGCTTGTTATTTGATTTCTTTATATAAGAACAGTGTGCTTTTATGTGAAATGTAAGAAAACCTCAATATTATTATTATATATTATGGTATTATTGTGCTCTCTAGTGATAAATATGCAGAGTATTTGTTTGTATAAAGTATTATAACATAACACAGTTTTATACAATAGTATATTGTGTTTTATGAAAGTTATTGAACTGTTTTACAAATTTTGCTATTTTTAAAGAATAGATTTTTATTATTAGCACCGCACCCACACTGCAAAGTTTTATGTATGTAATTTTCCCGCCATATTAAGGGAATTGTTTAGTTTATTATATTTATACAAAGTATTTATGTTAAGCTGTGTGCTCGGGCAATGGTTTTCAACCGAAGTCCCGAGGGTAAACAACCCCAATGATTCATTACAGAAATTTGGATGAAGACTCAAACAATCATGTAGCTGGAAATCCAAGTAAATGTACAAGTCTGTTAACAACATTTCGTTATACTACCATATAGATTATCAGCCGATAGCATTCTTAACATGAGTTAAACCAATCAAATCACAAATCAAGTTTACCCCACCCACTCGGGTTCTGACGAGTTGCACATCTGCGTGCACATACTTATCTTAGTGAAACATTCATCCAGACATGTCACATTTACAATGTTATGACACACTTACTGGACTGAACTCAAAACCATTGGTGAAGACGGAGTCATGGCTTTATTCAATTTTAAGGACCATTTTGCAGACAGGACGTGGAAAACTGCATGTTTCGCATAAATGTGAATATGAAATTCTCGAAAATATAATAACTTGTTGTTGTTTCTTTGTGCTACAACTGTTGAATCAACTATTGAATCCAGCAAGTTATTATGAGTATCCTGATTAACAAATGACCTCTTGTAATATTCAGTTACCGTCATTTCAATTCATACGGCTTGTAGTATTATGCAATTTAGCCAGACGTTGACGATGAACATGCGGCTTGTGAGTGTGGCTATGGGGACACCATATGATGCTCATCACTTAATCACAAGATCATCCTGTGCTATCTTTATGTAAATAACTAAAGATGTTTAAAGTTGTAAATATCGTTTATGAAATGAATACACGTTCGTCGCACCTTTTACCTTGATGTATGTCGCACAAACGCAATAAATAATTTGATATAAATGATATTAAACGCCACCAGTTGGGACAGGACTTATGTCTATGTTTTCATCAGAGTTAAAGGCAATATTCATCCGACTCGGAAGTTAAAATACAATTTAATCATTTGAGCAACAAAAGTAAAATAGAGCGATTTCTGCATCTGTGCTTGTGTGTGTGTAATTCTTAACGCTGTGACAATTGTATGTGATTTGAAGAAAATGTCGAAACAGGAACTGACATTGCATTTTCGATTCTCTTTCCTTCATACGTTAATGTAAAGATTAATGTCATAGCCACATGTCATTCCTGCAAATAGGACATGCTAATGGGTAAACTATGAAACCGTGATTGACATATATTGAGCGGCCACGACCTTTAATTTTTCTATGAATGAAGTAAATGGTTGCCTAGCCAGTGAGCAAAGCGTTCCATAAATTTGGTACGAACATTGTATAATGTTTAGCTGTGACTAGATCTAAACAGGAACAAACTTTACTGCACCTTTTTTTTTCATTATTGATGCCGGAGACTAATAAAACATGTGCTGCATATTCACTCTTATCTTGTTAATAAACTATATAAATAGAAGCATTTAGTGATGCTGTTTCTTGATCCATTTCACGAAAGTAAATTGTTATTATGTCTGTCCGACAGAGCATGACGACATACGGTGACAACTTGCCATTTACACTGCCGACTACACCTTTCTTGCTCGTAAGACCGAGAATCCTGCAAAAAGACGTTCACCCTTTTGTCGTACGTTACGACAATCTCAAAGCCTGTGGAAAATGTTTGTGTTTGATGTGGTATCTTACGCTCGAATGATTGTTATAAGCGTGTAGGATCTAGCAAAAAATAATGTTTTGAACTCATGTGAACAACTACCTAATACATGTATAAACTAATCAATACAAAACGACCAATTAATGGACGATATTGTTAGATTTGAAAAGTTAAAAAAATAAGATCATAAGAATTGGGTCAATGTAAATCGACGACTATTTTAATTAAATATGTATAAACATACAGAGTTATTTGAAGTGCCTACATTGTTGTATCGCTGTTATCGTTGTTTTCAACCTCATGAATGTTTCAATCCTTTTCGAAATAAATGCTGCTATACATTTTATTAAGTATGTAATCAGGAAGTTATCATTGTTAATTACTGAAATAATTTATATATAGCATGACAACATAACGTAATGTATTTCTAATGGACTTCTTCTAAGGACTATGGGACACATAATGTTGTGAAGTCATTGGCTCAATGTTCTCATTTTGTCTCTCTATATTTGGTCAATAATTTACCCTAATGTATAAAATAAACAGAGTGGGTGGGGGGTGATGAAGGATAGTCCAATTTCTGCTATTTTGTCTTTCTATATTGGGTCAATAATTTACCCTAATGTTAAAGTTATCAAATCAACAGAGTGGTTCAAAAGATCGGCCAACTTCTGCTATGACATTCTCCTCAAATTGCTTCAAATCCCATTGTTTTTATAGCATTAATTCGTCAATGTTTATTGATTTAGGTTTCATCAAATGGAATCGCCAGTATCACCATTTATAATAATAAACAGCGGCGGCATCATTAATCAGTCAATTATGCAGAATCCACATATATTTTTTCTACGGAATTATGTTTTTTTCCGTCCTCAGAAATTCCATATATGCAGGAAATTAGGCAGTTCATTATCGCCCTAGCAGTTTATTATCGCCCTAACATGTTAAAAGTTCTGTAAATAACAAACAATAAAACAAGCAAAATTACTTGATAGTTATGGATGACGCAGTACATCAACATTGAAATTCGATGAAATAGGTCGTTCAATGGGTTTAACGTCACCGTAGGTTATTCCAAAATATGAACATGTTTTGGTGGATGAATGACAGAAGAAATGAATGCTTTAGGTTTTCCCACACTAATGGTCATAATCACAAATGCGTTTAATTTTTTTCCCATCATAATCTACTATCAATAAGACACTGTATTTGAACATTTTAAGACTTTTTACAGTGTAATAAAAAAGTTATTAGCATTTTTTAATGCCACCACCTTGGTAAAAAAAATTCTCGAGCGGACATGATCTCATATTAGAAAAAGCTACAAAACATGAAATATGAACATGTTTTGGTGGATGAATGACAGAATAAATGAATGCTTAAGGTTTTCACACACTAATGGTCATAATCACAAATGCGTTTAATTTTTTTCCCATCATAATCTACTATCAATAAGACACAGTATTTGAAAATTTTAAGACTTTATACAGTGTAATAAAAAAGTTATTAGCATTTTTTAATGCCACCACCTTGGTAAAAAAAATTTCTCGAGCGGACATGATCTCATATTAGAAAAAGCCACAAAACATGTTCATGTTTTTTATTTTCAGCATATTTTAAACTTCATAGCAGTTACATGGACATCTATAAGCAGAATAATAACAACTGTGTGATGTTTTATGTAAACAATATAAAGAAAAAAATATGTACAGTGCCCCTATCGAAAATAAGGACAAATTCAACTAACTTGAAAATGCGTGTCCATACTTTAAAGTCAGTTATGATCATATAATTAAAGGCTATAGGTGAATATAGCCCATCAAAATTATGTACATACATATGCAAATGAATTACCAAAAAAGTACGAACTTTCATCGTCATATAACAGAAATATTTGCAGCTATAGTATACAGGGATAGGTTTTGAATACCTAATACAGTAACTTGCCAAATGCTGTTTTCAGTACATATCACAACTGAACATGTCACAAAACTTCATAAATTCTAATATTCTGATTCCAATAACAGCTTGGTAACTTAAACTATTATTTTAGACAACTAATACAACTAAATACTGAACCTTGTTGCTATAATTAAGTATTAAAGTCACTCGGAAAACAGTCGTCGGAGAAAACTATAGTGGACACAAAATGTCAACATACCGGACCCATGAAATCCAATAAGAGAAATAATTATCCAACCATCTATTAACGTAGTATTTACACACAAAAAATACTGACATGCTTGTGTTGCAAAGAATCAAATTATTTAAAATGAATCCTGTAACAACAGTGGTCGAGGTTAACACATTACGAAGGGTAAAACACAAGAAGAACTGAAAAGTTTTAGTTTCTGTTGAACTAGCATATATCTCTTTATGTAGTTTAAAATTACATTTATTTCCATTTATATACATTTAAAAAAGACTATATATTATCATACATAAAATATACAACTGTGTGATGTTAACAGCAATCATATATTGACAAATACGCAAAATGTTAAAGTACCCCATCTAAAAACAAATTATAGCACTTTTATAAAATGTGCTTTCAACTTCAAATTGAATTCTGGACTATTGTTCATGGCCTTCAAGTGTATTTGATTGTCACAAACTCTAGTTTATTAATATTTCTTACTTAATTAAGTTGAAATAAATGTTTAATAGCTTTATATGTAATTTTGGATTAGATTAAACACTGAAACGCTGTGTCTGCTCTCTAAGTCCAACAGTTTTTATTCGATCTTCACCAAACTTAATGAAAACCGTTAAGGTTGTAATATCTTCGCCCAGTTTGATTATCAACCAACCCGCTTTAGGAACTGAAGAGTTATGGCCCTTGATTTATATACAATTGACTTTTTAGCAGTTTACACTCTTTATGTCCAACAATTTTTATCCGATCTTCAACAAACTTGATATTTTAAAGATTGCTTTTAACCTAGAAGGGGCATAACTGTTTTACAAAAAGCTCTTGTTTGAAGGTTATTTTGACATTATATATGTAGACGCATTATATGCATGACAAAACGCGCGTCCGTGTCTTTGCTTATACTGCATTGTCCGAGATTTGACTTGCGTGCGTCTTCGAAGAAATAGTATTTTCGGTTGATTTCCTTGTTCCAAAAAACTTTAGCTGTATAAGTCATACACGCGCTTGTTACAAATGAACGCGATCAATATGACTACACCCTGTCCATTAGATAAAACAATAAACAAATAGACAAATATTTCTATTCCCGTATATGTGTATAAAAAACCGAATATCCAGGAAAGGCCGGTCAACGTGGCAAGCTTTGCAAAGATTTTTAAGTAATTGCGTTTTGATTTGACTGAACTATGAACAGTGGTTGCCCTTTTAATCCTGAAAACAACCACACCGAACATAGAAAAGTTAGTCACAAGAATTATAAATATGGGCAGCGCAAACGTGTATCCCGCCATCTCTCGTCTTGAAATATAACACGTGCCGCCTCCATAACCTACTTTCTCATTACCTGTATCCACGACGACAACGATTATGTAGACTGCAACAAAAAACAACGACCCAACAATGGCATATGTGGTGTATATGCAAGTTTGACAGATATAATTAGTTCTAAGTGACTTAACTTGCATGTTGGTAACAAGCAATAAGTTACCAAGGTAATCAACAGACACGTGACAGATAGTATCATACATAAATGACCCAGTATGCCACTTGCTGTAATGCTGTGGTTTCTTTCCATTTGTTCAGTTTCTTTCTCTTTATATAGCTTTCGATAGACCGACCAACACACTAGGTAAGTGTCTTCGGACAAATTTGAATTCTGGGCATAAACATATTTACTTTCAATAATTGCGCCGTTTTGCAAACGGAAACTATGATTTCCCTCTGGTTTAATTTCAGTTGAGTTTAACATTATAAGCGGACATTTGAATTTTGTAGTGAGAACTGCAATGGGGGCGTAGTCAACATATTCCAAGCGGTACACAAATGCAGTAAATTGTGCTCGTTTTAAAGGCTTATTAGACGTTGGATCGTTGACATCAATGTGCATATCACTCGATGTGTCTGTCATGGAAAAGTCAACGAATTCCAAACGAAAGGTATATGTTAACAAAGTTGCATTCGATACCATAACTACATCCGTCTCATCTGCGTTTAAGGCCTCGTCAAGTGACGCGACTTTGTACTGATTCCAGCGACTATTCTTTAAGTTCATTTCAACCCTCACAAGAAAGTAAGCTAGATCTGATTCAAACAGAACGGTGAATCTGTAAACGGCTTCATAGATTCCCCACATGTGAAGCATTTCTGTGACCTTGCTTTCTATGAAATCCACGGATTCGTCAAGACGATCTTCATGTAAAGTTGTTGAAGGTGTGAACTTCAAATAATATATATATGCCACCCCTCCAAGTGTTTCCACCGCATTCACACAGTCGCTGCCATTGAATCGCTTTGGAAAGCGACAGAAGATGTTCCTGCAATTCTCCTAAAATATAAAAGATTCTTTTCCAATATAGTTTCTTGCACTGTTTACAATATTCTTACATCGGCGACATTGGTCGCAAGCATTGTTTGTTGATGTAGATTACAATCAAAGAATATTAGTAGAGTGGTAAACTTGGAAACCGGTCAGTTATATTATTTATTATTCATAAGATATAACCATATATATTGATGTTTATTTAGAAATCATTTTGTTGAGTCTTATTAAACGCCTATTGCCAAGGGAGGTTACGTCTTAATTTCTTAAAACATATATCAATATTTCACAAACTGGATAAAATCAATAATAAATTTCAAATGTTATCAATGCAATATTTCAACTAGCTCAGCGCGTCCATTTGCAGAGACTTTCCCTCATCAAAAGTACAAGTCTCATCGTTGAGTGATTTTACAAAAACTCCAAGAAAATGTCGTTTCTTTCCCCATCAAATATACTGAAGCACATTGTTAAATCGTGTGTACCGAATAAAGGTCATTGACTATTCATATGTATCAGGTCAATGTTGCCAGAAAATACTTGACTTATGTTTTATTATGAGCTAAATCTACCCCTAAGCGATAATTATAAGTTGCGGATTTGAATAAATCAGTTTTTGAAGTTTAGCTAACTAGTTATGTATCATTTACATTACCGCGTGACTGTCATACACCTGGCCAGGAGCACACAAGGTGGATCTGTGTGCTGATGGATCTGTTTCTTCCTCGACCGGATTGAACGCCAACAAAGAGGCAAACTCTGGAAATACTCTGCTTATTCGTTTATCTAAACAATAAATATCTTCAGGAACAACGTCGCGCATGTTGCAAAGAAAACAATTCACATTATTGTATTTGTACTTTTTATAACTGAAGAAAGATGTATATGCCCCACATGATTTTTCTATCAGTGGGTCATATGTCTCCCAAAGTCCCGTCTCGTTACATGTGTCGACGTCTGGAATGGTGCATTCTGAGACGAGCATTTCTTCCATTGGTTTGAATATCACGTTACATGTTGAAGACTGTAAGATGGCCTCACTAACACTTCCCGTGTGCGATGCTTCCAAAATCTCAATCGCATCTCCTCTGTACGAGCATTGCAAATTGGCATCCCAGAAAATCAAATCTTTACTTTTAGTTCCGATTGTTCCATCACTATCTGTAGCACAATTACAACGTGCACAATATTTGTTGGCGTATGTGATGTTCGTACTCCCGTCATAAACAGGCACGTTATATTCTAAACTATTTTTTGATGGGTTCTCACAAGATGAAATCACATCATATGCATTTATCTCAAAGTCTGGATGACATTTCGTTCGCATGTAATACGTGTGACCACTCTGTAGCAATTTAGATCCTTCCCGAAGCTGTGCTTTCTTACATGTAAAGTAACCGATATCTGCAAACAACAAAACGCATCGTTAAAATGTGAAATTAGCACACATGGACAATTAGTTACTTAATTCAATTTAAACTTACGTTTCATTTTATGTGCACTCGAACAATCGACTTTCTCCTACTAACAGTTTTTAAGTTATGTATGATATATAAAATATATCGGCGCGACGCTGGGATATAATGTCACAGTAGAGATGGGACAATCCAACACCATACAACTATTTTAGGACTCTTTATGAAATATAAAATCTTGATAGTGGTTTAAAAATCGTTAATACATTTTATTTTCATCTTTATAGAACAACTTGTTTATTTTTTTTATATATTCGATCACTTAGCCACCAAAGTCTTCCAGTTCATAATGTTTTGAAATAATTTTCAATTTAATCAAAAACGTTGAATGGCAGATTGTGTAACAAGCAAGCAGTGCACTTAACATGTCACAAAACGAACATTTGTTCGTTATGTTACTGGCAGATAAATATAGAAATTGTACAAATCATGGGAACAGATAAAACGTCATAATGAATAAAAGATAAAAAAAGTATTGGTCATTAAAACACATTGTAAAGAAAAATAACGCTGAATGAAAAACACACGACACACACACACACAAATAAGACATTTTTTTAAGAAAATTATAAATTCACTAATTATATCGATGACGAAACTTTTACTTACTTCCAAAATCTACTAATCTTGTTTTCTGGACCAACCACAATGTGTATGATCTTTATCTATTCCTTATATTTTGCAGCTTTTTTTCAAAAGGTACGCAACAGCAAAAAGTTTCATCACGTACGTTTCACGTACCTCTCGAGAAAAACAACAAAAATTAAATACATACTAAAAACAAACGACTAAACAAGAAACGAAAGCAATTTAAAAAAACGAGTGTAAAGTACACAAATAAAACACACGTTTTTACCATCGGAATTGACTTTGTCTAAAATATCTGGACAACGTGTGGCCGTCTTTGCACAGGATGTGACATCGCACGAACAACTTTCGCAGCACATCGTAGGAGGAAATGCCGGAAGCTTGAATGGTAGGTTGTCAACATACGTCGCCATAAGATCGTAGTTTACAGTACCAGTCCTATTTCCACACGACAGAAAGTTGTAGCAAAAGCTTGCTTGTACAATTCCCATTATGGCAATTTCAGTGTCGTTGAATGAGCTGGGAAACGATGTCACTAACATAATATAATTAGTCAACAGCATAAGAATTATTCTGTGATTCATTTTTAAATATTTTGTAGTGATATTTGTGAAAACAAGTTTGTACTTAAGTTTCAAGTACGTGTTAATTTTTAGGCTCACAATTCAATATTAATTAAACTCGATCTTATATAAAACACTTCGAAATTAGTTTGTGAATATGTTATAGATCTAGTATAATTTGGATTGCAATGAACAACAAAGTTTAACAAAAATAATTATAATCCGTAACAAATAATGGTATCTATTTGGCTGTAATTTTCATCATGCAAAACAATTTTCTCATAACCTGTCCTAATGACTGGTCCTAATTTGATCTATTTCTCATTTTGTCTGGGTGAAGTTATATATGCAGCGAAACAGTGCGATTAGGGACTTGCTCCATATTCGACTCCATCACCTAATGACAATCTATGATAACATCGTTATGAATCACATGCAAAAAACGCATGAAGTATTAAGTAGATACCGTTTTTATATTTCTAGCTAAAATGATTAAATGTCATTTCATCGTCAGGGTCCGATGAAAGTGACATTTATACACTTTTTGAGCAATAGGATAGAAATCTTGTCAAAGACGGGCGCCCCTGGGTGTAAATTGTGAAGTATATTAAACTGTTATTGCTTTTTGGCAAATACCAATAAAAAAAACACAAATGAGGTAAATGGGTTTTCATTTGAGTCAGATAAATTGCAGAATAAATACGGGCTGATATTGGTTCAATAATTCGTTTCATTGTCTATGAAGATCAACATCATCGACAGAGTCATTAAATGTGATTATTGCAAATGACAAACTGTTCCCAGGATACCCAGAAGAGTGTAAAGCAATGGAAAAATATGTTTAATACAATCAGTGATGCAGACGCGCATACAGGACTTGGAGGAAGACGGGAATGAAAAATGAGAACCAGGCAACTCATAAACTGTCTGATGAGTGTCGTGGGAAAACCGGGCTTAATGCATGTGCGTAAAGCGTCGTCCCGGATTATAATGTGCAGTCCGCACAGGTTAATCCAGGACGGCACTTTTTGCCTACAGTGGATTTGTGTTTAGTAGAGACTTCTTGAAACGGACAAACGACATAAAAGCGGAAAGTGTTGTCCTGGATTAGCCTGTGTGGACTGCACAGGCTAATCCGGGACGATACTTTACGCACATGCATTAAGCCCGTGTTTCCCACGACACGACACGTATATTATATGCATAAACTATATATTTTGCAAAACAATAACTGTTTAAATATATAATAAAGTTAAGCATTTTTATAAATTCTAGTCGTGTACTAAACTTCTGTGAACCTGATAAGAAATGTTATAGTATGTCAGTCTCCGCTGATAGGGATTGTGAAGTAAGAACGTCAGTTGATAAATAGATATGATAAATAATAAATCAGTATAGTAGTAGTGACATATACCATACGGGATTAGTATGCGAGCTCAATAATAATTGATTCACAAACAGTAATTAAGTTGAATAATTAAGTTGAATAAGCGGTGGACTGGGACCGTTTGAACAACTGTCTCCATTGTTGGAATATAATTTTCGTTAATGACTTTAAATTCCTCGATTGATTTAGTATCAAATTTAATTGCCGCTACTTGAAATTAACCTAAAACCGTGACCGAGGTTTATTAAGATCGGTTGCTTCCTGATTCACTATTAAACAACCATAATATTTCAATGTTTCATTCGCAATAACAATAGGTACGGATTTTATTGTAAACATCATAGCCTATATACAATTGATAGAAACTGCGGAGTTCATTTAGAGTGGAGGAGTACAAGTATGCACAATGGTGTTACATAGTGTGGCCTTTGTTTTAGCGTGTTAGCTTTCCACGATCTCTCAAATGTTTGCGAACGAAGGATTGGGTTATATCGTAGGAAGCCCTAACAGCAGCGTAGAGCCCAACTATATCCAGATGAGGACATTGATCAATGACATCATGAAAGGCTATGACGCCATAATACGACCTCGGCTGGCCCAAAAGGATTCCGTAATTGTGGACATTCGTTTTATTTCACATTCGGTTGTATTTATAGACATGTCCAAACAACTTATGTCTTTGAACTGGTATTTTAAGATTCAGTGGCTTTTAAGGTGGTACGGGACGGCTTTTTCTGGTACCAACGTTATGTGGTTGCAACTTTACAAATTATGGTATCCTCAGTTACTATTCGACAAGGTTGGTTGTAATAACTTATTTAAGTAAGTGTATTAGGAATTCTAACATGACTAGCGAAGATGTGTAAAGAAAAAAGAACTAGATATACAGGCAGATCATTCTAGAAAATAATCTTCTATTTATCGTTGTTCGTCGGCAAATAAACAACAGTTGTTTCTTTCTTATGCGCGGTTAATAAAAGCCTAACGCCCCAGAACTCCACATGGTTGTTTATTAGCCAATAAATCGAACATTATTTCTAATTTCAAAATCAAAATTTCAAAATCAAAATTATAAAACAATGTTTCATCCAAATGACGGCGTCATTCGCTTGTATTATCTTATGTATCTACACTGAAAGTATGCGATTTTTTTGTGAGTTTAGGGGATTGGTGACATCAAGATTGCCGAAAACAGATTTAAATGTTGTTATGGTGACATCGGATGGAAATGTCACGTGGTTGCCTTCTGGAACTTTAGGTACATCTGACAGTCTTGATTTATTATCAATGTGAAACGATTTTAAATGGTTTATTAGTAATATATCAATGTCAATTTATTTGCAGCAAAGTGACGGAATGATCAGTAAATAGCGCACATGTATTATGTTTATATATAGATCGGACACATTAACCTGACACTAACCTTAACGCATAAATATATTACAAATCCGTTACGATGAATTAATATACTAGTTTCCGTACAAGAATCGTTGAAAAAGCAGCCCACTGAAAGTACAGTTATGGAATCAAGTAAGCTTGTGAATTACGTGCACGAAACAAACGGGTAATTTATGCTAATAGAATTCACGACTGTCAGGTTAATGCGTCCGAGCTTTAATATAAAATGCCATACACTAAACTTGAAGTACTGTTAATCATTACGTTCTCCACAGCAGTTCCTATGTACGTTATTTTCAGCTTCCAGTGTGAGACTAAGACGCGCTTACTACTGAGACTTAGACGCGCTACTACCCGTTCGACACGCAAACGTGCACGATGCGAGTGTACGCCCATCAGACGCAGTCGGTCGTCGAGATGCGGACAGAGCCGGCAGATCTTACTGAAAACAGGGAAAATGCCGAATGGGAACTGGTGAATAACAACGGAGGTGTTCTTGAGTACAAAAATTCGCACTTGCTACACGTTCAGTTCAAGTTAAAGCGCCGTGAGGATTTTACTATCTTTACAATTTTAATACCAGTCAACGCACTTTCATTTCCAAACTGTCTCTCCTTTCTGGTGTCAATCGAACCAGGCGAGAAAGGTTCCCTGTCAGTCACTATATTCTTGTCCTTCTTGTTATTTATTTCCTTCATGTCAACGTCCTTACCCAACATTCCCACCTCTGATATGCCGCTATATATCATTTACCTTTGCATCATCTTGGTGTTCAGCGTCGTGCTCTTTATCTACGTCGTCATTCAGTCTCAAGTTCACTTCACCATCGGCTATGAGAAGTGTCACATTTACGCCAAGTTAAGACGTTTCCGATTCAGAAAATTCTTTGGAGGTACTGCGAAAAACAGAACAGAAGATATGCAAAAAGAAACCACTGTTAACGAAGATGTGAATACGGTAAAAAATAAGGGTTTAACAAGTAATAACGTTAAGCCAGAACTAAATCCGAATCCACAAGAGTGAGTAAGTCAGGGAATATGGTAGAATCTGTCTGCATTGCATGGACGGCGTTTCTTGTTGATGTTATTATGCTTTGCGTCAGTGCGAGCTGCTTGTTTGTCAGCACAACCGTATTTTTCGCGATCATAGTCCACAACCGGTAATGGGACATGCTTGAACACTTTTAGAAACGTAAGCGTGTTGGTTGGCTTTTTATTGGACATCGTGGAACTGCCCATTGGGATCGGCATTGAGGAAAGTTGCGATGTCATTGGTAAATATGGTATAAAACACGTGTAACACCCTTTGACCTCAATATATTATTTATTTAATGTCGCCCTGCCGGCTCGTTAAGTAACTAACATATTTCGGTCAAAGTATGCTTCAAGTATTACTTATTGAGTAATCTGGGTTTGAAACTTTTGAATATTTCTCGATTTTTCGTTATTTTATTGTATTTAATTAATAAAATTATTTTAGTATATATGACTATTATTGTATTGAATACATTGTGTATTTATTTTTTTGTATTTGAACTGGTTAATGGTTTTAATGTTTTTGAAATTATCCTGTTTCCGATATAACCTTAAATATGTATTACTTGAAATATATGTATAGGATCCATAATACAGTATAACAAATTAAAATGAAACATTAAAAATGTTGTGCATGTATATATTATACTGGTTAATTAGATAATTTTATTGATAAATTATATTGCTGACAAGTGTTTTGAAGTTTATTAAAAGTAACCAAAATCATTTACATTGTATTATGAGATTTCATGTTTACAAGTTGCTATTTATTTTTATAGTTACTACACAAATATTACACGTTGCAAATTGAATTTTTCTTTGAATTTATATTGAAACTCGTAAATGCGGCGTTAATACCGATATTTGAAATTGACTATAACGAGCATTACCATGGCTTCTTAACTTGCAAAGAAACTGTTACACAAAATATCTTCAAAATTCATGAGTTTCCGGTAACGATAGTTTACGCTACGGCCTGGGTAGCAAATAAATACCCGTGTACCCGTGCTATCTTTATTTAAAACAGCTTTGCTATACTTTTAAGTTAAATTTCTGTTTCAGATATTTGACACAATGTGACAAATATACATATTTGGTACTTCGTAGCTATGACCAAACAATGCATTCCAGACAACTGTGTATAGTCAGCGCAAAACATCACCCAACGCAGTGGTCTCCTTGATACGAATAAACCGTAAGTTTGCATGGTAAACACTAAACAGAATCATCGAAACAATTTAAGCAATATGTTCGAGTAAAGTATATCACTGATAAATCAGGCATTTCTTGACCATTACATACGTGGTAAGTAGTTTATTAGGGGCATCCTTCAAAAGTTTGTATTAGTTTGCAAAAATAGTAAAATACTGTAATTTATGATTGACTTGACCTACCGAGGACCAAATGTAATGACACATGAAGGGCTTTTTAGTGACCGGTGGCAGAAGCGTGGCAATTACAAACTGCTTTTTCACAGCGTACTTTTTCCGAGTAATTCTGATTGCTGGCTCAGACTCTCTGTTTTTGGTAAGATCTCTTCTATGTGACAAGCTTTTTTTTTCATCGAAAAAGGGGGTGGCCTGGGTGCCTTTTCACCATGGTCTTTTCTTGGTCTCACTCAGGTTAGAAATTTGTTTAGCTTTTTTCGTATTTTGTCCCGGTACTTGTTTGCAACTAGCAATTCAGCGTCATTTTGTCTGTATCTCGAATGATGGAAATCAGCATGCTATGTTGATCATGTTACTCTTTAGGCCTTTCTTTTTGCTACTTTGGTCCAGGGATGTGCAACTCGTTGTTATTTAAACAGGAACTGACGACAGGCTAAAGAGGTGAAATCATATTTTTCAAACGCCTGTGAAGAATAGGTTCTCATTTGTCAGATTTATAAGTGTGAAGAATGTGATTGGCCAAAAAGGTGGTATGCGTACATATCACATTTTTCACATATTTTATGGTGAACTTGTATCACGACAATCGATGAAATCATTATTTGAAGCATAATTATACAGTAATAATCATCTTCATAATCATCGTCATCATCGTCGTCGTCATCATCATCATCATCGTCATCATCGTCATCATCGTCATCATCGTTGTCATAGTCGTCGTCATTATCATCGTCATCGTCATCATCATCATCATCATCATCATCATCATCATCAAAATTATTCCCGTCATCACCAAAAAGTGTATAATCATTATAGTTAACGTCATCCGAATTATCATCACTATGAGAAACAGAGCCCTATTTAGGAGCAACTAATGTATGCATGCGCTTAATCGTTAGTCAATACGTTTGTACGGTCTAATTAGGAGATAGAAATGCATACTCGCATGCATATTCGCGCACGTCCATACGAACATACACCATTTTTGAGATATAAACCAATGCACGCATCCAAACGAATGTACAAACAAACATACTATTTTGGATTATCAAAACCAAATTAACCATGCATATGTCCGCCCGAACTAGAATATACGTATACACCAACGTTAATATAATGACCTTATAAGAACTTGTTGGTACGTACGTTTAAACAGTACATAAGCGTACCGTACCGTACCTCCCGTATCGTGTCGTACCGTACCGTATCGTTAGTACCTAACCGTACAGTACCGTACCGAACCGTACCTAACCGTACCTAACCGTACCTAACCGTACCTAACCGTACCTAACCGTACATAACCGTATCGTACCTAACCGTACAGCACCGTACCGTACCGTAATTTCCTATACCATAGCATTACAAACCATACCATATACGATCGTACATGCCATGCCATGCCATACCAGAGCAAACCGTACAGTACTTAACCGTCTGGTACCGTGCCTTACCATATCGCACCATACCATTCATACCATACCGTACCGTAAATCAACCAGTTTTTTCGGGCACATACAGTGTGAAAAATAGGATTATAATGTAAAAAATTCACTTTTTTTAAATTTAAATACTTTCTTATCCTGTATGAAGAATATGATTTGGGTGCATATTGAAAACTGCACTCGATCATTAATTTCACAGAAAATGTGAAAAATGAGATTGCGATGTGTGAAGAATGATATCCTATTGTTCACACCTCTGAAAAATGAGATCCTAATCTTCACACGTGTGAAAAATATGATTTGTGAAAAATATGGTACTACAAAGCGTGATTGAAATGTGCGTGACTAGTGCGTGGTAAGGAACTCCTGGGGACCGTTATCGCATAGTATGCTCGTGGTAAGGAACTCCTGGGGACCGCTATGGCATAGTTTGGGCGTGGTAAGGAACTCATGGGGTCCGCTATGGCATGGTATGTGCGTGGTAAGGAAATCCTGGGGACCGCTATGGCATGGTAGGTGCGTGGTAAGGAACTCCTGAAGACCGCTATGGCATAGTATGTGCGTGGTAAGGAACTCCTTGGGACCGCTATGGCATAGTATGTGCGTGGTAAGGAACTCCTTGGGACCGCAATGGCATAGTATGTGCGTGGTAAGGAACTCCTGGAGACGGCTATATCATAGTATGTGAGTTATTGCAGTGTATCTCCCAAAGTTTACATCATTTCACAGTCAGTGTGAAACAGTGTACAATAACGATCTATGAAGAAACGAGACTGTTCGTTTATAAACCAACAAATGCATCAGTTTTAAATATTCATGTTGGATATTCAATTGTAATTCTTTACAAACATTTACAACATACGCCGAATATTTAAAAAAAAGATATTTCTTGTTTATATGTTGTTTGATTTAAATATGGATGAATTTGGTATCCAAATGTAAATTTTCTATTGAACTAGTCAATGATTTTAATGCCCCCATAATTGATAAATCATTAAAACGTTAACGTCATCGAAACCAAATTCATCCATATTTAAATCTTCCAAAATATAAAGATACGAAATGAAACAATGTCCAGTTTCTTTTTTTCTATTAGTATATAATATGTTACATATTATATATAATACATTGTATTTACATACATACATGTTATTACATTAATTTAAGTAAAAAGTATATGTAACTTTGAACTGTAAGACCTTTTCGCAAAAAATTAGAAAATACTAAAATGGATAAATTAACATTTCCTGCAAAAAGAATGTGAAAGATGTGAACATGGGTTTCACTAAGACGTGCGTCTGCTTTCTGCTAAATGTGCGAAATTCGTGGTAACAAAGAAACTTTACCCTTAATTGACAATAATTGACACGTGCATGGCTTCAATTTACTTTGCAATTCATATGAATATTCCAACAAAACGTCCATATTCGAAAGTCAATTACAACAGAACAGTCAAAATATGCTACGTATGATATTTTACCATATTCTTAGTGTTACTTTGGCCAGTAACACAGTCCCGCCAGCCCAATCAATCAACGTCACGTACGTTTCCAATGCGTACATTTGGCCAATCAAAACCGGTTCAGAGATCACTTCAAGCGTCTTGGTTCAAAGCTAACTCTTGGCTTCATTACGATGAGTCACGTGGTTTAGCCTTCTGTCAAGTGTGTATGGTAGTACGATGGGACGGGAAGCTATCAACGTCAGCACTGGACAATGCTTTTATAGTGACAGGGTTTTCCAACTGGAAACACGTGACAACGCGGTTCAAGCGACACGAATGATCTGGTTGCCACCGTGAAGCTATGGAAAGGGTGGTTACCCTACCAAAAGTTACGAAAGACGTGGGAGAGATGCTGTCCTTAACTCACACATGATATTATTATTAATTTTGCCGCACCACTCTAAAAATGCCGGCGACGGGCATGAAAGTAATTACTGTCACATTGATCCGTGTGCCGTACCTATACCTACGTGGACATTGAACTGTTATCGCGTTGCCATGGTGGCACTGTGCGATACGGGCACTGTAATTACCTGCACGCAAACCTCTGAATGGGTAACATAAACAATGCAAGACCTATGTACTGATCAGCGACCAGTTGGGAGCCCTGAAGTACGATTGTCAGATCGTTAGAAGAGGACTTTGATACAGTTTTGCTTAGTTTTAATGGCCAATTAATCGGGTGTTCTATATAGTTTTACATTTCACGTTCCATAGATTATATACCAAAATTATAGTAACTTAATCAACACTGAAACACTCTTAACAGGTTTCGGTGGTGGGGTGGGGGTGGGGTTGGGGGGGGAAGGGCTACTGGACTACGATGTAATAGCTAATATTTGTTGTAGTAGTCAGAATTTTAGCAACAACAAAAACAACAACAACAACAAATACAACGACAGAAGACAATCAACATAAAATCATTTTGACAACCAGTTTTTAATATATTTGGAATGTTCATTAATTATAGTATTAATGAGTCTGATTTTACTGTATATAGAGTATTACTATATAATATGAACCTACATATAGTTGTGTCTATTTGTTAAAAAACATTTTTATTTTAATCTAAGAGTGTGTTTTTTCATAATGCGGTCTATTGATTAATGAACACATCGTGGCATCAGTCTTCAGAGTAATTGGTAAAGAGTAATTGGTATATCTGATCCCGAAATGCTATTTCCAGAAACAGACACATGTGATAGACACATTATTTCGTAATAGGCTTGATTTTGTGGCCGCGAATTATTTCCAAATACCATAAGAAGTTTGAATTTGGTACTTGTTGCAATAAAATGTTGCTATTGATCTGAATTAGGAGAAACAACAGCTGGAGATAACTGATCAATCGATGTATACATAATTAATTTATGTTCTTGGAAAAGGAGGGCTGATCCGAAAGTTGCGAAATGATACACACAGTAAACGATTGTCTCTTGACTGTCGATATTCAACAGTGTAAAATACTTTTATAAACATCTCCGAAGTAGTTTATTGTCAACGTAAGTTATTTTTTCGGCATAGCTGTCTAACACAAATGCGGCTTTTTATAGTGTGCACATATAGAAGTGGCATTTGAAAGTTGTATTGATTGACATCGTTGCAAAATGACATGTGGCACCCCGTCTTTTTTACCAGTGTAGTACGAATTACCCGATGCAATATTAGGATTTATTCATTCGGGACTATTGGCTGGAAATTTTCACAACACTTGATTGGATATTGAGAAAGGTCAAAAGTTGGGTTAGACAGCATCGTCAGGCGCAGAAAAAAGTTATATCAAAACGCTGACAGCGTAGAAAGACTATTGGCGACAAAAGAAACTAAAAGTATGTGAATTATGAGTACTTTTTTGCTAAAAAGAAAACATTTGTTTGAATGAAGTTCAATCTCCCACCTTCAAACTTGATAATATTGCTTCGTATTCAATAGTACACTACATCATTATAAAAAATAATCAATCAATAATCAGTAAATAACGATTTTTTTTCAAGCTTATTATCTAATGCAAACGGAATTATATACATGCTAGTTAACATGTCAAACTGCAACGAACCATGCAGAATAACCGATGAAGCGTGGTAGTTTGGAGCATCGATTGTTAGTGATTCGTAGCCTACTATGTCAAACGAAGATCATACGATGCGTGCTCTCGATTTTTCAGACTACAGTTTAACATTGTTACATTGCAGTAATTTTTGCCAAAATATTCAGAATAAGAATCGGTAACAAGAAATAACACCTTTCCCAACGAGTCAAAAATAACCGATGTAGCGCATTAATTTAGTGGTCTTAATCCAGATACCCAGGTGAATATTTCGGTTACATACAAGACAAAAGCGAAAATTTGAGTGGCAATAGTTTGACGTCTTATTTTTAAATAAATAGACATTTTTAGAAACTGTAATTGTAATAAATCAACAGATATACACATTATTATTCGCATGACATACGTTGTCTTAAATAAATAAAAGGTAAGAAAACAGAAGTAAATTTTTGCTGTTTTGATTTCGATTTACTGACTCGTAGCCTGCAAATAATAGAAATAGTTTTCCGCAATACCTGTTTTGGAAATTACCCTCTCAACAGACCGTTGGCTTCCGCTCACAGTCTACAAACAAAATCACACCGGAATGACCTGACACTATGCGCATTTGCCCTTGGTGGTGCATATAAAGTGTAATTGATTTCAAATTGTTAGTGTCTGGAATCTTGCGCGGAAACAAACATTCAAATTATTATATTAAAATGTTCTATTTTTATATGAAAAGAAAAGAAATATATACCTGTATTGGAAATTACCCTTTTAATTATCCTTCCGCCAACAGTCTAAAAAGAATAAATGAAGCCACGACTCGGTATACTGTACTAGTTCGTATACCAGTGTTTCTCAATCGTCCCTCCTTCATATTTGCTAAAATATTGCCGCTCGGTTAAAAATGGTTCCGCACCGAGGTTAATATTTAATGGACTTTATTAGGAAATACATTTAAAAATCTTCTTGTCTCAAACTACAAGCCTAGAGTTTTGATATTTGGTAAGTAGCATCACTCTACAGTCCTTTAACTATTAAAACTATTAAAATGATACTCATGGGCTAAAATGGTCCACCCTGGGTCTTTTTTTATTTTTATATCGACCTTTAATAGGAAAAAACCCCCGTCAAAAATATGTTTGTCCGAAACTACTAAAACTATCAAAGTCCTAAGCCTTTCATATTTAGTGTGTAGCCTTGGCTTATGGTCATGCTCGAAAATTATAATAATGATGCTTCTTGGTTAACAGTTATTCAGATTGTATCCGAGTGTAATAATTAGATATACATGTTCGAGTATATTAGAAACAAATTTAATTTGCACGTGATTAGCTTTTGTGTAAACGTCTGTTGAGAGAAAGTCGAAAGACAGCTTTCCAATATGTATCCTTTCAGGATACAATTAATGGCGATAACCGTTAGGTAACACCAGTGCTTTCTGCTTTAGGGTGATTTATTTTATCCATTTGCACATCTAAAAATGAACCCACCTCCATTGGAGCATTGTGAATATATTTAAACGATTTTGTCAACATTTATTTCGCACGTTATAGAAATATTTGAGCACAGTTATGAAAACCAGTCAATCACGTGGAATTTTTCATATGATAGAGGTCGTTATGGAATCAGATTGTCATTGCCATGGGCGTTTGTGTCGTGTGATACTCGTATAACACCAACTAAGTTTTCAGCATCGTATTTATACTAATGGTTTCCGTGTGGCAAATTTGTTTTGGATTTGTGGAAAGTTACAGTGATTTTGTGCTTATGTTTATAAAAGTCGTATAAAACACGAATTGCTCAAGTGAAAATCAAACAACATGAATTACACAGTTTGTCCCATACTTTTGTCATTCTTCTTAAATCTTGTTGGGTCATCAGATTCTTTAAACGAAACGGAAGTCGCTATCATGGACTTTGTAAACAGAAGATTTTGTGATAACTACGTGTCGTGCGGGAATACGATAAACATCACAAACCATAAGCTTGTTCAGACCTTTGTCGACAGCTTACATAGCCCTTTGCCGGTAATTCCCCCGATGGGGTGTTGTAAAGACTGCTCTTGTGACGTCACCTCCTGTGCAAAGACGGGGACGTGTTGTCCCGATGTTTTGGACAAAGTCAATTTGGATGGTAAATTTGGTTTTGCTGAATTAGAATCATATTACGAGGAGTTTTTACTTTTTCCTTATCAGCACTATGAATGTCAATACTGTTTTCTTCGTATATGTAATTTGATGTTTATTACAGACAGGCTTCATGTTCTATGATTACATGTAAACTATTCCAAAAGTAACTTTAATGCCTCCAAGCATCCTATACATTAGCTATCGAAACGAATTTATTGAAAACTACTAAACCGAACTTGTTTATCATGTTATATGTGTACAGTGGAGGTAAATATCCAAGTTTCATTTATTTCTCATTACTTGGTATGTCAAGAATTTGGCTTTCAACGAGAGATAGAATCATTAACAACTGTTATGATTTTGACTATTAATGCAACATTACATTTGGCATAAGAGTTTTTTGTTAATAAATTGTTAAATATTCTACAGAAAAATGTTCCTGAAACCATTTTTTTTTTCAGTTAACATGTCGTCACTTGAATTGGTTGTTGGCAATTGAAAATATTTTATCACATGCTATAGCTTGTTTTCCGTGAAACACAACCACAACGAATATTTTTATCATACACACGTGTAAGATAATATTTTGTGCGTTTTTATTGGCTACATATTCTTTGAGTGACCAATTGCATGACGTCATTTTGGTGAAATGACGTCGTCCACGTGAAATGACGTCACGTCAGTACGCAATTTTTAGAATTTATAAGCATGTTTTGGTAAAAATATAAGTTTGTTTTTTCGTTCAAAAGCATTTGATAAAAAGGATCTGACACTCATTGTCAGGTCATACCATATATTTTATTAAACTCGTGCAGGAAATTCGTTAGTAAGCTCGCCAAAGGCTCGCCTAACAAGAAAATTCCTGAACTCGATCAATAAAATAAGGTATGACAACTCGTGTCAGATCCTATATTACCGATTAATACAACGATGCTTAACCAGTCATGTACCATAATGTAAACATTAAGAACATTATGTTGTCTTTTTATTATTTAAATATAGTAAGATTTGGACTTATACAAAATGTCAAAGATAAATGTTGTTCGCCGCTTTACGACGTTGACATACTGCGCAATGTAAACACGCGTTAATTAAGTTTTGGAAACAGGAGACATATGTATACAATTTTAATAGCGCAAAGTATGAACGTTTCTCTGTTCCATAATTTGTGTGACAATGGCGATGTTTACTCTGTTTTTCTTGAAAAAGTGATATATTGATCTTAGGTTGTCGTATTTTCTCCTAATTTGGAATCAATACATTCACAAACATATGTCAGAACATACGAACAAAACAAGAAAAGAATAATCTGCATTTCTGGTTACCATCACCAAACGAAGTCTTTATTTTCCTAGCCAATGTTTGGATTAAAACAATTTGCATGTCAGTCTTTTTGGGGTTTATAGGAAAATCACATTTAAGATAAAGTTTTATCCGCTATTAATACTGCTTATTTTAATAAAAGCTTTCCTCCTTAGATATAAACTACCTATCGTGTGAGGTAGCCCAGCTACGAAAAGAAGGCAGGTGGTTGCAGAAAGGAGATACCTATTACATGCGCATTAAGTGTCACCCAGACTTTGTGAAAAGGCATGTTGGATCAGAAGTGATCTTTTTGTGTGAAAACAGACCTGAAAACAGTCTGGAAGCTAATGTTCCTGTCCTTGACACACGGACTAATATCACATACACCAACAAATATTGTGCGCAATGTAACTTCGCGACTGGCAGTGATGGAACTGTCCCAATCACAGGCAGTGATTTAGTGTTCTGGGATGCTAGTTTGCAGTGCTCTTACACTAACGAAACGACTGCCATTTTGAAAGCATCGAACCAGGACAGCGTTATGAAAGCCGTCTTGCAGTCGTCGACCTGCAACGTGATATTCAAACCGAAGGCTGCCAATGTAATACACACCTCACAATGTAAGGAACCGGAAATAGACAAATGCAACGTCAGTGGCGAATTGGACAAGTATGACCCTTTTTTAGAAAAGGCATGTGGAGTATACATGTCTATTTTCAACAGGAAATTCAAGAATGTATTCTGTTTTATGTGCAACACAAATTTCTATGCAAATTTAAACTACTGTAGGGTAGTTAGAGTCAATAGTATGTTTCCCGAGTTTTCATCGCTGTTGGCATTCACTCCAGAGGAGGAAGAAACATTACCGTCTGTTCCTCAACCGCGCGGCTGTTCCCAGGAAGAGGTGTATGATGAACATGAGGTAATCGAGTACAATAAACCATAAAATATATTGTGGAAAAAGAAATCCTTAGCAAAGGTTCTGTTGCAACATCTTCTATATATAATATTGTAGTATTTCGAGAAGACTCGATAGATAATTTCTCTTCAATATTGGTCAATTCACTTTACTTTAATTTTACGTATTGGAAATGCGCGATATTTCTGTGATACCTTTAATACAATATAATGCAGCTACATGATTAATAGTGTATATATAGGTATGAGTCAGACGACTAAACGTATGTGCCCGGACAAATCGTGAGATCAGCTACTAATTTAAACAAATATAATTGTTTTCATCATATTTTTTTCAGGAAACCTGCCGGAACATATTGTGCCTTTTCCCAAAGCGATACAATGGCAGTGACTGTGTGAATGCGGTGGACACGCTTGGTGGTGTGTCATACATATTATATCTAAGATTCACACCCTCCACAGTATTGCATAACGATCATCTTGTTGAATCCGTGACTTGGCTTGAAAACAAGGTCACAGAAATGTTACATCTGTGGGATCTCTATGAAGCTGTATACAGATTTACAATGCTATATAATACAAACGAAAACATCAGAAAGTATACTGATAATTCAGTTCATGTGTCAAGCATGAAAGATTTTGATACGACGCTGACAGATACACCATTAACACCAACTGTTGCACCTCCATTTTCACCTGATGTACCTATATTTTCACCTGATGTACCTACATTTCCACCTCATGTTCCTACATTTCCGACTGATGTATCTACATTTCCACCTGATTTACCTTCATTTCAACCTGATGTACCTACATTTCTACCTGATGTACCTACATTTCCACCTGATGTTCCTACATTTTCGACTGATGTACCTTCATTTCCACCTGATGTACCTACATTTCCACCTGATGTACCTACATTTCCGCCTGATGTACCTACATTTTGCCCTGATGCACCTCCATTGCCAACTGATGTACCTCCACTTCGAACTGATTTACCTTTAGATTCAGCGGCACACTATGAGACAATTGGATATTTCGTTGTCAGGATTGAAATGAATTTACAGAACAAACACTCGGATCAATACAGAGTCTCCTCGGTGGACCAGGCTCTTGAGTTTGATGATACTAGCGTGGTTCTAGCATCCAATATATCTCACTTGAATGTTACATTTGATCTTGATTTCGAAGATTACTTCATTTCAGATGTGTCAAATCAGTTTGAAGTTCACATGTTCGATCCAGTTACTGAACATTTTTTGAGACAAGTATGTACTTCATTTGGATTTCCATTAGATGATGCTGACAAAACCTCCAGTACAGTCCTAACCGCGAGATTTAAATGTCCCCTAATTGTTTTAAATTCTACCGAAATTCATCCTATTCAAAAACGCGCGTTTCAACTGAAAAATGGTGCATTGATTGACCGTAAATATGTCTATGCCAGTAATGTATCTAATCCAGACGACAGTGAAACGTTTCAAGTCTGCTGGCCAGTTTATCAACAATCTTACAATGATAGTAACAATGGAAAATCTGAAGAAACTAAAGAAAAAAGACCAATATCTGCGACTGGCATAGTTGGCCTAGTGTGCATGGTCCTATCTCTCTCATGTCTGTTGATATCTTTAGTCACCTATTGCTTGTTCAAGGAGCTACGCACTCAACCTGGGATAAACAACATCGGTTTAGTTATCAGTCTGATTATAGCGCAAGTTTTATTCCAGTTTGGCAAAGAACAGTACTCCAATGTACCTTCACGGGCTTGCGAGCTTATCGGGGCGCTCGTGCATTTCTTCTGGCTGTTGGTAATCTTCTGGATGAACGTCTGTTGTTGGCACATGTTCCGCTCATTTACCAACATGCAAGTTAAGTCGTTAAGAAGTAATTATGTTCGTCAAACCTGCATATATACAATATATACCATTGTTGGATCGCTGTTCTTTCCTGCAGTCAATATAATCGTAGTCGTGGTGGATACAGACAATGAAAAAGTAGGTTATGGAGAAGGAACGTGTTATATTTCTAGACGGGATATGGTGGGCTATACGTTTGCTCTTCCAGTTTTTCTTATTCTTATTGCGAATTTTTCAATGTTTGGTATAGTTGTTTTCAAGATTAAAAGGACCCCAACTGTTCAAAGTTCAGCCGTATCAAAACGTAATTATTTAAAAATTTACGCAAAGCTCGCCTCACTGACCGGCCTTTCCTGGCTATTCGGTTTCATCTATACATATACGGGAATAGAGGTATTTGTATATTTGTTTATCATTTTATCCAATGGGCAAGGCGTTTTTATATTTATCTCATTTATTTGTAACAAGCGTGTGTATAACTTATATAAAATTAAATTATTTGGCCAGCAACCTGTAAGAAAGGCAACATATCTCTCGTCAATATCTAGGACACAGACAGAACACAATGTTTAGAGGAAATATTGAATTTGATGCAGTGACTCAGTTGTGTGCTTGTTCATCCATTCACATGTTAAAGAAATTGTCAATATAATCGTAATTATATTGGTGTTTTTGTATTATGTGAAGTCGTGTTTTGAATCTTTATAATGTGCAAAACATGAAATAATACAGTGAACTAATATGAAGTCAATGCTGTTTTAGTGATATATTTTCCACTATGTAGTATGATTCTGTTACAAATTGTAAATACAATTATCATTATGCTTTCACTAGTAGTTATTATTGTGTAAGTTATGCGATAAAGAATTGAATTGTATTTGTATTTTTTCTCTAAATAATGAATATAAATGTATAACTATTACTATTATCCAGTGCCTCTACATAATTTCGCTTGAAATATATTGTATCTCAATCTAACGGTAAAACTTTTTAATGCAGAATACACTTAATGGATACACTGAATATGCCGTGTCGCCCTAATTTTTAGGGCATTATTTACGATTTTGGAGCATGCGCGTTAATACATATGAGGCGTGTCGTGGGAAACCGGGCTTAATGCATGTGCGTAAAGTGTCGTCCCGGAAAATAATCTATGAAGTCCGCACATGCTAATCCGGGACGGCACTTTCCGCTTTTATGGTATTTTCTGTTTCAAGGAAGTCTCTTCTAAACATAAACCCACCGAAGGCGAAAAGTGCCGTCCCGGTTTAGCCTGTGCGGACTGCACGGACTGATCCGGGACGACACTTTACGCACATGCATTAAGCCCGGTTTCCCCATGACGCGCCTCGTATATTTTTTATTATGAAACATTATAATTGCTGTAGAAAATAAAAATGTACTATGTGATGATAGAATTGTTGTACCGTAGCCTAGTATCTTACGAATACATTTCACATAGCGCAAATATTATCATACTGTGAAATATTTTCAGCCAAACGTTAGTATGGAATGCTTGTGATACTGGTTCTTTAACATGCTTTATTTCTTTTGTTGCATATATTTGTACAGTTATATATTGAGAGGGAACGGGTTTTGTCAGTGCCTTATTGTTCAATTATGGCCCTATGTTGTGTTTTCTTATATTGTGTATTAGTATGTTTGCAAATTATTTTGTTTTATTAGAATACTGTGAAGTGTTTAACTTTTGCATTTAAAAAAACACAAACAATCGAACTGATTTTTCAGAAATGAATATAAACTTGCTTGTATTCACTGTACTGTTGGCATGTCTGACTAAATATGTATATAATATTAAGCGCATGTAAACATATTCATTTAAAAAACAACAGCGCGTAACAAGAGTTACTTACATTCAGTATCTGAATCTTTGGTGTCTATTTATACGTGTAACCTTCTGAATATTGTATGTTGTCTAAGAGTAATATGTTGTGCATTGTGGTATTTAACGGTAGGCCAAATAATGAAATGAATGTGGTTATTGAATGTTATTGATATTTACACAAATAGATATTGTTTCCCAGAGGGATTACATACCCATTAATGGTGAATGTAATAGTGTTCATCTGTCACGACTGTGACTTAATAAGTACTTCGGAGGCGGTAGCGAGTCATTTATAATTCATGAATTTAGTTTTAGTTAAATGAAGTGAGAATAAACACATAATGTAAATGTCATCATTGTATTTCAGAATTCCAATACCTCATAAATATACAAAGAGAATAATATCATTCATGTATCAATAAGTTCATACCAAAATCATAACATCAGTAAGTTCACAAAAATAAATAAATGTGAAGTTCTTTTCTAATTTTATAAAATAACCCTTAATAAAATCATTTTTTCTGTCTTTCTTGTTATCTCAGGTACCGACCCAACCGTTCAGAGTCTTATACAAAAATCTTGGCCTTTTATACTGCCTGCAGAAATTCTGCCATCGCAGAATTCTGCTAAAATTTAGAACGTTATAGCGTGGAAAGCAGAACACTTGCAGAAAAAAAATCAAACTACCGAAGTATTAAAAGTTTCATTATAAATCAACAATAAATAACATACATAATCAATTATCTGCATTATTACAATTTTCACAAGTGTTATATATTAAAACAATAAAATAAATTACAATGAACAGTTTGACAGGAGTTTGTTATTTTTGTTTTTCACGCGAACCAATGACGTAATACACACTACAGCGCCACCTAGGGTTAAACATCACCATGTTAACATGCGTCCGATAGCTTTACAAAGATTTCTTTGCAAGTAAAGGGAGACAACCCGATTAGATATTTGTATGCTTGGCTTACAGTGTAGTTCTATAATAGTATAAGGGAGGTAACTCCTGTTGACTAATAAAAGGTAATTGCAGAACTACTCCCCTTTAAACTGTGTATAGCTTGTTATTTGATTTCTTTATATAAGAACAGTGTGCTTTTATGTGAAATGTAAGAAAACCTCAATATTATTATTATATATTATGGTATTATTGTGCTCTCTAGTGATAAATATGCAGACTATTTGTTTGTATAAAGTATTATAACATAACACAGTTTTATACAATAGTATATTGTGTTTTATGAAAGTTATTGAACTGTTTTACAAATTTTGCTATTTTTAAAGAATTGATTTTTATTATTAGCACCGCACCCACACTGCAAAGTTTTATGTATGTAATTTTCCCGCCATATTAAGGGAATTGTTTAGTTTATTATATTTATACAAAGTATTTATGTTAAGCTGTGTGCTCGGGCAATGGTTTTCAACCGAAGTCCCGAGGGTAAACAACCCCAATGATTCATTACAGAAATTTGGATGAAGACTCAAACAATCATGTAGCTGGAAATCCAAGTAAATGTACAAGTCTGTTAACAACATTTCGTTATACTACCATATAGATTATCAGCCGATAGCATTCTTAACATAAGTTAAACCAATCAATTCACAAATCAAGTTTACCCCACCCACTCGGGTTCTGACGAGTTGCACATCTGCGTGCACATACTTATCTTAGTGAAACATTCATCCAGACATGTCACATTTACAATGTTATGACACACTTACTGGACTGAACTCAAAACCATTGGTGAAGACGGAGTCATGGCTTTATTCAATTTTAAGGACCATTTTGCAGACAGGACGTGGAAAACTGCATGTTTCGCATAAATGTGAATATGAAATTCTCGAAAATATAATAACTTGTTGTTGTTTTTTTGTGCTACAACTGTTGAATCAACTATTGAATCCAGCAAGTTATTATGAGTATCCTGATTAACAAATGACCTCTTGTAATATTCAGTTACCGTCATTTCAATTCATACGGCTTGTAGTATTATGCAATTTAGCCAGACGTTGACGATGAACATGCGGCTTGTGAGTGTGGCTATGGCGACACCATATGATGCTCATCACTTAATCACAAGATCATCCTGTGCTATCTTTATGTAAATAACTAAAGATGTTTAAAGTTGTAAATATCGTTTATGAAATGAATACACGTTCGTCGCACCTTTTACCTTGATGTATGTCGCACAAACGCAATAAATAATTTGATATAAATGATATTAAACGCCACCAGTTGGGACAGGACTTATGTCTATGTTTTCATCAGAGTTAAAGGCAATATTCATCCGACTCGGAAGTTAAAATACAATTTAATCATTTGAGCAACAAAAGTAAAATAGAGCGATTTCTGCATCTGTGCTTGTGTGTGTGTAATTCTTAACGCTGTGACAATTGTATGTGATTTGAAGAAAATGTCGAAACAGGAACTGACATTGCATTTTCGATTCTCTTTCCTTCATACGTTAATGTAAAGATTAATGTCATAGCCACATGTCATTCCTGCAAATAGGACATGCTAATGGGTAAACTATGAAACCGTGATTGACATATATTGAGCGGCCACGACCTTTAATTTTTCTATGAATGAAGTAAATGGTTGCCTAGCCAGTGAGCAAAGCGTTCCATAAATTTGGTACGAACATTGTATAATGTTTAGCTGTGACTAGATCTAAACAGGAACAAACTTTACTGCACCTTTTTTTTTCATTATTGATGCCGGAGACTAATAAAACATGTGCTGCATATTCACTCTTATCTTGTTAATAAACTATATAAATAGAAGCATTTAGTGATGCTGTTTCTTGATCCATTTCACGAAAGTAAATTGTTATTATGTCTGTCCGACAGAGCATGACGACATACGGTGACAACTTGCCATTTACACTGCCGACTACACCTTTCTTGCTCGTAAGACCGAGAATCCTGCAAAAAGACGTTCACCCTTTTGTCGTACGTTACGACAATCTCAAAGCCTGTGGAAAATGTTTGTGTTTGATGTGGTATCTTACGCTCGAATGATTGTTATAAGCGTGTAGGATCTAGCAAAAAATAATGTTTTGAACTCATGTGAACAACTACCTAATACATGTATAAACTAATCAATACAAAACGACCAATTAATGGACGATATTGTTAGATTTGCAAAGTTAAAAAAATAAGATCATAAGAATTGGGTCAATGTAAATCGACGAATATTTTAATTAAATATGTATAAACATACAGAGTTATTTGAAGTGCCTACATTGTTGTATCGCTGTTATCGTTGTTTTCAACCTCATGAATGTTTCAATCCTTTTCGAAATAAATGCTGCTATACATTTTATTAAGTATGTAATCAGGAAGTTATCATTGTTAATTACTGAAATAATTTATATATAGCATGACAACATAACGTAATGTATTTCTAATGGACTTCTTCTAAGGACTATGGGACACATAATGTTGTGAAGTCATTGGCTCAATGTTCTCATTTTGTCTCTCTATATTTGGTCAATAATTTACCCTAATGTATAAAATAAACAGAGTGGGTGGGGGGTGATGAAGGATAGTCCAATTTCTGCTATTTTGTCTTTCTATATTGGGTCAATAATTTACCCTAATGTTAAAGTTATCAAATCAACAGAGTGGTTCAAAAGATCGGCCAACTTCTGCTATGACATTCTCCTCAAATTGCTTCAAATCCCATTGTTTTTATAGCATTAATTCGTCAATGTTTATTGATTTAGGTTTCATCAAATGGAATCGCCAGTATCACCATTTATAATAATAAACAGCGGCGGCATCATTAATCAGTCAATTATGCAGCATCCACATATATTTTTTCTACGGAATTATGTTTTTTTCCGTCCTCAGAAATTCCATATATGCAGGAAATTAGGCAGTTCATTATCGCCCTAGCAGTTTATTATCGCCCTAACATGTTAAAAGTTCTGTAAATAACAAACAATAAAACAAGCAAAATTACTTGATAGTTATGGATGACGCAGTACATCAACATTGAAATTCGATGAAATAGGTCGTTCAATGGGTTTAACGTCACCGTAGGTTATTCCGAAATATGAACATGTTTTGGTGGATGAATGACAGAATAAATGAATGCTTTAGGTTTACACACACTAATGGTCATAATCACAAATGCGTTTAATTTTTTTCCCATCATAATCTACTATCAATAAGACACTGTATTTGAACATTTTAAGACTTTTGACAGTGTAATAAAAAAGTTATTAGCATTTTTTAATGCCACCACCTTGGTAAAAAAAATTCTCGAGCGGACATGATCTCATATTAGAAAAAGCCACAAAACATGAAATATGAACATGTTTTGGTGGATGAATGACAGAATAAATGAATGCTTAAGGTTTTCACACACTAATGGTCATAATCACAAATGCGTTTAATTTTTTTCCCATCATAATCTACTATCAATAAGACACAGTATTTGAAAATTTTAAGACTTTATACAGTGTAATAAAAAAGTTATTAGCATTTTTTAATGCCACCACCTTGGTAAAAAAACTTTCTCGAGCGGACATGATCTCATATTAGAAAAAGCCACAAAACATGTTCATGTTTTTTATTTTCAGCATATTTTAAACTTCATAACAGTTACATGGACATCTATAAGCAGAATAATAACAACTGTGTGATGTTTTATGTAAACAATATAAAGAAAAAAATATGTACAGTGCCCCTATCGAAAATAAGGACAAATTCAACTAACTTGAAAATGCGTGTCCATACTTTAAAGTCAGTTATGATCATATAATTAAAGGCTATAGGTGAATATAGCCCATCAAAATTATGTACATACATATGCAAATGAATTACCAAAAAAGTACGAACTTTCATCGTCATATAACAGAAATATTTGCAGCTATAGTATACAGGGATAGGTTTTGAATACCTAATACAGTAACTTGCCAAATGCTGTTTTCAGTACATATCACAACTGAACATGTCACAAAACTTCATAAATTCTAATATTCTGATTCCAATAACAGCTTGGTAACTTAAACTATTATTTTAGACAACTAATACAACTAAATACTGAACCTTGTTGCTATAATTAAGTATTAAAGTCACTCGGAAAACAGTCGTCGGAGAAAACTATAGTGGACACAAAATGTCAACATACCGGACCCATGAAATCCAATAAGAGAAATAATTATCCAACCATCTATTAACGTAGTATTTACACACAAAAAATACTGACATGCTTGTGTTGCAAAGAATAAAATTATTTAAAATGAATCCTGTAACAACAGTGGTCGAGGTTAACACATTACGAAGGGTAAAACACAAGAAGAACTGAAAAGTTTTAGTTTCTGTTGAACTAGCATATATCTCTTTATGTAGTTTAAAATTACATTTATTTCCATTTATATACATTTAAAAAAGACTATATATTATCATACATAAAATATACAACTGTGTGATGTTAACAGCAATCATATATTGACAAATACGCAAAATGTTAAAGTACCCCATCTAAAAACAAATTATAGCACTTTTATAAAATGTGCTTTCAACTTCAAATTGAATTCTGGACTATTGTTCATGGCCTTCAAGTGTATTTGATTGTCACAAACTCTAGTTTATTAATATTTCTTACTTAATTAAGTTGAAATAAATGTTTAATAGCTTTATATGTAATTTTGGATTAGATTAAACACTGAAACGCTGTGTCTGCTCTCTAAGTCCAACAGTTTTTATTCGATCTTCACCAAACTTAATGAAAACCGTTAAGGTTGTAATATCTTCGCCCAGTTTGATTATCAACCAACCCGCTTTAGGAACTGAAGAGTTATGGCCCTTGATTTATATACAATTGACTTTGTAGCAGTTTACACTCTTTATGTCCAACAATTTTTATCCGATCTTCAACAAACTTGATATTTTAAAGATTGCTTTTAACCTAGAAGGGGCATAACTGTTTTACAAAAAGCTCTTGTTTGAAGGTTATTTTGACATTATATATGTAGACGCATTATATGCATGACAAAACGCGCGTCCGTGTCTTTGCTTATACTGCATTGTCCGAGATTTGACTTGCGTGCGTCTTCGAAGAAATAGTATTTTCGGTTGATTTCCTTGTTCCAAAAAACTTTAGCTGTATAAGTCATACACGCGCTTGTTACAAATGAACGCGATCAATATGACTACACCCTGTCCATTAGATAAAACAATAAACAAATAGACAAATATTTCTATTCCCGTATATGTGTATAAAAAACCGAATATCCAGGAAAGGCCGGTCAACGTGGCAAGCTTTGCAAAGATTTTTAAGTAATTGCGTTTTGATTTGACTGAACTATGAACAGTGGTTGCCCTTTTAATCCTGAAAACAACCACACCGAACATAGAAAAGTTAGTCACAAGAATTATAAATATGGGCAGCGCAAACGTGTATCCCGCCATCTCTCGTCTTGAAATATAACACGTGCCGCCTCCATAACCTACTTTCTCATTACCTGTATCCACGACGACAACGATTATGTAGACTGCAACAAAAAACAACGACCCAACAATGGCATATGTGGTGTATATGCAAGTTTGACAGATATAATTAGTTCTAAGTGACTTAACTTGCATGTTGGTAACAAGCAATAAGTTACCAAGGTAATCAACAGACACGTGACAGATAGTATCATACATAAATGACCCAGTATGCCACTTGCTGTAATGCTGTGGTTTCTTTCCATTTGTTCAGTTTCTTTCTCTTTATATAGCTTTCGATAGACCGACCAACACACTAGGTAAGTGTCTTCGGACAAATTTGAATTCTGGGCATAAACATATTTACTTTCAATAATTGCGCCGTTTTGCAAACGGAAACTATGATTTCCCTCTGGTTTAATTTCAGTTGAGTTTAACATTATCAGCGGACATTTGAATTTTGTAGTGAGAACTGCAATGGGGGCGTAGTCAACATATTCCAAGCGGTACACAAATGCAGTAAATTGTGCTCGTTTTAAAGGCTTATTAGACGTTGGATCGTTGACATCAATGTGCATATCACTCGATGTGTCTGTCATGGAAAAGTCAACGAATTCCAAACGAAAGGTATATGTTAACAAAGTTGCATTCGATACCATAACTACATCCGTCTCATCTGCGTTTAAGGCCTCGTCAAGTGACGCGACTTTGTACTGATTCCAGCGACTATTCTTTAAGTTCATTTCAACCCTCACAAGAAAGTAAGCTAGATCTGATTCAAACAGAACGGTGAATCTGTAAACGGCTTCATAGATTCCCCACATGTGAAGCATTTCTGTGACCTTGCTTTCTATGAAATCCACGGATTCGTCAAGACGATCTTCATGTAAAGTTGTTGAAGGTGTGAACTTCAAATAATATATATATGCCACCCCTCCAAGTGTTTCCACCGCATTCACACAGTCGCTGCCATTGAATCGCTTTGGAAAGCGACAGAAGATGTTCCTGCAATTCTCCTAAAATATAAAAGATTCTTTTCCAATATAGTTTCTTGCACTGTTTACAATATTCTTACATCGGCGACATTGGTCGCAAGCATTGTTTGTTGATGTAGATTACAATCAAAGAATATTAGTAGAGTGGTAAACTTGGAAACCGGTCAGTTATATTATTTATTATTCATAAGATATAACCATATATATTGATGTTTATTTAGAAATCATTTTGTTGAGTCTTATTAAACGCCTATTGCCAAGGGAGGTTACGTCTTAATTTCTTAAAACATATATCAATATTTCACAAACTGGATAAAATCAATAATAAATTTCAAATGTTATCAATGCAATATTTCAACTAGCTCAGCGCGTCCATTTGCAGAGACTTTCCCTCATCAAAAGTACAAGTCTCATCGTTGAGTGATTTTACAAAAACTCCAAGAAAATGTCGTTTCTTTCCCCATCAAATATACTGAAGCACATTGTTAAATCGTGTGTACCGAATAAAGGTCATTGACTATTCATATGTATCAGGTCAATGTTGCCAGAAAATACTTGACTTATGTTTTATTATGAGCTAAATCTACCCCTAAGCGATAATTATAAGTTACGGATTTGAATAAATCAGTTTTTGAAGTTTAGCTAACTAGTTATGTATCATTTACATTACCGCGTGATTGTCATACACCTGGTCAGGAGCACACAAGGTGGATCTGTGTGCTGATGGATTTGTTTCTTCCTCGACCGGATTGAACGCCAACAAAGAGGCAAACTCTGGAAATACTCTGCTTATTCGTTTATCTAAACAATAAATATCTTCAGGAACAACGTCGCGCATGTTGCAAAGAAAACAATTCACATTATTGTATTTGTACTTTTTATAACTGAAGAAAGATGTATATGCCCCACATGATTTTTCTATCAGTGGGTCATATGTCTCCCAAAGTCCCGTCTCGTTACATGTGTCGACGTCTGGAATGGTGCATTCTGAGACGAGCATTTCTTCCATTGGTTTGAATATCACGTTACATGTTGAAGACTGTAAGATGGCCTCACTAACACTTCCCGTGTGCGATGCTTCCAAAATCTCAATCGCATCTCCTCTGTACGAGCATTGCAAATTGGCATCCCAGAAAATCAAATCTTTACTTTTAGTTCCGATTGTTCCATCACTATCTGTAGCACAATTACAACGTGCACAATATTTGTTGGCGTATGTGATGTTCGTACTCCCGTCATAAACAGGCACGTTATATTCTAAACTATTTTTTGATTGGTTCTCACAAGATGAAATCACATCATATGCATTTATCTCAAAGTCTGGATGACATTTCGTTCGCATGTAATACGTGTCACCACTCTGTAGCAATTTAGATCCTTCCCGAAGCTGTGCTTTCTTACATGTAAAGTAACCGATATCTGCAAACAACAAAACGCATCGTTAAAATGTGAAATTAGCACACATGGACAATTAGTTACTTAATTCAATTTAAACTTACGTTTCATTTTATGTGCACTCGAACAATCGACTTTCTCCGACTAACAGTTTTTAGTTATGTATGATATATAAAATATATCGGCGCGACGCTGGGATATAATGTCACAGTAGAGATGGGACAATCCAACACCATACAACTATTTTAGGACTCTTTATGAAATATAAAATCTTGATAGTGGTTTAAAAATCGTTAATACATTTTATTTTCATCTTTATAGAACAACTTGTTTATTTTTTTTATATGTTCGATCACTTAGCCACCAAAGTCTTCCAGTTCATAATGTTTTGAAATAATTTTCAATTTAATCAAAAACGTTGAATGGCAGATTGTGTAACAAGCAAGCAGTGCACTTAACATGTCACAAAACGAACATTTGTTCGTTATGTTACTGGCAGATAAATATAGAAATTGTACAAATCATGGGAACAGATAAAACGTCATAATGAATAAAAGATAAAAAAGTATTGGTCATTAAAACACATTGTAAAGAAAAATAACGCTGAATGAAAAACACACGACACACACACACACAAATAAGACATTTTTTTAAGAAAATTATAAATTCACTAATTATATCGATGACGAAACTTTTACTTACTTCCAAAATCTACTAATCTTGTTTTCTGGACCAACCACAATGTGTATGATCTTTATCTATTCCTTATATTTTGCAGCTTTTTTTCAAAAGGTACGCAACAGCAAAAAGTTTCATCACGTACGTTTCACGTACCTCTCGAGAAAAACAACAAAAATTAAATACATACTAAAAACAAACGACTAAACAAGAAACGAAAGCAATTTGAAAAAACGAGTGTAAAGTACACAAATAAAACACACGTTTTTACCATCGGAATTGACTTTGTCTAAAATATCTGGACAACATGTGGCCGTCTTTGCACAGGATGTGACATCGCACGAACAACTTTCGCAGCACATCGTAGGAGGAAACGCCGGAAGCTTGAATGGTAGGTTGTCAACATACGTCGCCATAAGCTCGTAGTTTACAGTACCAGTCCTATTTCCACACGACAGAAAGTTGTAGCAAAAGCTTGCTCGTACAATTCCCATTATGGCAATTTCAGTGTCGTTGAATGAGCTGGGAAACGATGTCACTAACGTAATATAATTAGTCAACAGCATAAGAATTATTTTGTGATTCATTTTTAAATATTTTGTAGTGATATTTGTGAAAACAAGTTTGTACTTAAGTTTCAAGTACGTGTTAATTTTTAGGCTCACAATTCAATATTAATTAAACTCGATCTTATATAAAACACTTCGAAATTAGTTTGTGAATATGTTATAGATCTAGTATAATTTGGAAAGTAATGAACAACAAAGTTTAACAAAAATAATTATAATCCGTAACAAATAATGGTATCTATTTGGCTGTAATTTTCATCATGCAAAACAATTTTCTCATAACCTGTCCTAATGACTGGTCCTAATTTAATCTATTTCTCATTTTGTCTGGGTGTAGTTATATATGCAGCGAAACAGTGCGTTTAGGGACTTGATCCATATTCGACTCCATCACCTAATGGCAGTCTATAATAACAACGTTATGAATCATATGCAAAAAGCGCATGAAATATTAAGTAGATACCGTTTTTATATTTCTAGCTAAAATGATTAAATGTCATTTCATCGTCAGGGTCCGATGAAAGTGACATTTATACACTTTTTGAGCAATAGGATACAAATCTTGTCAAAGGCGGGCGCCCCTGGGTGTAAATTGTGAAGTATATTAAACTGTTATTGCTTTTTGGCAAATACCAATAAAAACACACAAATGAGGTAAATGGGTTTTCATTTGAGTCAGATAAATTGCAGAACAAATACGGGCAGATATTGGTTCAATAATTCGTCGTGGGAAAACCGGGCTTAATGCATGTGCGTAAAGCGTCGTCCCGGATTAGAATGTGCAGTCCGCACAGGTTAATCCAGGACGGCACTTTTCGCCTACAGTGGATTTTTGTTTAGTAGAGACTTCTTGAAACGGACAAAAGACATAAAAGCGGAAAGTGTTGTCCTGGATTAGCCTGTGTAGACTGCACAGGCTAATCCGGGACTATACTTTACGCACATGCATTAAGCCCGTGTTTCCCACGACACGACACGTATATTATATGCATAAACTATATATTTTGCAAAACAATAACTGTTTAAATATATAATAAAGTTAAGCATTTTGATAAATTCTAGTCGTGTACTAAACTTCTGTGAACCTGATAAGAAATGTTATAGTATGTCAGTCTCCGCTGATAGGGATTGTGAATTAGGAACGTCAGTTGATAAATAGATATGATAAATAATAAATCAGTATAGTAGTAGTGACATATACCATACGGGATTAGTATGCGAGCTCAATAATAATTGATTCACGAACAGTAATTAAATTGAATAAGCGGTGGACTTGGACCGTTTGGACTACTGTCCCCATTGTTGGAATATAATTTTCATTAATTTAATGACTTTAAATTCCTCCATTAATTTAGCATCAAATTTAATTGCCGCTACTTGAAATTAAACTAAAACCGCGACCGAGGTTTATTAAGATCGGTTGCATTCCTGATTCACTATTAAACAACCATAACATTTCAATGTTTCATGCGCAATAACAATAGGTACGGATTTTATTGTAAACATCATAGCCTATATACAATTGGTAGAAACTACGGAGTTCATTTAAAGTGGAGGAGTATAAGTCTGCACAATGGTGTTACTAAGTGTGGGCTTTGTTTTAGCGTGTTTGCTTCTCACGATCTCTCAAATGTTTGCGAACGAAGGATTGGGTTATATCGTAGGAAGCCCTAACAGTAGCGTAGAGCCCAAGTAAATCCAGATGAGGACTTTGATCAATGACCGCATGAAAGGCTATGACGCCACAATACGACCTCGGCTGGCCCAAAAGGATTCCGTAATTGTGGACATTCGTTTTATTTCACATTCGGTTGTATTGATAGACATGTCCAAACAACTTATGTCTTTGAACTGGTATTTTAAGATTCAGTGGCTTTTAAGGTGGTACGAGACGGCTTTTTCTGGTACCAACGTTATGTGGTTGCAGCTTTACAAATGATGGTATCCTCAGTTACTATTCGACAAGGTTGGTTGTAATAACTTTTTTAAGTAAGTGTATTAGGAATTCTAACATAACTAGCGAAGATGTGTAAAGAAAAAAAGAACTAGATATACAGGCAGATCATTCTAGAAACAAAATAATTTTCTATTTATCGTTGTTCGTCGGCAAATAAACAACAGTTGTTTCTTTCTTATGCGCGGTTAATAAAAGCCTAACGCCCCAGAACTCCACATCGTTGTTTATTAGCCAATAAATCGAACATTATTTCTAATTTCAAAATCAAAATTTCAAAATCTAAATTATAAAACAATGTTTCATCCAAATGACGGCGCCATTCGCTTGTATTATCTTATGTATCTACACTGAAAGTATGCGATTTCTTGTGAGTTTAGGGGATTGGTGACATCAAGATTGGCGAAAACAGATCTAAATGTTGTTATGGTGACATCGGATGGAAACGTCACGTGTTTGCCTTCTGGAACTTTTAGGTACATCTGACAGTCTTGATTTATTATCAATGTGAAACGATTTTAAATGGTTTATTAGTAATATATCAATGTCAATTTATTTGCAGCAAAGTGACGGAATGATCAGTAAATAGCGCACATGTATTATGTTTATATATAGATCGGACACATCAACCTGACACTAACCTTAACTCATAAATATATTACAAATCCGTTACGATGAATTAATATACTAGTTTCCGTACAAGAATCGTTGAAAAAGCAGCCCACTGAAAGTACAAATATGGAATTAAGTAAGCTTGGGAAACACGTGCAAAAAAACGGGTTATTTATGCTAATAGAATTCACGATTATCAGGTTAATGCGTCCGAGCTTTAATATAAAATGCCATACACTAAACTTGAAGTACTGCTAATCATTACGTTCTCCACAACAGTTCCTATTTGCGTTATTTTCAGCTTCCAGTGTGATACTAAGACGCGCTACTACCCGTTCTACACGCAAACGTGCACGATGCGAGTGTACGCCCATCAGACGCAGTCGGTCGTCGAGATGCGGACAGAGCCGGCAGATCTTACTGAATCGAGGGAAAATGCCGAATGGGAACTGGTGAATAACAACGGAGGTGTTTTTGAGTAAAAAAATTCGCACTTGCTACACGTTCAGTTCAAGCGCCGTGAGGAATTTACTATCTTTACAATTTTAATACCAGTCAACGCACTTTCATTTCTAAACTGTCTCTCCGTTCTGGTGTCAATCGAACCAGGCGAGAAAGGTTCCCTGTCAGTCACTATATTCTTGTCCTTCTTGTTATTTATTTCCTTCATGTCAACGTCCTTACCCAACATTCCCACCTCTGATATGCCGCTATATATCATTTACCTTTGCATCATCTTGGTGTTCAGCGTCGTGCTCTTCATCTACGTCGTCATACAGTCTCGAATTCACTTCACCATCGGCTATGAGAAGTGTCACATTTACAGCAAGTTAAGACGTTTCCGATTCATAAAATTCTTTGGAGGTACTGCGAAAAACAGAATAGAAAATATGCAAAAAGAAATCACTGTTAACGAAGCTGTGAATACGGTAAAAAAGAAGGGGTTAACAAGTAATAACGTTAAGCCAGAACTAAATCCAAAAACCACAACAGTGAGTAAGTCAGGGAATATGGTAGAATCTGTCTGCATTGCATGGACGGCGTTTGTTGTTAATGTCATTATGCTTTGCGTCAGTGCGAGCTGCTTGTTTGTCAGCACAACCGTATTTTTCGCGATCGTAGTCCACAACCGGTAATGGGACATGTTTGAACACTTTTAGAAATGTAAGCGTATTTCGTTGACTTTTTTTGGAATTCGTGGAACTGCCCATTGGGATCGGCATTGAGGAAAGTTGCGATGTCATTGGTAAACATGGTATAAAACACTTGTAGCACCCTTTGACCTCAATATGTTAATTATTTCATCTCGCCCTGCGGGCTCGTTAAATAACTAACATATTTCGGTCAAAGTATGCTACAACTATTACTTATTGTGTAATCTGGATTTGAAACTTTTGAATATTTCTCGATTTTTTGTTATTTTATTGTATTTAATTAATTGCATTTAATGCATGTGTATTTATTGTTTTGTATTTGAACTGGTTAATGGTTTTACTGTTTTTGAAATGATCATAAAACCTTAAATATGTGTTACTTGAAATATATGAATAGGATCCATAATACAGTATTAAAAATTAAAATGAAAAATTAAAAATGTTGTGCATGTATATATTATACTGGTTAATTTGATAATTTTATTGATACATTATATTGCCGACAATCGATGAAATCATTATTTGAAGCATAATTATATTAATCATCATCTTCATCATCATCATCATCGTCATCATCGTCGTCGTCATCATAATCATCATCGTCATCATCGTCATCATCGTCGTCGTCATTATTATCATCATCATCATCATCATCATCACCGTCTTTACCATCGTCGTCATCATCATCATCGTTATCAAAATTATTCCCGTCATCACCCGAGCATAATCATTATAGTTAACGTCATCCGAATTGTCATCACTATGAGAAACCAAGCCATATGTAGGAGCAACTAATGTGTGCATGCGCTTAATCGTTAGTCAATAAGTTCATACGGTCTAATTAAGAGATTTAAATACTCGCATGCATACTCGCGCACGTCCATACGAACATACACCATTTTTAAGATAAAACCAATGCACGCATCCGAACAAACATCCTATTTGGGATTATTAAAACCAAATTAGCCATGCATGTGTCCGCCCGAACTAGAATATACGTTTACACCAACGATAATATAATGACCTTATTAGAACTTGTTTTTTTTCAGGCACATACATTGTGAAAAATAGGATTATGATGTAACAAAATCACTTTTTTAAAATTTGAATACTTTCTTTTCATGTGTGAAGAATATGATTTGAGTGCATATCAAAAACTGGACTCGATCACAAATTTCACAGAAAATGTGAAGAATGAGATTGCGATGTGTGAAGAATGAGATCGTATTTTTCACACCTGTGAAAAATGAGATCCTATTCTTCAATCGTGTGAAAAATATGATTTGGGAAAAATATGGTCCTACAAAGCGTGATTGAAACGTGCGTTACTAGTGCGTGGTAAGGAACTCCTGGGGACCGCTATGGCATAGTATGTGCGTGGTAAGGAGCGCTTGGGGACCGCTATGGCAAAGTATGTGCGTGGTAAGGAACCCCTGGGGACCGCTATGGCATAGAATGTGCGTGGTAAGGAACTCCTGGGGACCGCTATGGCATAGCATGTGCGTGGTAAGGAACTCCTGGGGACCGCTATGGCAAAGTATGTGCGTGTTAAGGAACTCCTGGGGACCGCTATGGCATAGTATGTGCGTGGTAAGGAACGCTTGGGGACCGCTATGGCATAGTATGTGCGTGGTAAGGAACTGCTGGGGACCGCCATGGCATAGCATATGCGTGGTAAGAAATTCCTGCGGACGGCTATGGCATAGTATGTGCGTGGTAAGGAACTCCTTGGGGCGGCTATGGCATAGTATGTGCGTGGTAAGGAACTCCTGGGGACGGCTATAGCATAGTATGTGCGTGGTAAGAAACTCCTTGGGACCTCTATGGCATAGTATATGCGTGGTAAGAAAATCCTGCGGACGGCTATGAAATAGTATGTGCGTGGTGAGGAACTCCTTGGGACGGCTATGGCATAGTATGTGCGTGGTAAGGAACTCCCGGGGACCGCTATGGCATAGTATGTGCGTGGTAAGGAACTCCTGGGGACCGCTATGGCATAGCATGTGCGTGGTAAGGAACTTCTGGGGACCGCTATGGCATAGTATGTGCGTTGTATGGAACTCCTGGGGACCGCTTTGGCATAGTATGTGCGTGGTAAGAAACTCCTTGGGACCGCTATGGCATAGTATGTGCGTGGTAAGGAACTCATGCAGACGGCTATGGCATAGTATGTGCGTGGTAAGGAACTCCTGGGGACGGCTATGGCATAGTATGTGCGTGGTAAGGAACTCCTGGGGTCTGCTATGGCATAGTATGTGCGTGGTAAGGAACTTCTGGGGACCGCTATGGCATAGTATGTGCGTTGTAAGGAACTCCTGGGGACCGCTATGGCATAGTATGTGCGTGGTAAGGAACTCCTGGGGACCGCTATGGCATAGTATGTGCGTGGTAAGGAACTCCTGGGGACCGTTATGGCATAGTATGTGCGTGGTAAGGAACTCCTTGGGACCGCTATGGCATAGTATGTGCGTTGTTAAAACCAGGGTCTGTATTCACCAACCCATTCTTAGACTTTAGGCTTAAGATTAAAGAATATTCTTTAAACTGTTTTGTACTAAAAATGTACTAAAATGCCGTTAATTTATGTTTTACTGGGTATTCACTAACTCAAATTCTAACATGATACTCGCTAATATTTCTATAGACATAGAACAAATTATCGTTGTGAAACTACCCAATGGACAACGCAAACGTAGCGAGCATAGTCAAATATAGTTTTCATTACAATTGCAAAATATTTGTAAAATCATGTTAGATTCGAAATAATTTTCGCATTATCGCTGTTTATCTGCCAATAAACAACTCTTTGTCGATCTGATGCTTGGCTATTAAACCACATGAGTTAACGCCCTCGTGGTTTCATTCCTACACATCAGATATCAAAATCGTTGTTTATGGGCCGATAAACAACGATAAATCGAAAAGTATTTCTTAATTATAGCATTCTGTATTTAGAACGATTTGTTAATAACACAAGCGACATTGGTACCAGCATATTTGTGAAAACACAATTTCTGAAGTCAAAGTCCAGTCTTTATTCTTAAAGGCCTAGTTTAAGGAAAGACTGGCCGCTCCATGGGGTATTCCACTCAGTGTATTGGTCCACCATAAAATCTCTTATCATTATCTGCAATCTTTTCTCACAGCTGACTGAGCAATGGCTTTGTGCACTGCTTCAGTATATATGTAATTCTGCAGCAGTGTATAATCTCAGCTGATAAGCGTCGTCACCACACTGTGACCACAGTAGGGTGCCAATGCACAGGGGTATAATATCCCAGATTTGGGGGGTCAAATAAAGAAGGATTAAACTAGGCCTTTATGTCTAAGAATAGATTGGTGATTCCACTGCACCCCAGTCTCATGCGAAAGATGAGTTAGTAGGTTAGGGAGTATCGGGCGGGGCCTGGAACCTGCGACCCCTGGGTTATGAAGCCAGTGCGTTACCACTAGACCACGAATTCTCCACAAAAATCTATAACTGAATATTTTTTACGCGCATGATAGATATAAGTAAAAAAAAAATAATTGCTGTCACATTGATCCGTGTACCGTGACTATAACTACGTGGACATTGAACTGTTATCGCGTTGCCATGGTGACACTGTGCGCTACGGGCACTGTAATTATCTGCACGCAAGCCTTTGAATACGTAACATAAATAATGCACGGCCTAGGTACTAATCAGCGACCAGTCCGGAGCCCTGAAGTACGATTGTCAGATCGTTAGAAGCGGACTTTCACACAGTTTTTATTAGTTGCAATGGGCAATTAATCGGATGTTCTATATAGTTTTACACTTTAAGTTCCATATAGCAAAATTATTGTAACTATAGCAAGTCTGAAACATTCTGTACAGGACCAGACGCATAACAGGTTTTGCTGGTTGGAGTTGAGGGGATGGTTGGGGTACAGGACCAGACGCAGAACAGGTTTTGCTGGTTGGGGTTCGGGAAGGGGGGGGGTGGTTGGGGCTGGACTAAGATGTTATAGCTAGTATTGGTCGTGGCAGTCAGAATATTAGCAACACCATCAACACAAAAAACAACAGCAACAACAACAACAACAGCAACAATAGAAAATCAACATAACAGCATCATTTTGACAACCAGTTTTCAATATATTTGGAATGTTCATTAATTATTGTATCAATGAACCTGATTTAATACTACATATGAGGCGCGTCGTGAGAAAACCGGTCTTAATGCATGTGCGTAAAGTGTCGTCCTGGATTAGCCTGTGCAGTCCGCACATGCTAATCCAGGACGGCACTTTCCGCCTACAGTGAATTTATGTTTAGAATGTTTAGAAGAGACTTCCTTGAAACAGAAAATGCCACAAAAGCGGAAAGTGCCGTCCCGGATTAGCCTGTGTAGACTGCACAGGCTAATCCGGGACGACACTTTACGCACATGCATTAAGTCCGGTTTTCTCACGACGCGACACATATAGAGTCTTACTAAATGAACCAACATAGTTTTGTCTATTTGTTAACAAACATTTTATTTTAATTTAAGAGTTCTTTTTTCATATAAGATCTATTGGGAAATTTACACATCTTGGCTTCAGTCTTCAGAGTAATTGGTAAAGAAATATCTGATACAGAATTGCTTTTTACAATGATAGACCCGTTATTTCGTAATAGGCTTGATTTTGTGGCCGCGAATTATTTCCAAATACCATGAGAAGTTTGTATCTGTTACTTGTTGCCATAAAATGTTGCTATTGATCTGAATTAGGAGAAACAAAAGATGGCAATAACTGATCAATCGATGTATACATAATTAATTTATGTTCTTGGAAAAGGAGGGCTGATCCGAAAGTTGCGAAATGATATGTACACTGTCGACAATTGCCTCTTGACTGTCTATATTCAACAGTGCAAAATGCTTTTATAAACCTCTCCGAAGTAGTTTATTGTCAACGTAAGTTATTTTTTTCGGCGTAGCTGTCTAACACAAATGCGGCTTTCTATAGTGTGCAAATATAGAAGTGGCATTTGAAAGTTGTTTTAATTGGCAGCGTTGCAAAATGACATGTGGCACCCCGCCTTTTTTTACCTTTTTGTAGTACGAATATTTTCAAATTACCCGATGCAATATTAGGATTTATTAATTCGGGACTACTGGCTAGAAATTTTCACAATACTTGATTGGATATTGAGAAAGGTCAAAAGTTGGGTTAGACAGCATCGTCAGGCGCATAAAAATGTTATATCAAAACGCTGACAGCGTAGCAAGACTATTGGCGACAAAAGAAACTAAAAGTATGTTAATTATGAGTACTTTTGCTAAAAAGAAAACATTTGTTTGAATGAAGTTCAATTTCCCACTTCAAACTTGATAATATTGCTTCGTATTCAATAGTACACGACATCATTATAAAAAATAATCAGTAAATAACGATTTTAATTCAAGCTTATAATATAATACAAACGGAATTATATACATGCTAGTAAACAAGTCAAACTGCAACGAGCCATGCAGAATAACCGATGAAGCGTGGTAGTTTGGAGCATCGATTGTTAGTGATTCGTAGCCTACTATGGCAAACGAAGAAAATACGATGCGTGCTCTCGATTTTTCCTACTACAGTTTAACATTGTTACATTGCAGTAATTTTTGCCAAAATATCCAGAATAAGAATCGGTAACAAGAAATAACACTTTTGCAACGAGTAAAAAATAACCGATGTAGAGCATTAATTTAGTGGTCTAATTCCAGGATACCCAGGTGAATATTTCGGTTACATACAAGAAAAGAGCGAAAATTTGAGTGGCAATAGTTTGAAAAATAATATTTAAAAAAAGAAGACATTTTTAGAAACTGTAATTGTAATAAATCAACAGATATACACATCATATTACGCATTACATACATTATCATTAAAATAATTAAACGGTAAGAAATTAACAGATGCAAATTTTTGCAGTTTTGAAGAAGGACCCTTTCAGTTTTCGATTTACCGACTCGTAGCTTGCAAATAAAAGAAGCAGTTTACCGCAATACCTGTTTTGGAAATTACACCCACAAACGAGCGTTAGCTCCACCAACAGTCGTCCGGCAACAGTCTAAAAAGAAGAAATGAAGCCACGACTCTGTGTATTAGACTAGTTCGTATACCAGTGTTTCTGAACCGCCCCTCTCGCGATTTACTGTTGCCTCGACATCAACGCCAGGAGCAGCAGTGCTCGTAAGGTGTCGTCTTCTTCTCACCCGATTGCACCGCATCCGGCACATGTTACTTGGAAATCAAGGAGACACAGTCTTGAAATAGTCTGCTGACATTTGTACGCCTGCTAACATAAACGAAGAGAAAATGGTGCGTCGTTTTCAGGAGGTAAGCTTGAATTTGTCGTACTTATAATCATTTACGTAAAATAATGTACATGCTTTTTTAATAGTTTCACTACTGCTAAAATTTCACTACTGCTGGTGCACATGGGGTTTCATAATCGTTTACGTGGGTAGTTGGTTAACAAATGATGCCTTATACGGCAGAAATAGCGACACACATCGGAGTTTTAATGTATTAAAGATATGGAATGTTTTTCTCAAGTTTTTGTCATGTTTATGTTTATTTCCTTACTCTTTGACCAACAAATTCTACCGGTCTCCATTAATTTAGATATATATTTATAAAGCACAAGGTACGTAATGTAAAGAATATGATGTACATCAAATATTTAATATTACTTTTACCTTCTGGTTTTAAATTTACAAACATTTGCAACGTGTGAATCTTAATGGGAAATAAAGAAACGCTGAAAGAATCCACAAAGTTGTACTAAACTAAATTTTGATGTCTAATGTCATTATGATAAACATATATGAAAAAATTTCAAAAACAACAAGCGGGTAAGATAGGCAGCAAAAAGATAAGTGTGTTAAATATATACACTATAAATACCATAGATTTTTTTAAAGTCAGAAAATTGCAAAAATAACGTTTTATATCTGTATTGATATGCTGTTCAATTTACTGGTAATGGCTGAAATTTTTTATCGTTTTAATTTTGTTGTTATTTGCTATTTTAGGTGAATATCATTTGTTTCATGTTATTGATTTTAACAATATGTTAATCCTGTTTATTTCTTTCACTCAGGTACAAAATACAGTTTATTTTAAGTTTAACCTTGTAAAAGCATTGATATTGTTAAATGCGTAATTATTATTTTAATTATAATTATTATTAACATTCCGTCCCGGACCATTAATTTACAGTATTTTAAGTTTGAAAACTATTATTTAAGTATGTAATTTCGTATTATAAAAACTATAAAAAATATATCATATTAATAAAAACAGGTAGGACATGAATTTGCCATGTAAAATAAAACTGAAACTGGGTATTATTGTATATAAGCGCCCTGACACATTGTTTTCAGTTGTTCACAACTTTCAAGCCATATGAAATATGTATTGTTGTTCGTGCAACAGTAAACAGGATCTGTGGTAACAAATAACGCACGAGTCAAAGTGATTGAAAAACAACAAACTTACTTATTTATGATATCAAAACAAACAAAACATTACAATCCTTTAAGAAATACTCTTTATCTGTACACCGAACTTTTATTAAGAAATATGCATAATTTTGTTTTATTTATCCTTATTCTTAAGTTTACAATTTACAAAATATAAAAAATACAACATGGCAAGTTTTAGTTTTAAAAGCATAAATATAAACCACCTCCGTTAACAACAGTGCGTTAGATGTAAAAATGCGCCTGTGCCTATCTAGACTACATGGTCTTTACAATTTGAAGCAACACGGAAAGCTAAAACTAAAGAGTTTTAAATAATATGACAAAACTCCACTCATACTTATGGAACATTAAGGACATATCGCATTTGCAAACTGTCAAGCAACACAAATCCACAAAATGCACACTCTTTCGTAAATTAATACGTACGTTCGGTTGTTATGGTTACCAGCTAAACGTGAACAGTTGCTACCACCTGCATAGTGGCTCGTACACTGTTAAGGTAGTTATTGTGTGTGGTTTTCGATAACTTTTTTGCTGCATTTAACTAATGAAAAAATTAAATTTTAATATAGGAAAAGTAGATATACACTTAACTATAGTATTTGATAAAATTTAAGCAATTTGATAAAATATAAGCAAGCAGCTTTCAACAAGGTTTTACTAAAGTGCATGTCTTCTTGTTTGCTATAAAGGAAATGTAGGAAACATAATTTTAGAATTTTAGCTATATTCATAGTAAGAGCGATGTAAAATTTAATTGTTTATTGACACTTTAACTATGCATAAATATTCCTGTACCGACATAAATCACAATGCATGCACATGCCTCTCGGTGAACCGATAACAGAAGCTAATATATTATTTAATGAATGATTGAGTTTGACAAAAGATAGAAGCCTTTCTATTGAAATGCGGTCTGTCAAACATGCAAATCATGTGCGTCGTTCGTTCTGATCTCCGTGATAGGATATATGTACATCACCGCCCGAAGGTGGGTTCAACATGGTGGCAATAGAACAGAACACAACAGAACAGAAAACGTCCTTTATTTCATACAAATAGTCGTATATATGTACACTTAGGCACTTACTACTTCTACTTCTACTAATGCTGCTGCTGCTGTTGCTGCTACTTCAACTATTACCACAACAACAACAACAACAACAACAAGAACAACAACAACTACTACTACTACTACTACTGCTGCTGCTGCTGCTGCTGCTGCTGCTGCTTCTGCTCCTGGTTCTGCTGCTGCTGTTGTTGCTGCTGCTGTTGCTGCTGTTACTATCACTACTGCTACTACTACTACTACTACTGCTACTACTACTACTACTACTACTACTACTACTACTACTACTACTACTACTACTACTACTACTGCTACTACTACTACTACTACTAATAATAATAATAATAATAATAATACTAATAATAATAAAACAAATACACGATGGCAAATACACATATGAAAAACATTTGGTCTTCATTATGTACAAATAAAAATAGTACACTTGTAAATCGCAATAATGACGCTGGGCATAACAAGAGCACTTTAGATGTAGTGGTTTAGTATTGTATAACTAAGTCATAAATTTAAGAATAAACCGCTTGAACATTTTTGTATGTGAGGGTCCTTTTGCTCCAACAGTTGTAGATAAAAATATAAGCTCTATTTTTAATATGCCTTAAACAAAAGATATGCTGGTACAATTATGTTATACTAGTTCATTTTCGTTCACTACTTTTCCTGTCACCAATAACTATTTCCCTGAGATGACATGGACGGCAATTATAGATGTTATTTGTGTGGTTTACGATAGGTTGGTGGCACTACTATACGTTATGAGCCATCTTGAAGTATATATTATCTGTAAATAATTATGTTGATATGATATGTTTATTGTCTACAGTCGACGTTTAAAACAACAACAAACAACGACAACAACACGTTTCGTTGAAACTTTCGTTTGAATATTATATATTAAATACATATTAATAATTGAAGCGAGTTAATGCTATTGCTCTAATTCATTTAACATACACATGCGTATATGGGTAAACTCGTTGATCTATGCGTATATGGGTAAACTCGTTGATCTATGCGTATATGGGTAAACTCGTTGATCTATGCGTATATGGGTAAACTCGTTGATCTATGCGTATATGGGTAAACTCGTTGATCTATAGTTAATGTGCAAGCAATGGATTATTTAAATGACCTGTTTACCACTCTTTTTTAAAATGAACAGTAGATCGTGTGGCAGTCAGTAAGGTGTTTCGTAAACATTGAAAAGTTAACATTAGATAAATCATGACCCCACTTTTATATATTGTATTTATAGGAATAATAACGCACATGCCATACATTTACAAGAACAGCATGATCAACATCATCATCAACAACTACAACAGCACCATAAACCACACCTTATTCAATATACATGCAGATATTATCGCGTAAATCGGATGCCATATAAGACGTATTCCCCGGTGTTCGTTGTCATAGAGATGTAAACAAAGCCGGTTAACAGTTCACCGGTATGTTAGTTACAAACATGATTAATTAATAATGCCAATATGATATACGCATGCCTGAAGTTCAACGCTTAAATAAACACATTAATTGGAATCAAGCGCTTTGCGGGGTGCTTCATAAGGGCTGTTAGAAATATGGTGTTGTTTGGCAGATAATGTGTTCTAAGGCCACAACAAATTGATCAGTTGTTCTACGGATTTTGTCCAAAAAAAATTGGAGCGAGCGAGCGAAATAAAAATAAAAATATTTTTTTTCCATTTTCGATAAAATCGGAGGCGAGCGAAAAGCGCAAAATAAAGAAAATCCTATCATGCCCATAGTGTTTAAAAATTACTCCCAAACGCCATCATAACTTGATATCTTGTCAATAATTTCTTCTTCATCTGCTCTGTTCCATAAATTGTTGTCAAAATCAATATATATGTAATAAACAAAGCAACTAATTTCTCCATTTCTTCTTTGACCATGTCCTGCAAAGGGTTTTGTGCAACAAGCCTTCAATAGTGATTCTGCTATTAAATTAACGACCGGCAGTAAATACTAAATAACCATATCTTGACTATAAGAAAGTAGACCTTATACAAGGTAATTGTCATTATTAAAATAAATATTTGATACACCAAGTCATTCACTACCAACAGTTTAATAACATGAATATGAAATGTCATACAATAAACACAAAACAATTTAGGAATCACTTGTATAAGATCTGTATCTTTAAATGACACGACGAAACAACTGGACGCCACCATTTTTTTAAACCGTAAACCAGGACTCACACTGGCTCTTTTTTTTCTTGAGCCATTTTTTTAAATCGACTCGCAACATCGTTGCGTGTTTCCATGTCAGGGAATAGTTATATCTTACTGTTTTAATTGCTATAAAATTATACTTCACTGTGCTGTATTATAATTATGGCATTAACAAAAGCATTAGTATACTTCGATTTTTATATTAACAATTTTCTTAATTGTTCATTGCAGTAAACTTGGATAAATATTTTTTATTTAAACATACACTCTTAAACAATCTACAAGATGTTAACAAAATATATCCATAAATAAATTAAATTTAATAACTAACATAATGACTTGGCTTGCCCTGTTAAATGTACCTTAATATATAAAGGCTGAACAAAATGTACACCAAACAGATACGTTGAATTTATAAAATGGACATGTCAGAAAAAACTTATATGTGTGGATATTAGAAGTAAGAAATCAAGGACAAACCGCTGGTCAAAACTGTCCGAAATGTAAACATACCCGATAATCAGTCCATTTGACATAATCCAGACATCCAATTTCACACATCCATTATCAACAAGATAATCCTTTAATTAACTGTTAATTAACTGCTGATATTACGAGAGCTTAATAGCAATCATCTTTAATTAGGCAATGAATGCTGACAAACAGCTCGTTGTGTTTTCACAAGTTTGATAAAACATGATAAGAAATTGCCGAGTTGAAATACACATGGCAGCTGTGCCAGACTGGCTGTTGGCGATTAAAGGTCTGGGTCATAAATTATATGCTCTGGACATTAACCAGTCGCCGCAAAGTGCCTTATTCACGTCTATATCAGTACCAATTGCTTGTTATGATTTGGGTACACCACGAAGACGGCGTTTAACGTAAAATGAGACTCATTAATGAAAACTTCATTAACAAAAATCGGATGCGGGGCAATCTTCTAGGTGCGGGCGCAAAATAAAAATAAAAATATTTTTTTTTCGATTTACGATTTTAAGGTGCGGCAAATCCGACGAACATCTGATCAATTTGTTGTGGCCTAACTGGCACTTTTGCTTCATTGAGTATTTACCAAGTCAAACCTTTACATTTTTTGTTACAAACATTTAGCTTTATGGTTATTATGTTCAGAAACTTTATGACTTTCATTTTTAGCAATCCTGAGTACAACGCGAGCATGGTGAGCTTTTGTGATCGCCTTTTGTCCGTCGTGCGTCATGTGTTTAAATGATGCCCCTGGGGTCAAAACTGGCCATGCCCCGGGGATCACATGGTTTATATAGACTTAAATGGCAAAATGACTTTAAAAGTCTTCTTCTCTGAACCCGCAAGGCTCAGAGGTTTCATATTTGGTATGTAACATTGTATAGTGGTCCGCTACAAAGATTGTTCAAATTATGCCCCTGAGGTCAAAACTGGCCACGCCCCAGGGTGACATGGTTTATATAAACTTAAATAGCAAAATGACATTACAAATATTCTCTGCTAAATCCGCAAGTCCCAGAGGTTTGATATTTGGTGTTTAACATTGTATAGTGGTCCTCTACAAAGGTTTTTTAAATGATGCACCTGGGGTGAAAACTGGCCACGCCCCGGGGGTCACATGGTTTATATAGACTTAAATAGCAAAATTACTTAAAAAATATCTCCTCTAAAACCGCGAGGCCCAGTGGTTTAGTATTTGGTATGTAACATTGTATAGTGGTCCTCTACGAAGATTGTTCAAATGATGCCCCCCCCCCCCCCCCGGTGTAAAAAGTGGCCACACCTCAGGTGTCACATGGTTTATTTAGACTTAAATAGCAAAACGACTTTAAAAATCTTCTCTGAAACCGCAAGGCCCCGAGGTTCATATTGTGTATGTAGCATTGTAAAGTAAATATCTACACAGATTGTTCAAATTATGCCCCTGGGGTCAAACCCGGCCACGCCCAGGGGGTCACACGGTTTCTTTAGAATCTTTAGACTTATACGGCAAGTGGACTTTAAACAATTTCTCCTCTGAAACCGGAAGGCCCAGAGGTTTTATATTTGGTATGTAACATTGTATAGTGTTCCTCTACACAATTATGCCCCTCGGGTAAAAAGAATCCACACCCCGGGGTCACATGATTTTGATAGACTGATATGGAATGTGGGCTTTAAAAATCTTCTCCTCTGAAACCGCAAGGCCGAGAGGTTTCACATTTGGCATGAAGCATTGTTTACTACAAATATTGTTCAAATTATGCCCCTGGGATAGAAAGTGACCACGCCCTGTGGGTCACATGGTTTATAATTATAGACTATAAAATTCTTCTCCTGAAACTGCAAGGCCCAGATCTTTATTATCAGGTAAGTGGTTTAGTGCCGTTATGATGCCTTAAACTCAGGTTAGCGACCTAGGACCATCGTGGTCCTCTTGTTTCGTGTCTTATTATCTGCATGACCAGTAGATTGTAAAGGTGATTGTGTGTAAAAATCAATACACAATATTAATGGATTTAAAAGATATAGTTCAAAACGTAACCGTCCTGTTTCTTTTCGGAGTTAGTATATATTATGTAGTGATGTGCAATAATGGCATAGTTTGTTCGTATAAATAATGGCGACAATACAAAGAATGGCATTTTTCTGATATACATATACATGCATAGGCAAATGGAAGTGAGAATAGCCATTAAACATGGACGAATCGACACAGGTAAATCAGATGATTTAAATGCAGACAATTGCAACGAAAATCACGATTCCCCCACCCAGTTTCAGTAAATGGTATATGTCCTCATTTAATATCAAATAAATTTAAGCCGACTATATATCAATACTTGTTTAATGAAGAACATGTAAGCATTTTAACATTATTTTTGGATAAATTTTAAATAAGAAAATCGACACTATTCTAGATTCTTCCTGTTTGAACAAATCTCATTTGAAGTGTAAAACAGAAACATTTCACTTTCACATAAGTAGTTTTAAACAAGTGTTTTCTGTCGCACGCACTGTACGCGATCACTGTGGGATGTTCACGCTATTTAGCAAATTTAACATACAGATTTCGTTTTAAAGTGGCATTACATTTTCCATCACATCTAGTTGTGATAAGCGTGTTTTACGTACATGTACATGTATACGCTCGCAATGTTAAGTTATTGTTGACACATAGTGATCAAAGATTAGTAATGTGTAAAATTTCTTGTTATGATAGCATTTTGAATTTAAAATGATAACGTCTTTTCTTCGAGAAATGATGTTTTTATTTTGGTTAAATTATGTATCCCGTTGTTTGGGTATAACATAAACACAGCAAAACATCGTATTCTTTAACTTCTAGTGAGTAGTTTCTTGGAAAAAAAATATAATAAGCCGTAAGATTTCTTGGATACTAGTGTATTTTTTCTTGTGTTACCTATGATTGCTTAGCGACAGAAAGCATCCTTGATTAAATGCCATTTTTGAAATTTCAATGAAAACATAATACCAACAACACTATAAGTAAACACTAGACTGTCGTATTTAGGTGTAATTAAGATATCCCTGACCGCCTATAAGCAATTGTTGATTTGGTGTATTTATTATCAGACATATTGACGGTTGTTTTAATTAGTCAGTGTGTGTATTAAAACTGACGTAAAAGTCGTGCCACCATGATGCTTTAACCCTTTAAATAAATTTCATCACATTGTCTCGTCTCTAATAAATGATATCGATTGACAATAACTCCATTACCAGATACTTCAATATAATTTGATGTGTGTGTGTGTGGGGGGGGGGGGGTTCGAAAATGTACAGCACGAATTTGTCAGAAAACATACGTGCCAAGGTTTTATGTTTTGGGCCGATTCAATTAAAAGTTCCCATCGGATACATTTCCTGAAGCTAGATTTCTGTAATAGCGAAATAACATGCACAATCTTCGTAATACTAGTAATGCGAGTCGTCAAACTAGCTTTTCTGTACAGAGATCATCAAATAAAACTATATGATATGTGAAAGCGAATAAAATGATATGTACATGTGCTATATAGAATAACAAGATTATAAGTCTCCGTTGAAAGAAAACTCATATGTATATTAAGTTCATAAATGTACATGTAATACTATTAATAATAACGCGTAATAAACCATTCACACTTTTAATAGTACATCATTTAATTATTATAACGTTATAATATGTTATAATACATCCATGTTGGTATACACAATTTCAGCTATTGCATGGGTTTGATGGATTAGTTAAAACAATTTAAAATAGTTCGTTTGATTCTGGTTTTCATCAAATCAGTAATGTTTAAATGCTCAACTTGTGTTTTTCTGTCAAACTTACACAAATTGTACGTGATAAGTTACATGGACTTGTTATATATAATATTAAATTAAAGTTGTTTTGTTGGTAATGCACTTCGTATTTTTATAAGAAAATGTATGTTGATTATTTACATGCATACATAAACATCTCATTCTTAGTACTCGTAGTAATGCTGGGGTATTGATGAAATCCAGAAAAAGACCAATATGCGGGTTTCTGTCCCAATCAAAGCTACAGAAAATCTTAACGTTTTTCATGAAAAGATGCGTTTTTTTTTTCAAATTTAACAGGCATTGGCTTCAAATGAATAAGTAGGAATCAAGGTTTTTCCTTTATTTTGCATACATCTTTTAATTAAAAAGTACGAGTATAGTATATATATTAGTAGTAAATATAGAAGTTTAAAGGGTACTATGATGTCATCTCTTCCTCGCGGGAACAGTTAACGATATATCATAATTCATCAACACTCTGTTGTTATAAACAGTTGTAGCCAAACATTTCTATCGATATGTACGGCGGTATTGATACACCCGTTTCGTAACTAATAAAACAATGGAAACATCGATCAACAAATCAATTAAGGAAAAACACTTTAGGCTATTTTCTGAATTATTCATTGGCCTAATCGTCGGGAAACGTTGCTTTTATACATATCGGGAATACTTTGGGAGTATATGACTCGAGATTTCAGTTTAACTTTTGATTTTAATCATCGAAGCCATCTTCGCCAAATTGTCACTTAATGTATTACTTCGCGGAGCTATTTGTGCTGTAAATTCCATAAGGATTTATGTGGGAAAGGAATTAAATGGATTGGGATCGTCGCCATTTACACGTAGATCCAATGATTAGCAATTTAGCAAAACAGGTTGGACGTTTACGTGAAATTGTCTGCCAGTTGTTGAAAACGGCGGATGTGTGTTTTATAAAGTGAAGCAGGGCGCCTTTTTTCAGCTGGACTTGCTTTTGGTTTAATCGTACAATATTTAATTCAGTTCGTCCTGTTTTTTTGACCGTGGCCTTTTTCGATGCTATGACGGTATGCCAATAAATAATGGTTGTCTATTTTTCTTTGTGGACGTGAATCGTGGAGTCAGTATCTTAATACTTAACTCTGCTGTCTTTTACACTCGATATTTTCCATACGAAAAAAATATGCTAAAATGTATATGTGTTATTCGGCTACATATACACAATTATATATTCGTGTCGAAACTTTAGGTTACTAAAAACATAATTAGTGGATTTAAATGCATTTCGAACTTAAAGTAACATTACTCAGAAAGTTACCATTTGAGTTGACATTATAAAACGTATCCCGTTTAGAGTTGTACTATAGTGTTTGATACTGTTTTATTTTACTTAAATGTTTAATACTGATTTATTTTACTATAGTGTTTAATACTTTATTATTTGACTATAGTGTTTAATACTGTTTTAATTTTACTATAGTGTTCAGTACTGTTTTATGGTACTATAGTGTTTACTACTGTTGTATTTTACTATGTGTTTAATACTGTTTTATTTTACTATAGTGTTTAATGCTGTTTTATTTCACTATTGTGTTTAATACTGTTTTATTTTACTTTAGTGTTTAATACTGTTTAATTTTACTATAGTGTTTAATACTGTTTAATTTCACTATAATGTTTAATACTCATGCATTTCACTATAGTGTTTAATACTGTTTTATTTTACTATAGTGTTTAATTCTGTTTTATTTTACTATAGTGTTTAATACTGTCTTATTTCACTATAGTGTTTAATGCTGATTTAATTCAATGCATGCTATATTAGTCAAAAGATTATTTACTGAATAAAGAGTTGTCTGTTTCGTATAACTGCAACAGTATCATGCAATTCTGGAATGTAATGGTTTGAATAATTCCATTGCACACTGGTGCAGCAGTGTATTATTATCCAGTTTGTAAATATTTACACCATATACTTTGTCAATTAAGAACGTTGTAATTTTTAAGACATCCCGTTGTATGTTTAAGAAATAATTTTCGATTTTTAGTTGCTAATCTGTAAATAAACAACGATTTTGAGAAAAAAAATCGTTATTTATTTACAGATAAACAACGATGAAGCGAAAATTATAATTCGATTCTAAAATGACCTGACAACTTATTCTGCAATTACAATGCGAACTTTTTTGCAGTAACGGAACTATTTTTTGGAGTTGTTTATTGGCAATTTAACAAGATAATTTTTCTTTATGTCCATGGAAAACTCTGCGCGTGCCTTGTTAGAGAATGATTTGTGACAAACACTTAAGCGACAAGCATTTGATTGTTATTTTACGGTTAAAGAAAATCCCATAATATACTTGTGCTGCATTACATTTGAGAGTGTATTTTGTGTTTAAATTTGTAAAGCCACCTGTATTGATCGATATGTAGAAAAAAGGCTGTCGCATTAAATAAATATGATTTGGTAGTCAATGCAATATAACAAAATTATATACTGCACAGGCTGATCCGGGACGACACTTTACGCACATGCATTCCGAAATGTATTGGTAATACGCACGTTTTGGCATCGATTTTAAATATAAGGCAATAGTTTTCTCCCAGAAATGACTATTTTTCTAACGCGACTATTTATCCTATTAGTTTGATAAACACATATTAAGCACTTAGAAACACAGTAAAACAATGACTATATATCTGTATTGTCTGGTTCCCTGTCAGATGGAGGAGGACGGCTATGACGACTACGCCAGGGACCAGCAGCAACCGGACAAGCGCGCCAAGGACGTCGGCCGCTACGAGATCACCCGCCCCTCCCTACGCAGCCTTCAGACGGGACTCAAGGCAAAGTTCCTCGCGATCTACACGAACGGGGAGAAGAACATATTCGATAAGCCCATCCAGGTGTCATTTAAAATCAAGACATTTCCCAAACTCGAGAGCCTACTAGATGAGATAGCGCGCAGTAAGGTGCGGATCAACAAGACGCTGGTCCGCTACCTGTTTAAATGGCCTTCCGGTCAGCTGGTCAATGACGTGCAGGACATTCACGAGGACGACGAGACGACGGTTTACGTCTGCTCGGACGTTAAGAAGCTCTACAGAAGGGGGCGTTACGGAGAGATGGAGTACGCAGGTCCTGGTGGTGGTTCCGACGGAAGTGGACGGAACAGCTATGACAGCCGAGGCGCCGGAAGATCAGACAAGGTACCTTGTTATACCAGTATAGCGGCTTTACTTTAGACGATATTAAAACAAGTCAGTTTGACGCCAGTTTCATTTAACGATTTGCTAGTGTTTCTTAAACGAAAAAGACAACATTATTGCAAACAAAGTAGAAACCTATTGCGCACACTTGTGGGATCAATACCTAACCTGACAAGAGTTTTTTTTTTTAAAGTTTGCATAACCTCAATATTGATTTAAACAATCATTAACGTATTCGCTATACTGATATATAATTACTTAACAGTGACTCAAAATTAAGTTCGTTAAGTCATGTTACATGCGTCAACTACAGGTGTCTCCAGTCCGACGCTCCCAGGGGTCTTTGAACGGCGGGAAGGGCCACCACATACAGATCATCTCCAACACGAACCGGAACAGCCGCCAGGCGCTCTTTCTTGACCCCAAGAGTAACCTCCCTTTCGAGGAGATCCTCCGCAACGTGACGGAGATGCTGGACATGGAGAACCCGCCCTGCAGGGCCCTTTACAGCGTCAACCCGCCGTACAAGAAGGTAACGTGACGTGCGTATTGACGTTACTCTTTGTTTAAATGGTACATGGGCCGTATTTTAGAATCATCTTAATTAAGTGCATCTTAAAATATTTTCACTTAAGTTAAAATTTTCAAATTGTTATATTTTATAAACTGCGTATAATTTTGTGATTCTTTTTATGTTTATATGAACACACATGAATACTGTATGTGATAATTAATAAACAGTAAGCAATATACACTGTACAAAAGAAATACTTAGTTGAATATAATGTTGATTTTAAGATTAAGAATAAGATATTACTTAAGATGTTTCTGGAATACGGCCCCAGAATCGACTTCGTCAACGCGCATATGGTTTATGTGTCTATATTAAGCCTAGATAGTTTATGGAAAAGATACTTAGTTATTTTTGCTAATCTTATAAAGGTTTCTATTATAAATGCATTCTTATAACAATATTACTTAACAATTTGGCTTCCGGTTAACATGGCTGTCACGAAATATTTCATGTAGAAAATTCTTTATTAAACAGGACATGCATCCAGTGTTTGTGAAAAAGTGTGTTGTAATTGGATATATTGGACTAAGTTGCATCAAATGTATGTATGTACAAAGTGTTTTCTAATTGAATAATTGCGTAAAAGCTGTCTTTCTAAAACAGTAATGCTGTAAAGCCGTTATTTTCTGGGTGGAGAAAGCGTCTATCCATGAACACAAAGAATTGAGCGGGAACGTCACCAATCAGTCAACTCGTCTCGCATGAATAATCAAACATTTTGCACGCATGAATAATCAAACACTTGCAGTCATACCGTGTGAAATACATAATACATAGCCGGTTGGTCAATTTCACCCCGGATTAAGATACCGCTATTCTAGCGGGAAATGAATAAGCGGATGCATTCCTCCACGGCCAGCGAGGCTACGAACGCGGACACTAGCCTACTAGAAAACACCGTCTTCGAAAGTAGCGCAAATAAGCTAAATAACGGGAAGGCAAAAGGCAAAAAGAAAAATGCTAAACCCGATTCAAAAAAGCAGAAAACTATAACAACTTTTGTTACAAGTGGCCCCGCAGGGATTGACAGCTCTACTGAGAGTGTCATTGAGAAACAGCTCGATGAAATAAACGCTAAACTCTCAAAGGTGCTCACCAAGGACGATTCCATTTTCATAAAAAATATCATTAAAGAAACCTTAGAACAAATAAAAGACAAATTCCTCGGGAACGTACTAAACCGTATTGAAATCCTTGAAGGAATGGTGTTTGAACAGAAAAATGATATAGACTCTCTGAAGAGCGAAATTAAATCAAAAAATAAACAACTTGATGAAATGGTGGCCCGAATTCAAACTACAAAACCTGAGAAAAGTAAAGAAATCGAAAAATACGAAGAGCAAGCAAATAGCGCTGAGCAGTACAGCAGGCGGAACAATCTCCGAATGACCGGCGTGCCTGGCGACCAAGACCGACAGTCTTCAGCTGCAGTGGCCAACCAAGTCGTGGCCATAATCAACGAAAAACTGGGCATACCGATTGGCACCGGCGACATTGACATCGCGCATAGGCTAGGACATTTCAAACACGGACAAACCAGACCTGTTATCATCAAATTCGTCAGAAGGCAGGTTAAAAGTGACATCTTGAGAAAAGCAAAGATGTTTAGAGGATCTGGTATCTTCGTAAATGAAGATCTCACAAAGACAAATGCACATGTTCTGGCTTCCGTGCGCCTCAAGGATCCTGATAATGTTGAGAAAGCTTGGTCGTTTGAGGGCAAGATCTACGCTGTGTTCAGGGGTAATCAGCATCCAGTGCAAATAACATACGTAGACTACAAAAACTGGCTAAGTAAACCCTGGCCCAAAAAAAGCTATTCGGAATCAGTGGAAAATGCAACAAACTCCAGAAGATCGCCGACTAAACATAATTGATAAAACAATACCACCGTTTGTGCAAACTGATGCTCCAACAAACGAATACGCACGCGTGTGATATTTATAATTCTGTCAGTTTCTTGTTTCTCGTTATATTTATTGCAATTGTACTATTTTTAACCAGTATTAGCCACTCATCTAGCTACGCGCCAGTCAACCTGAATAGATGCGTAATATTGATTGACGCCAACCAATGCAAGGGAAGTAACTGCTGCGAGTAATTTGGAATGTTACTGACAGCAGATAGTCTTTTTTTTATACGTTACCTCCCTTTTTCTTAAATTTGTCATGTTTTTCGAAATAACAATTTGGGAAACACTGTTTGTAGTGAATTTATTTGAGGTGACGATAGCCAATGAAGTATTTCTTCATTGCTGACACATATTACAACGTGTATTAAACAAAATACTTTGCATAAAGGTTTGTCCTGGACTACAATATTGTAATACATCAATGTTACTGAAATTAGTTATCTTTCTCCACTTTCAATACTAGCTTAGTTCATAATTATACAAGTATATCCTTAATATCACTGTTTCCTTCACGCTGTTTGCTATTAAATCTAAATAACAAACAATTGCTCCTGGTAGTATTTAAACATTTATCTGATTATTGCAAATATTGCTATATTAAGTATAATCCTCTCTAATGTATTCACCATTGTCGTTCTAAGTATACTATCAATTATACTTAATTCATGCATTGTAATTTTATGTGTAGTGTTCAAACACTTAACCACTGTTAAAGTACCTTCATTTACAATTTGCTTAATTTATTATGTTATGAAAGCTAATCACATATACGAAATATATAAGTTTATATGTACATTCCTCTAAGAAGGTCTTGCTATCAGTGGTCATGCAAAACAATTACAATTCACCGAACATATTTTAAACTGATTATAAAATAAATATATTTGTTAAAAGGCTTCTGTTTCGCATTCGCAAGGAAGCTCCTGAGTGTTAAGTGATAATTGTAATAGCATAAAGTTGTTTATCATATCAGGTTTTGTTATGGACTAGCAAGAAATATATAGAAGGTTTGGTGATCTTTTAGTGATAGGAAATTGTGCTTGCTTCATGGACCTTTTTTAAGTGTGTAATATTTGTTTATACATATATGGATGTCTAACAAAAATTCCCATTGTATACTTGAAGACACATTTAAAAATCATTGAGTTTCTTCTCTACCTTTGGATATATAGAGCATTGTTTTTTATAGAAATAGTTAATATCTATGGATATTTCCTGTAGTTCATGTCTATACCATTAGCATGAATTAGCTATAAGTATTTTTTGCATTAAAATGAAATCCCAGTTTGTTTGTTTTTTTTGTTTGTGATAAAAATCCTCAATCTTGCAAGGTGCTTTTGCTGTTTAATATATGCTTGTAAATGTATCTTTTTCTTTATATTGTGCTTGCTTCATGGACCTTTTTTAAGTGTGTAATATTTGTTTATACATATATGGATGTCTAAAAAAATTCCCATTGTATACCTGAAGACACATTTAAAAACCATTGAGTTTCTTCTCTACCTTTGGATATATAGAGCATTGTTTTTTACAGAAATAGTTAATATCTATGGATATTTCCTGTAGTTCATGTCTACACCATTAGCATGAATTAGCTATAAGTATTTTTTGCATTAAAATAAAATCCCAGTTTTTTGTTGTTGTTTTTTTTATTTTGATAAAAATCCTCAATCTTGCAAGGTGCTTTTGCTGTTTAATATATGCTTGTAAATGTATCTTCTTCTTTAAAAAAAAAAAAGAAGCTTTTTGCATAAGATACTGTGTTTTTACTGTACTATGTACCTATTTGTGTCTATAATGTTGCTTTCTTATTGTTCTACTTGTATAAATAATTTGTTCATGCTTTTTCAAAGTGCACTACAGATACTTGTTAAAAATACTCAAGTAATAATAACATAATGTAATTTCCCAATGCATTCTTATAAAACACACTCAACATAATTAAAAACAGTTATCAAAAAGTAATTCTGTATATAACTCATTCCTAAAATAAAACACATTCTACCATGAGGGGCTTTATTGTTAAATGAATTTCAATTATACATAATTATAAACCCTAAATTAGTGATAGTATAAAGATGATATAAATTGTTCTGAATTCAAATTGAAAACAACAACTTCTACTAACTGATCAATTCAAATTACAAGGACAACTACATAAAATTATAAAAATGAAAATAAAACTGGTATGTATGTGCTGTTTTTTTTTTAACATAAGAACCTAAAACAGTCTCAATTTATTTTATTTTTTTTCTCTTTCTTTTTTCTTCCATTACCTAACTTTTCTCTGTAACTATGAGCATCCTTAACCCTAACAATAATAGGACAGGCGTCTTGAGCATAGGAGTTGTACATGTGAAGCAAGGTTATATACTTACCTACTCTACTTTAATAAATGACAGATAAACTAAAAATTCTATCTCTAAATTGCAGAGGTCTAAATGGCGCTTTTAAACGACATAAAGTATTTAATTATTTAAAGGAATATAAGTGTAATATTTACTGTTTGCAAGACACACACTTCTCCATAGATATGTATAACGACATCCGCGCTGAGTGGGGTTGTGATTTTTTTGCAAGTTATGGCTCAACAAATTCCCGGGGCACCGTTGTACTTGTGTCTAACGATTTTGATTATAAAACGCATCAATGTATCCCTGATGATAGTGGAAATTATATAGCGCTAGATATCTCTTTTGGGGAAACTCGTTTTACACTGGTATCTATTTATGGTCCAAATACAGACACTCCATCATTTTACACAAACATTTTTAAATTAATTGATGATATTGGAAATGACTCATTAATAATATGTGGTGACTTTAATATGGTTTTAAATCCGGAAATAGACTATTGTAATTATAAGAACATAAATAACCCTAAAGCCAGGGGTAAACTTTTAGAGTTTATTGAAACGTATAATCTTGTAGACCCCTTTCGTGAAAAGTATCCATCCACTAAAAGATACACCTGGCGCAGGTCACATCCCTTACAGCAAGCAAGACTTGATTTTTTTCTACTATCTACAAATCTATTCGCCTCTTTTGATTCCACTTCTATAAAACCAAGTCTACAGTCTGACCACTCCTTGATAAGGTTAGACCTGATGTTTAGTGAATTCCAACATGCGTCGGGCCTGTGGAAACACAATAATTCTCTTCTCTCCGATTTAAATTATATTAACGAAATTAACAGTAAAATTATTCAGATTAAAGAACAATACGCGCTTCCTGTCTACAATGTTGAAAACTTGAATTTAATTCCAGATAGTGAAATATGTTTTACCATCAGTGACCAACTCTTTTTAGAGACACTACTGATGGAATTGAGGGGAAAAGCAATTTCATACGGATCATATAAAAAGAAAGCAAATGCAAAACATGAAAAATATATCCTAGATAAAATAAATGTTCTGGAACAAAATTTATCAGATGCTAATATGGAAGAATTAAACATTTTAAAACAAGAATTTGAAAATATAAACGAACAGAAAATAAAAGGTTATCTCACTAGAGCAAAGTCAAAGTGGATTCTTGAAGGTGAAAAACCAACGAAATATTTTTGTAATCTTGAAAAACAACGCGCAGCTGTAAAAACTATTTATAAATTAGAAGATGAAAATGGAAATGTCACAACTGATCAAAAAGAAATTTTAAATAAAGTTAAAGAATTTTATCAATGTCTTTACCAAAGGAAAGATACTTGTGAAACTAAAAGTTTTTCAAATTTTATTACAAACATAATTGGTCCAAAATTAAATGATACAGAAGCGCTTCTACTTGAAGGAAATATATCTGTATCAGAAGCAACTAATGTCTTAAAAAACATGTCTAATAATAAAAGTCCGGGCAGTTCAGGCTTTACTGTAGAATTTTATAAGGTCTTTTGGAAACAAATTGGTACTTTTGTAGTAAGATCTCTAAATGAAGCATTTCAAAGTGGGAAATTAACTGTTACTCAAACGCAAGGGATTATTACATGCATTCCAAAAGGTGACAGATCTAGATTATTTTTGAAAAATTGGAGACCAATAACACTTTTAAATACTATTTACAAAATTGGCTCAGGTGTTATTGCAAACAGGATGAAAACATGCATGGATAAACTTATACATAGTGATCAAACAGGTTTTATCAAAGGTCGATACATAGGTGAAAACACAAGGCTTATATTTGATATTATGAACTTTACTGAAGAGAAAGATATTCCTGGTTTGTTGCTTTTAATCGATTTTGAAAAGGCTTTTGATTCTCTGTCGTGGTCATTTGTCGATGAGACACTTTCTTTCTTTAATTTTGGTCCTGACATCAAACGTTGGTTTCAAATATTTTACAAAGATGCCAAATCCGCAGTCATACAGTGTGGATATTTATCTGAATTCTTCCCTATTCAGCGTGGATGTCGCCAAGGAGACCCATTATCTTGTTACATCTTTATTCTTTGCGCAGAAATATTATCTTTAAAAATAAGAAATAATAACGACATCAAAGGTGTAATCATTAATAACATAGAACACAAACTCTCACAATTCGCAGATGACACAACCATTATTTTGGATGGAGCGGACAAAAGTCTTAATGAAACATTACTTACATTGTATAATTTCTCATGTATTTCTGGACTAAACGTTAACTTTGATAAAACAAAGGTAATATGGATTGGAAAGAAAAAATTCAGTTCCGAAAGTATTAAAACTAAATGGAAACTTCAATGGAACCAACACAGTTTTCAGATGCTAGGAATTCATTATCACGTCGATCTACAACAGATATTAGACATTAACTATAAAGAAAAAATAGCTAAAATGGAGAATGCACTTTTAAGTTGGAAAAAAAGAAACTTAACACCCATAGGCAGAATTACAGTTATAAAAACATTATTGATATCATTATTTAATCACCTATTCATATCCCTTCCTAATCCATCATCGGAATTTATTAAAAACTTAAACACAATATTTCTAAACTTTATATGGGGTGGACAAAGTAGGATTAATTATAATACTTTATGCAAAGAATATTGTGAAGGGGGGCTCAAAATGATAAATATCAAAGCTTTTATTCATGCAATGAAACTAACATGGCTAAAAAGAGTATATGTCTCAAATGGAAATTGGTTACACATTGCAAATTCATACGTAGATTTTAAGAAGCTTGTACGATGTGGAAAACATTATTCACAAAAGTTAGCAACTACAATAACCAATCCATTTTGGAAAGACGTCCTACAATCATTTGTCGTCTTCCAAGAAAAAATAATATTTAATGCAACGGACATATTTTACTATCCAATTTTCTATAACGAAGAAATATGTATAGGAAATAAAAGCATCTTTTTTAATTCCTGGTATATGGCAGGGTTACAATATATAGGTGACCTGTTAGATAGTGATGGTAAATTTCTAACATTAAATGAAATAAATATAAAATATAATCTGAAAATTGACTTTCTTTTATACCAAGGTATTAAAAAGGCCATATTTACAAAATTCAAATCACACAATATACACGAAACTGACAGAAACAATTATAAAATGGAAAGACCTTTTATACCACCATCATTTAAAGTAATTTTAAGCAAAGAATCGGGGGCAAAACGAATGTACAACATCCTAAAAAGAACAGAAATCGAAATGCCAATAAAACAAAAATGGCCTAGTAAATTAAACACTATAATAAGCAATGATGAATGGAAGGCGATCTTCCTTTTACCTTTCACAATCAATTCTGATTCACAATTTCAATGGTTCCAGTACAGAATAATTCACCGAATAATCGGAACGAATTACTTACTTTGTAAAATGAAATTGTCGGAATCCCCTACATGTTCCTTTTGCAAAAATAGCGAAGAGACCATAGAACACATATTCTGGGAGTGCCCCACCTCAAAGTTTCTTTTAAATAATCTGTTTCCGACTACAATTTTTCCTTACTGTAACATGAAAAATTTCATACTAGGTTATGCAGAAACAAAAAGTGATGCAGTAAATAATATTTTCATTTACACAAAACTTTACATATACAAATGCAAAATGTCATTATTGATTCCTTCTGTTGAAGGTGCAAAAAATTACTTAACATATAAATACGAGCATCAATGGAATGCCGCACTTTTAGCAGACAGAATCAATGATTTCGAATCAAAATGGAAATATGTGTTGGATAAAATACCATATCTTGCTCGTAGATCGGGGCACTAATTTACGTAAGACACTTTAACTAATGACAGATGTTTGTTGGTGTCTTTATTTTTGTTATAGTTCCTCCAAAAGTTAAACATTAGCCTTACTCCTATTATTAATACATTGAAAACTATCTATCTCTCCTTAACAATAATCTTTTATTTTTAATACAATATCTTTCTGAAATATACTTCTGTGAAAGTTGGCGTAAATTTCGTAAGGTTTTAAAGAATTACCTAAATAGCTAACTGTCCAACCTGACATGCTATTGACGTTATGCACCACCAGCTCTCTGAAAGAAAATACATCCTATGCTCAAATGCCAATGTCCTAGTTGCACGTTTGTCATGTATTCTTAGTACAACTTGTATATGTAAGTGATGCTCGTATGTGATTATATAAGTCCTGAAATACCGTGTTTTTTTTTTTTTTTGTTCTTTTTTGTTGTTGTTGTTTTTTTTTTTTTTTTTTTTTTTTTTTTTTTTTCTAAAATGTTTTTAAAATCTGTATATTTCAAAGATTTATATTCATAATAATTTGCCCTATCCTTTGTTAACCTTCTTCAATCTACATTTTTCTTTTTTTTCAATTGTCGATCTGTACCTGTAGTAAAATCGTTTCTGAATATTTGAATGTTTATGACGATTTGCTGAATTACGTGTGATATGTCACATAACATGTTACTGTAAAATATTACACGTCTTGTTGAATGTACATCATCATAAGAAAATGACCTATGTTATGTATAATGTATTGTATATATGGAAATAAAATCATTCGACATTGAAAAAAAAAAAAAAAAAAAAAAAAAAAAAAAAAAAAAAAAAAAAAACAATATTACTTTAAACGTTGTTGATACGATTTTTGTTAACTTGGACTTCGCAGAAAATCAGACCTCAACACATTTTGCCGTTTGTTAAGCTGAAAATTCAAGCCAATGTTTTCTTCACATAAATGTGAAAACATTTTCTGTATCAGAAAACGCTGATGAATGTGAATCGCTGTCATACTTAAAATTAAAACAAACTGCCTCGAACTAATAATTGCAATAACAATATTTTTCTAGTTCTGGATCTATTGAAACTATGGCAACGGTATTTGATCTCACCCAATATCTCTATCAACTACCATAAAACCGACACAATTTCTGTATCGATTTCCAGTTCTCATAGATTCAATTAGTGTAGATACAGGTACTCGGGTTCACTGTACTTTTGCAATTAAAACAATGCCTTCTTTGTAGGAGGTCCAATAAAAAGCCACGCTTGAAAAATTCTTTTGAACGTAACGTGTTTCCCAAGGATGGAAACCTTTTCATCTCTTATACTTCGTTTTACTCGCATGTTGCGGGTGATTGCTATAATTATGCGGGCGTGTGTTGTTTCAAACCTCAGTTTTCAACTGATGAAACGTTGTTGTTTTCAAAATGAAAACAACTCGTCCGTATCGAGGTAAATTTAAAAAGCAATTCAAGATTTTCTGTGTCGTTGTCGTTCATTTTACACTCATTGTATCGAGGGTCTATATAAGCTAATATAGTAAAAGTATAATAGTAATAGTATAATAGTATAAGCTAATGTCAAACACAATGTAATAAATGATATGAAATACACATTGATGCTTAATTGAACACACTGTCTATTGTCAAAACCTCCGAACTGCTTAATTCGTTCATCTTATACGTCATGGCCGTGTTCACAGTAGCATTTTCCCCCAAAATTTTATGACAACGTTCGGCCATCTCGCAAATTTTTGATCAGTTTTTAATACCTCAAATGACACAGTAATGCGACAAAAAAGCACTAACTTTTACTATTTTAAACCGTTTAGAAACAAACAAACATATGTTCACATTTATATTACACCTGGTATAAACATTATACGCTGATAATAATTATCCATGTTATAGAACTATAAGCGAAATGATCAGATTGAGTGTTCGTTAAAGTGCGCATAAGAAGGCTTAACTACGGTGGCATATATGTGACATGTGCGTATTTTTATTTATGTCGTTCCCACTACATATTAAGTCGTGCGAACGAGATCTTATCTCGTGGGAACGACATAATTATGTCGTTCCCACGAATTATTAAATCGTGGGAACGAGATCTTATCTCGTGGGAACGAGATTTTATCTCATGGGAACGAGATCTTATATCGTGGGAACGACATAATTATGTCGTGTGAACGAGATATTTTTGTCGAGGGAACGACTTAATGAACCAATCAAATTCCATTTTGATCTCGCAGAAGAAAAACTATTTCTTTATAGCTTAATCCAGCATTGAAACATGATATTTATGTAAGCGTCTCTTGTATCAACCATTTTGAAACATGCTTTTAAACAACGTGTATTCTGATTGGTTAATTATGTTGTTACCACGAGTTAATTATCTCGTTCCAACGACTTAATATGTCGTTCCCACGAGTTATTTATGTCGTTCCCACGAGAAAATATCTCGTTCCCACGACTTAATATGTCGTTACCACGAGTTAATAATCTCGTTCCCACGACTTAATATGTCATTACCACGACATAATTATGTCGTTCCCACGAGATAAGATCTCGTTTCCACGAAATAAGATCTCGTTCGCACGACTTAATATGTCGTGGGAACGACATAAATAAAACATGAATGTCATGTCCATCTATGCCACCGTACTTAATAATGCCCAAACACTCGGAATGTCTGCGATTTGTTTTTGTTGTTGTTGTAAATGATTGTCGGATATGCAATAACACCTATAAATTGTGAACATGAGCGATTACAATTTGATCTTTTGATTGCAGGTTGACAGCATCAGCAGCCTGAACCGCATCATTCCCATTTACGGCGACACTTTCATTGCCTGCGGAAAGGAGGAACCCATCGTACCACGAGACGTATCTCCGGTTCGTAACGGTGGCAAAACACACAGGGGTCGGAACGGTGATGCGAGACTGAACGGTCACAAAGATGAGCGCAAAGACCGGTACGGCCAAGAACGGCAATCAGAAGTTTTCGAGGACTCGAAAGGACGGGAATTCCAGCGTTACCAGGAGAAGGACCAAGAAGAGGAAGCAGAAGACGATGAGGAGGAGGATGCTCATCAACAAGACGAATCTCAGAGGCAGAAAAACACGTCGCCGCCGGTACGGGAGGCCAGGCACCGCCAGCCGAATTCACAGAGGAAACAGCAAGACCATTCACCGCAGCGCCGCGGGGGCAAAGGAGCGCAGGACAAGAAAGCGCCCAATGGCTACGAGAAGTCACAGAGAACTCCTAGAGAGTCAAGAGATGCGAAACCGGAAGATGATGAGCAGCCAAGAAACGGCGTCGGTGACGGAGCGGAGAGCTACGACGGCTCCCGGGGAAGTTCGCCTTCTGAAGAAGAAATGGCGAAGCGCATCGAGGACATGGAAGACGTGAAGATAGATTTGGATGAAGATGTCGAATATTAAGTTATTAACATAACTGACAATTTGTTTTGTTATTTATTGTACCTCTGTTACATTTTATACATATCAATTGTTTACTATTCAACATGAGTTGTGGGTGATGTTAATGGAAAAATGTTATTTGTTTAAATACATTCATGATTTGCAACTCATGTAAACTTTAAACTGTTAGGCGTCTAGTCATTTTTATTGTTCGTAAAACTACGTTAATAGTTACCTCCATGTCTACAAGAATATCACAGTTATTAGAATCGTTATTTGTTTTGAAATTATCATCGATAAGGAACTATCTAAAAGGAACTTGTTCACATATTTTCGTGTTTTTAAGAAAGGACTAAAAATGTCGTAACTTCAATTACTCAAGCATCTGGGCCAACAAGTCTATACATCCTCTGTAAAAGAAAGCAATAAAACGAGAAAAACATATGCCTCCAACGGGGCTCGAACCCTAGACCTCTGGATTGAAAGACTAACACGCTAACCACTTGGGGCTCAAATAATTTGTAATGTAAGTGATACCTGTGTTTGAAAAATATCGACGAAAAAGCGTTACAAACGCTTTATTATTTTTGCCATTTCAGTCGGTGTTTATTCTTGAACGACACATTTTTTTGAGTATATATCTGTACCAAGAGTGGTAATTCGCTCCTTTATATGAGGCGTGTCGTGGGAAAACCGGACTTACTGCATGTGCGTAAAGTGTTGTCCCGGTTTAGCCTGTGCAGTCCGCACAGGCTAATCCGGGACGGCACTTTCCGCTGTTATGGTATTTTCTGTTTCAATGAAGTATCTTCTAAACATAAATCCACTGTAGGCGGAAAGTGCCGTCCCGGATTAGCCTGTGCGGACTGCACAGGCTAATCCGGGACGACACTTTACGCACATGCGTTAAGTCCAGTTTTCCCACGACACGCCTCATATATAGTGCAGTTTTTTTTGGAATTAACACAATTTTTGGAAATTGTCAATTTGCTAATATGTGAATAGTTCCATATAATATCAGCCGTTATGTATCGAATATAACGTCATGCGTTGTGCAGATCCACATGGGAGGTTATATCAATCTCCAATTCTTATAGATTTTATAGTTCATTAGATATCACACAATGATAATATACGACATTATTTTGTACTCGTATTTATAGTAGTTCTTGTTAGTAAAGCATTCATTTTTTATTTTCGACTGGAAAAGACAGTGGCAATTAGGATAAATATAATGAGAGCTTTTTTCTATTGGATCGTGTTTGCTCAAACCACATAGTCTAGTATTGCTGTTGTGTTGTTTTTTCATTGCCAGTTGGGAGCCCATAGTTCATGAATAAAATTATTATTAATTTATTTTTTTACGGTCAGAAAAGTAAAACTAACAAAAGCTTTAACGTCGACTTTAATTCACAAAGAACATTGTTATCTTGTATATTTTTAGGTCAACGTTGTTCAGATTTCACTAGCATGTACGAGGGAGTTATATATATTTTTAGATTGTTGTTCAATTTTCGGTAAGATCCTGCATATAACGAGCTCTTCAATGTAATATTCAATGCTTGAACGCGTGTTACTTGGAATGGACTGTTCCACTGATCAAAGTTTTTATGGTAAAATGTTGCAACGTAATATATATATATATTATTTTTATTTTCTCGTTAGATGTATAAACATTCCATTTTCAATAAACTTTTTTGTTATTTCTTGCCGATGGTTTGTCAACTAAAGGACATTTTGATATGAGACATTGTTTAATTGTGTGATTATAACGACCGTGTACGATTTATGGTACAGATAACAGACACCGTATCCAAACTGTTTCAGGTTATATTTAGAATAATTATTGTTGATAACGCTAGTATTTTTAGTATCATACATAATAATTAAACTTTATAATTGTTAATAAACTTACTTCAGAATTATGCACCAACGTGTAGTATTTAACAAAATAATCTACATTTTGTACGTATAAAGCCGTCCAGATTTATATTTTTTTTATTTATTTATCACAATTATTATTATTTATTTTATTGCAGTTTAATCTTATTATTATATTTGAATGTGGATATATTTGTAGTTAGTGTTAATAAAATATCAATATCAAATTTCTGTGATCAATAAAGTGTCTAGAAAGACTATAATTATGACATTTTTTTTCCTTAATATAGTTTCGCCTTAATTAAATTGTGTTATTTGAGTTTCATCCAGTTCAAAAATTGTGGACAAAAAAATGAAGGTTGCAGATATGAAAGTTTTTGGAAACAAAATAGTAGGATACAATATATGGCCATTTTGCGTTTGCTGACAATAGAATATTTCTGCTGAATTGTACATTCGCAAAAATATAAGCCAGGTGACCGGCCTATATTTTGATGTTCCGGTCGAATGAAGCTAAAACTTGTGAAATCATATGAGAGGTGTGGTGTGAAACCCGGGCTTAATGCATTTGCGTAAAGTGTCGTCCCGGGTTAGCCTGTGCAGTCCCCACAGGATACTGTGGATTCATTTAATTTCTTCGACATGAAATTTCGTGGATTCGTAAAATCGGGCATATTCGTTGGATCTTAAATTCGTGGATTTAGATTTTTTGCCAAAAACCTAACAAAAACACTGTATGAGCTTTTTGTTTATTCTAACAACCATTGCGCACAGTAGACATCCGCTAAAACAACAACGTGTCAATTACCCGCATTGTCCGTATCTTATCGTCTCAATCTCGCGATAACTATACTGGGAGTTTTACATTGAACCAAGAACACCTGACTGGGAAAGCATTAAAAGCATTAAATAATATCATTTTATTATCTAAATGTCAAGAATACGATTTAAAACCTAAACCGTTTTGTCAATTGTTTGACGCATTCGTTGGTTCAATTTAAACCATGCTTCTGAAGTCTGGGGCTATACTAAATCTAAGGAATTGGAAAGAATCCACTTAAAATTTTGTAAACGGCTGTTGAAAGTAGAACTTAATACATTTAATGCTTTAGTCTATGTAGAACTAGGCAGGTACCCTCTGTATACAACAACAACAACAACAACAACAACAACAACATTTATTCAGCAATAAAGCTTATACAAGCTCATAGCCTACATAATATGAATAAGTATAAATATTTACAAGTAATGGCAGAAGTGGAACGTATAATTGTCTAATAAAATGGTTAAACACAATTATATTTTTATTGACAAGAAGTAAAGAGAATAAATCTATAATTGGAGAGAAACAAACATTATTGCTCATATATTATTTAAACACTAATAGGAGGAAGTATTTAATGATAAAAAAATCAAACATGTTTGCGTGAAATAAAAATCAGTAGTTCCGTAGTTTATGACTAGGATACTTAAAATTTTACTGGTCTTTACACCAGTGCGCATGCGTGAAGATGGCGGCAAAAATTTGAGTGGAATAAAAAAAAAACAGCATAATTTTTCAATTTTCTCAATCAATCTTGAATGGAAAATGGATTTTAGCTCATTATTGTGATTGCGTTAACATCGCTGGATGACCAGAAAACGCAAACCATCGAAACAATCGCCGGATAACGGTCAAACCATCACAAAACGGAGCTCCAAAAAGGCCAACAAAGAAACAAAAATGGCGCAAAATGTTCAGTGTTCACCTGGATATAGTCAAAGTGGACAGTTACAGGCAAGTCAATTGTTCAATTGTTCCCAAATACCGAATGCACCCATGGGACAGTTTATGATGAGTACACCAGCCTTTCAAGGTCAGAGTTTCATGTCACAATTAGCTACACCAATTTCTCCAAACCATGACATTTTGTCAACAATACTAGATCGATTAAATTCAATGGATAGTAAATTGTCACAACTCGAAAAAATTCAGTCAAGCGTTTCGGCCATGAGCTCACGAATGGACAAAGTAGACAAACGGATTAATGACATAGAATTCAAAATCAAAGAATTAGAAAAGTCATGTGATTTCAGTAGTAGTGCTGTAGAGGATCTTACAAATAAACAACAGCAGTTGGACGCTCTTTTGAAAAAAATGAACACTAAGAAAACGACAGAAGAGGCGAATGTCTATAAAGAATCGAAACTTCAGGCGGAAATAACGGACCTTAAATGCAGAAGTATGCGGGACAACCTACTATTTTTTAGAATTCCTGAAGAAAATAGTGAAAACTGTGAAAAGAAAATTTTGGACTTCATTGAAACAAAATTGCATATACAGAATGCAAAAGAGGAGATAAAAATTCACAGAGCACACAGAGTGGGAACCTACAGGCAAGATAAGGTGAGACCCATTGTGACGAAATTTGCGTTTTTTCCAGATAAGGAAAGGGTCCGGAAAGCATCCAACCAACTGAAAGGGACCCCGTTTGGGATTGCCGAGCAGTTCCCACCGGAAGTGATGGAAAAAAGAAGAAAGCTGGTTCCGATCATGAAGGCAGCTCGCACGGAGGGCAAGGAAGCGTACATCAAAGTGGACAGACTGTTCATAAACAAACAACTATACGTTGAATAGGCCAACAGTGGGAGTGTAATTAAAGTTGGTTCATGGAATATTGAAGGGCTATCTTCTGCAAAGCGTGGTGACAGCAAACTTTCGTCTTTTTTGGTCGAACATGACATTATCTGTTTAATTGAGACATGGACTAATAAGAACTCTACAATTGACTTAAAAGGATACAGCAATCCTATCCACTCGTATAGACGCTTCCAACACCGTAGAGCAAGGCGTTCCAGCGGCGGGATCATCGTATACATTAGAGACACTATACGCAAAGGAGTTTCCCTAGTAAGAAATAACATAGATGGTCTATTATGGCTTAAAATAGATAAAACATATTTCAATATTGAATATGATATATATTTAGCTGTTATGTATATTCCACCCGAAAATTCACCAACACATGATATGTATGATGTAGACATTTTTCAACTGCTAGAATCTGATATAAATTTTTTCAATAGTAAAGGAAAAGTATTTATCACGGGGGACGCAAATGCTAGAACCGGCCATAAAGCTGATTTTATTGACAATGACAGAAGCCTGGGTGATTTTGATTTATTTGAAATAGATACCCCACTCCAGAGGGCAGCCTGTGAGCCAGGTTCAAATAGATATGGCGACTTTTTGTTAGATGTATGTAAATCTACGAACATAAGAATTGTAAACGGTAGACTTTTTCAAGATAAGGGAGTTGGCAAATTAACTTGTTTTACGCATAATGGGGAAAGTACAGTCGACTATTTGTTAACATCAGTCAAAAACTTCCACGATTTAGCCGATTTTAAAGTACACGATTTCACGGAATTCTCCAACCATGCCCCAGTGACATTTGCTCTGAGCACGAACAAACCGACTACTAACGGTAAAAATAATCAGCGCATATATTTTAAGTGGAAATCTGAGTACAGAGATAATTTCGTGCACGATATAACCAGCGGTGTTCAAGAACTATAACACAATTTACAATCAGGCGTTAACTCGCGCTGCGATCCGGATTTACTAGTCTCGGAATTTACTTATTTCCTAAATAAACGAGGTGAAAAATATTTTAAACATGTAATAAGCAATAATGTTAATAACAATCATAATAACTGCACCTCTGCTGACACCGATAAGCGACGATGGTTTAACGAAGAATGTAAACGAAAACGGACAGAATATATACAAACAGTTTACCAGTATAATTTAAATAAGAATAAGCATACGCGAGAAACAATGCTAGCGGCAAGGAAAGATTATAAATATTTTTGCAGGAAAACGAAATTTAAGTTTAACAGAGAACAGGGCATGAAATTAAATAACATGAGCCGCAAAAAGCCGCGCGAATTCTGGAAATTATTCAAACAAAAAACGGTTTCACCGAAAGCGGACAACATATCTTTGCAAGAATTTTACGTGTATTTCAATGCATTAGCTTCTGAGGCTGACGTTAACGTTAACAACGACGAAAGCGATAGCTTTATACGGCAGTTTGATAATATAGAAAATCCGGTTAGCTCTTACCCGAATCTCGACAAACCCATTTCCGCAGAAGAAATAATTAAAGCCATAAGGCGTCTGAATAATAATAAGGCAGCCTCACTCGATAATATAATTTATGAATACTTTAAAGAAACAGTGCATATTATAGTTAAACCATTAGAAATATTATTTAATTACATTTTAGATACTAAAAAGTTTCCAAAGAGCTGGTCATCAGGAGTTATTGTTCCACTATATAAACGGGGGGATAGTTCCGACCCAAATAATTATAGAGGCATCACGTTGTTAAGCTGCTTTGCGAAATTATTTACAGGTGTGATAAACGAACGCTTAAAATCTTGGACAGAAACCCATGATATTCTTACAGATGCTCAATTCGGTTTCAAACCCAACTGCAGTACCGTCGATGCAATTTTCATTCTTAACTATTTAATAGAAAAACAGATACATAGTAAAAACAAACTCTTCTGCTGTTACGTCGATTACCGGAAGGCCTATGACGTTATAAATCGCGGCCAGCTATGGCATAAAATGAATCTTTCTGGTATCGATGGAAAGTTAATATCACTTATCCGCTCTATGTATAGCGAGGTCAAACTTCAAGTAAAACACATGGGCTCACTTTCCGACCTTTTTAGTAGCAACGTCGGTTTATTGCAAGGAGAGATAACATCGCCGATAATGTTTTTGTTATTCGTAAATGATTTAGAATTTAATCTACAAAACGGAGTAAACGCCGGAATAACGTTAGATCAATTGTCCATTTATCTCCTCCTATTTGCGGATGATGCTGCTATTTTCTCAGAAACTAAAGAAGGGCTACAGGAATCGTTAAATAATCTAGAAGCATATTGTGATAAATGGAATTTAACTGTAAATATTGATAAAACAAAAATAATGGTTTTCCGAAAAGGGGGCGTGCTAAACAAAAATTACAAATGGACATACAAAGAAAATGAAATTGAAATAGTAAGCAATTTTAACTACCTTGGTATTGTTATGTCAAGTGGGGGATCATTTATTCCTGCCACGAATACACTATATGGCAAAGCTACAAGGGCGATGAACTCCCTGTTTTGTATAACAAAAGACATGGAAGTCCCAATAAATGTTATGTTCAAGTTGTTTGATTCATATGTCTTGTCAATCCTTAATTATAGTTGCGAAGTATGGGGATTTATTGCGGCAATTAATATTGAACGTCTTCACAGAAAGTTCTGTAAAAGACTGCTAAATGTGAAATTATCAACAAATTCATTGTCATTATATGCTGAAGTTGGTCGATTTCCTTTATATATTGGTAGATACCTAAGAATTGTTAAATATTTTTTAAAATTATATCAAAATAAACAAGGAAATTGTATCCTTAATACTGTCATTAATATGCAAAGATTAGAAATTGATGCACAAAATAACACTGTTAATTGGTCCTCCAAAGTTCACCAAATTTTGAATCATGCAGGATTTACAGATGTATGGTTATTTCCTGAGTCTGTTAGTATTGATAGCTTTATTCCTCTGTTAAAGATTAGACTCAGAGATCAGTATATATCTGAGTGGAGAGTTAATGTTGATTCATCAACCTCATTACTAGTTTACAAAGAACTTAAACCTGTATTTGAAAGGTCTCTGTATTTAGATGTTATTGACAATAAAAAACATAGAAATATCATTGCTAAAATACGCCTATCATCACATAAATTGTTGATTGAAACTGGCAGACATTATAACATTAGCAGAAACGAAAGAAAGTGCACTTTATGTAATCTTAACGACTTAGAAGACGAGTATCACTTTATAGTTAAATGTCCGTTTTATTTAGAAGAAAGAACCAAATACATACCAACATACTTCTCAACAAGACCAAGTATGCACACATTTTTGAAACTTGTGAATAGCAATAATAAAGGAACGCTTAGGAAGTTAGCTATTTACTGTATAACATGCTTTAAGAAAAGAGATAATTATATGTTTCTCTAACTCAAGGTTTGTTAATGTCATTTATGTACAGTTTATTAAGAAATGAATGTATTTGTTGCCTGTTATCATTGTTTTTCCTCAAACATGTGTTTATATACCAAATCAGTTCATTATATACTACCACACAACACCCTCACGCATACTATATCTCCCCCTACCTTACACACGCACACACACTCACACACACACACACACACACACACACACACACACACACACACACACACACACACACACACACACACGCACACACACACACACACGCACACACACACACACATAAACTCACACAAAGACTGCTACTCGTGCAACATACATAGACATTTCGACAGCATATATGCCATTAGGGCTGTCTAAATTTTGTTTTCGTTTTAGACTGCCAAAAAAATGGCATCCCATATTAAAGACTCGTTAAAGTTAATACATACGTACCCTTTATGGCAATCTACCATGTACTAGGTTGCCCTAATTAAAGGGTTTATGTTGTAGCGAAGTTCAAGTATAAATATACGACGTGTCAAAAATGCATGCATACATATACTCACACACACACACACACACACGCACGCACACACACGCACGCATGCACGCACGCATGCACGCACGCACGCACACACACACACACACACCTTTTACCCATACAAGCAGATTATTAGATCCATTGTTCATGAATTGTGTATTAGATAAATATGCTGTTATTTACCGGCTCTGTGATTACTAATATTTTATTATTTATTATTATTTATTATTTATTATTTCCACGCATGTCTGTCTTATTATGAATTTGGTCAACACGATGAGCTGTAATATGCTTAAGTGAATAAATATTTGTTTGTTTGTTGTTGTTGTTGGTAAACGATGTTTTAATTACGTTCTAATTGGCGTCTTAAATTAGTTGCTTCATAAATGAACTTCGCTACACTTATTATTTCATTTTTTTTTCGCTGGACATTAATCTTTTAAACTTTGAAATTGTTGGCCACCTGCAAAAATGTTGTTTTAGGAGTTTTTTTCTAATGTGTGTATATATTGGACAGACTAACAAGAAATGATACTCATTTTCTATTGCGTTCATGTTGCAAAATTTACACTTAGATTTTCTCTGTCAATATTATGATATCGTCCTCTTTCTATTTCTAGATTATGTGATGACAACCCGAGCCTACTTAAGGCGATTTTATATTTTGTTTCATTTACATTGTCTAAATACGTTTCTAGTGTTAAGTTTTGTTTAAATAAGCAATAAGAAGATAGGCGTGGAGAATTGTTTACCTCGCTATGCCAGGTTTGTGTATAACTGTCTATTATTCTTTGTTTTGCATTGTATTAACTGCGCTTCGGTTATGTTTTGGTTAATCCATAGGTCAGACATGCCAATGTTTTCGAGAATGGTTTTCACGTGACAAGCCCAGTTTTGATTGTTATATGTATGACCGTTATTCGCATCGTTTTTTAGCATGTTATATATTATTTTAATTACGCTGATTTCATTTGACGAAATCAGTTTAAACCAATATTTAATAATATTTATTTTCTGTATTTCTTTGAATGGCATTCGTCCTAATTCTCCATATAACGCGCTAAGATTTGTTGACTTATTGACGCATAGTATTTTTCTTAAAAGTTTTGTATGCACGGCTTCTATATCGTTTGCCCGCGCAGTTCCCCATATTTCGGATGAGTAATTTAATACGGACTCAACAAGGATATCAAAAAGTTTTAGTTTGCTTTTTGTGCTAAACTCGTAATTATTGAACACTGAGAATAGTCGGTGCATTGATTTCGAGGCGTGGTCTGCTATACATTTTTGTGTTCTATTGAAATTACCATTTTTAAAGAAGTATACTCCCAGATATATTTGAAAGAAGTGACTACTTCCAGTTTTTCATCGTATAGGAAGATATCAACATTCGTGTAGCGTGTTCCTTTTTCAAAAATTAAAACTTTTGTTTTGGCTGTATTAATTTTCAATTTCCACGTGTTACAGTATGTCTCTATGTCCGTAAGCATGGTTTGTAGTGCTGTTGGGGAGGTTGTAAAAAGAATCTGGTCGTCAGCATATAGTATTAGAAATAACTTTAGTTCGTTAATAGTTAATAAGTCATCTATGTCTGTGTTTATGTGGTTCAATATGTCATTTACGAACATCATGAACAGCAATATACATAGATATATTCGTATTCTTAAGTATTGGTTCAAGTAATGTACATCTGAAAATATCATTATTAAATCTGTATATAACTTGGCCGTTTCTGATTATAACAAAGGCTGTCGTAACTGGATATTAATTGTCATAAAAAAGTTAGATGACTATGGTTTCAGTTATGTATTTGACAACGTTACAAATATTGATGTTAACATATTTATTGAAGAATTTGAACAGAGAGTTTATGACTATTTTATCCAGGACTGGAACCGAATAGTGAATAATAGCACAATGTTTGATGTATATAGAACTTACACAATTAATTATGAATATGAATCTTACTTAGATATGATACCGAAAAGCTTGAGATTCCTTTTTGCTAGATTAAGACCGTCTGCTCATTCATTACATATTCAAACCGGTCGTTATGCTAGAAATAACATTGATAGAAATCAAAGGTATTGTTTATGTTGCAATTCGAACGACATTGAAGATGAATTTCATTTTGTTTGTATATGTCCTACATTTGCAAATATAAGAAAAAAGTATATTAACAAATGCTATTATATTATGCCGTCTATGCATAAATATTTAAGTTTATTGCAATCAAATAATAGAACGGAATTAATGAAAGTGTGTCTTTTTGTAAAAGAATCACTTAAAGAACGCTCATTGATTTTGAATGTAAGAAGATAATATATAATGTTCATCCTCTTTTTGTTTGATGTTAATCTTAGAATTTGTGCTCACGCCACTTACTCGCTTAAGACATGATTCATTTGAATATATGTATATAGTTTTTAGCTCTTTTCACGTTGACATGCTGAACTGTTATCATTATGTGTTGTTGACGATGTACTTTGTACAAGTCGAAATAAAGAGTCTGTCTGTCTGATAACGTGGTCCCTAGTGTAACAACACCATACCAATTAGTGGGATTAAAAATAGGTGCTATAAACCAGTATCACAATAAACAGTCCAATTAATAGTGGTACCCATAGTGTCTTGTATAATTGTAATAAAACAGTGGGTCCTATTAATGGCAGTTTGACACGAAGCCAGTTAAGCGCCTGACAAAAAACAAGTGACAAACTGCGAAAATCGATACGTGCGTGACAATTGAGCAATCTGTACCTTTCGATTATTCTGTCAGTATTATCTGTTCTTTCAAGAAGGAAACATCAAAAAAAATTTAATTCAATTTAATCGTATTATTCCTTAACACTGGTTTCTCTTTCAAGATGACAGTGTTATCTGATTAATAATTGAATATTACATTGATAGGTACACTATCTAAGTCGTCTAAGGCGCTTATTTTAGACACTGGGCCCGTATATTCCAAGTTACCAACCCATTCTGAGACTGATTACAAAAACAGAATAAGACTTAAAGCCTCCGAATCCGCATTAGGCCGAAGCTATGTTTCTTTGTATTAAACTGTGTTACTCATTGTAACGCCTTTACATACAACACGAGACTTTACAGTATTTTCTGAAACCTGAAAAAATAGTGTCGACCATGTAAATTGTTTATCAACAGAGAGTATGATTACATAATCAAAATATTGTTTTTTTTTTAAATTTCACCAATAACATTCGATATTTTATTGAAAAGCATATAATAATATTCTTTATCCTTACCTCGTAAGTCTAATAATGGGTTGGTGAATACGGACATTGATCATACAGCCGAATAAAAAACCAATGGCGAAAAAAAGCGTAAACTTTCAGTAAACAATGGGTTGAAATTATGAGATCATGTTGAGGTTTACAAAATATTATAGAACTGAACTGATTTTGCAGTTTTTATAAATGAACTAAAATAAATAGTTAAATATAAAATATTTGTATTATTTGAAATAAAAAAATGGCCCGTTTGGGGGCCGAACCTATGTCATTCGCGTTATTAGCACGACGCTGTAACAAACTGAGCTAACCGGCCAGTTGCTTTCATAAGTGAGTAAATGCTACTAGCTGTATATATATGACAGTTTCGGATAATATAAATACTTACATGTCGAATTGACAACTTTGGGGAATATTAAATTGTTATATGAGCAATCATCGCTAACCCACGCCTCGAAAGAGACTTTTGCCGAAAACCAGCGCCTTAGACCGCTCGGCCACGCTTCCTGTCCAAGTGTCTCTGAGATAATGTTGGTAACACTTTCATGGACGTTATCAGTTCGACATCTAGGTATTTAATTTTATCATACCACTATGCTGATATCGGCCTGATACAGAGGTGCCTGATATATTTTTTTTATATCAGGTCACTAGTGCTTATATCAGTCAATGTTTGGAGGTACGTCATATTATTCGGAATCAACTATAAAGTCAACAGTTTCAGTAAAAATGGATCAGATTCATCAAAACAAACAATTTGATACCAATAACGTATATAGTTTCTTATTTTTAATCGTCATAAATCACAAAAACGTTATTTTTTAAATATTCACATAAACCCGCACTTTGGAAGTGAGATGACGTCATCTATGGAACACAATAAATCATCCATACGAAGTTATTTCAATACATTCATAATAAATGCACTAAACGTCACTACAAAGCATCAGTTTATGTTGAACCAGAAACATTATTACCAAAAACTGAACAATTCGAACCCACGCCTCCGAAGAGATTGGTGCCTTAAACCAGCGCCTTAGACCGCTCGGCCACGCTACCTACCAACCGCCGGAGCGATAACTTTTATTTAACTCCAGTGACGTTATCAGTTTGACATCCTAGTATTATCCGCACCTGACAAACTAACATTGACTACAGGTTAAAAGACAGCGGCCGGTTAGCTCAGATGGTTAGAGCGTCGTGCTAATAACGCGAATGTCGTGGGTTCGACCCCCACACTGGCAATACCTTTTTTTTGCACATTTTCAAAGTATTCCACTTTAGAACTTATTTCATAGAATATATATTCTTATTCATATAAAAGTAATTTAATACAAGCGACATAATGATAACAGAATTTAATGTTATTGTTAAAGACGTCCGCCGTCTTTAAAAAAAAAGTTTTTTCATTTACGTTATGCTTTGGCGCCAAAATGTTATATATTTTTAAAGGCGCGTTAACGCATTACCGACGTTACGTCATTAGCCTTAATATAACATAACAAATGTAAGTCATAACATATTATAACGTCTTGTTTTAACGGGTAAAGAAAGCTGGGATCACTTAAAGTTGGTATGTAAATTTAAATTTTAAATCTATTATTATTATAATTATTATATAGATAACATAAGAATTTATTCTACGCTATAGTATTTATTCTACCTATGCATTGTAATAATAATTATCGCACAAACACGTATCAATATATTTGTAGAAATTATAAAATATTTCTTCATGTGTTTTTTTTTTAAATGATTGTAAAATTATTCTTTGTTTGCCTTAACAGAGAATCGCCATTAATAAACAGAAGAAAATTTAATTGTGTTCGGCGCATACTCACAGTCCCTAGCCACCCGTTAACAATTCTCAACTTGCTGTGCGGAGATCCAATTCTCATAGAAGCCATACGAAGAAACGGAATATGGCATCAAACGGTCCAAGAGACTTTAATAGTGTAAAGCGTTCGCGTTCCACGCATATGGAGAACTTAACAAAACTGTATAGGCAGCTGGAAGAAAATATGTCATCGTACGAAAATGTTGCCAAAGTAAAACAGCTTAATGCGCAACTGTGTGAAAAATTCGAGACATTAAAATGTGTTCATCAGGAATGTGTATCTGTGTGTACGGATTCTGAAATGTGTGACAATTTTAAACAAGCTTTTGAAAGCTATCAGAAGAATTTCGATGAGTTCCAGGAGAGACTTTCACAGTGGCTGGCCGCTGGTGAGAAGACACCTGATGACGAGGATAGGATTTCTTCAGTAAGCCGTGCGAGTTCAACAGCGTCATCGCGATCGAAATTAAGAAGTGCGAAGGCAAAGCGCTTACTCGCAGAACACAAACTGAGAACGCTACGGGAGAAACACAGACTTGAGCAGGAACAACGGGAGCTTGAGCACAGACAACAGCTGCTTGAGCACGAAAGCGAGGTAGAGGAAGCGCGGATCGAGGAGTCTATCTGGGAAGAAGAAGAAGAGGAAGAAAGAACGTCGATGCGTGTTCCGGAAATGACGACACGAAAGACAATCGAGTGGGAAGATGACCGGACGTCCGGTAGAGTGGCTGCGCGGGTCAGAGGTCATCTTCCGGAAGTGGAGCATCCTGGCGTCTACATTTCAGCAGACGCTATGTGTGACACGCGGGAGCATAGTGATAGTGACAGACTGTATTTAGAGACTAAGAGCGTTAGTGCCGGAAGTCGTGAAGGTAGAGTGACAGCAGCGGAAGCCAGGTGAGGTAAAACAGAAACTCAGATTAATATCGATTCAGCCTTTCACAGACTAGCATCTACCTTACAAGAAGGTTTCAATTTGCCAAAAACCAGAAATTTTAACATTTAGCGGAAATGCAATTGATTATTGTAAATTCATTAGGAATTTTGAGACGAATATTGAGTCTAAGATTAGTGATGATAGACTTAGGTTAAGCTATCTGATTCAGTATTGTACAGGGGAGGCTAAAAGCTGTATAGAAGACTGTGTTTTGTTAGAATCTAGCGAATGTTATTTCAGAGCTAGAAATATTTTGAAAAATCGCTATGGTAAACCACATGTTATTGCCAGATCTTACATTGATAGATTGACTTCTGGTCCACAAATTAAGGCTTCTGATTTTGAAGGTCTTTCACATTGCATTCTTGAGATGCAAAAGTGTGAGATAACTTTATCTCAGTTAGGGTTCGTTTCCGATGTTGATAATTCGGAAAACTTGAGACGCATTGTCAGACGTTTGCCTATGCATGTAAGAACAAAATGGGTAGATATTGCACATGATATTTTGGAATCTGGTCGAGAACCACGATTTACCGACTTAGTTAAATTTGTTAACAAAAAGTCCCATGTTGCATGTTCCATGTACGGCACCGATCTTGCTAAAGACAGTTTTCAGTCTAAGGCAGAAAAAACTAATAGTAAACCAAATGGCTATTTCAAAGACAAGGTGACCACTTTGACCACTCACTCTGACAAGCAGAAACCTAAATACGAACGTAAATGTTTATGTTGTTCTGGATCTTGTCCAGATTTATCATCATGTATGACTTTTCAGTCCATGAGTTTAGCGAATAGGAAAAAACTAGTTCGCGAATCAAATCTATGCTTTAATTGCTTAAAAGGCTACCATTTGTCTAATACATGCAGAAAACCCAAGGTATGTTCTGTACCAGACTGTTTGCAAAAACACCATACACTGTTACATAGTTGGGTACGGTCCGAGCCCGATAATACAGTTACACAGCCATCTGTTAATTGTGCGTCTACATCAGGCTCTTTTGTGAAAACGTGTTTTGGGATCATTCCTGTAACTGTTAAAGGTTTCAATGGTAACTCTTGTCAAACATACGCGTTGCTTGACGACGGAGCGGACAAGACGTTGTGTGACGAACGACTGCTGCGTACGCTGAACGTTCCCGGGAGACCTGTGACGTTTCAGGTATCAACAATCAATGCAACCGGAAGTACTACCATTGGGCAGGAAGTTGACCTGCGGGTAAGCTCTGTGACGGATGATGGCGAAGTAAACCTGAGAAACGTCTGGTCGGTGAAGAGGCTTCCTATTGCCAAAAAATCCGCCGCTTCTGATAAGACATTTCCAGATTTCCGTATCTTGCGGACTTGAGTATTCCATCTGATGGGGCAGGTGACGTCATGCTGCTGATAGGTACACGCCAGACGCACATATTCCACTGGAAGTGTGCACGGGTGGCAGCAATGAGCCATACGCCGTTCGGGCACGCCTTGGCTGGGCGGTAAGAGGTCCCGTTCTGAGAACGATTGACACTAAAACCGGTAGTGACGTAAACATCCATTTTGGCCAGTCGTGTGATGTGGTGTTACAACAACAACATGAACGGATGTGGACAACCGACTTCAATGACATAATACATTGTGAGAAAGAATCCTTCTCCATTGAAGATAAACGGGCGCTACATATTATGGAATCCACTCTGTCAAAGGAAAATGGACAATATACGATTGGGTTTCCGTGGCGTGATGAAAATGGAACCTTGCCAAATAACCTGACGCTTGCGCATGCACGACTACAACAATTGAAGAAAAAGCTTTCGCGTGATTCTGATCTGCATGAGAAAATATACAGCTACAGTAACAGACTATATCGAAAAGGGCTATGCAAAGGAAGTGAACGAGACCGAATCCACGAATCGAACTGGTACCTACCACACCACCCCGTGATCAACGAGAATAAACCTGGGAAGGTTCGCGTGGTGTTTGACTGTGCTTCGAAGTTTCAAGGAATTTCATTAAACAGCCAGCTACTTCAAGGTCCTGATTTGATAAATAGCTTAGTCGGAGTACTGAGCAGGTTCCGACAGGAGAGGGTAGCGATAGTCGCGGATATCGAAGCTATGTGCCATCAAGTGCGCGTATGTGAGAATGACTGTAACGCACTTCGTTTCCTATGGTGGCCTGGCGGGGACATGTCTGTAGCTCCAAAGACTTACTGTATGCAGGTTCATTTGTTCGGGGCAACATCTTCACCAAGCTGCGCGGCGTATGCACTGAAACGAACTGCGACTGACAACTCAGAAATATTTGACCCGGAAGTGATGTCTACTGTTCACAAGAACTTTTACGTAGACGATTGTCTGAAATCTGTGTCGTCCGAAGACAAGGCGGTTCAACTGGCAACAGATTTGAAGTCGTTGTTAAGTTTCGGTGGATTCATACTAACGAAATGGCTCAGCAATAGCAGGACAGTTTTGGACGCAATACCGGAAATAGAACGCGCCACATCTGTTGTTCGTCTTGATCCTAGTGACTCACTTCTGACCGAACGAGCTTTAGGCGTCACGTGGAACGTAAACGAAGACACAATTAGGTTTGAAATAAAACTGGCTGATAAACCATTCACGCGACGTGGCATTTTATCGATTGTGAGTTCGATATTCGACCCGCTTGGTTTAGTTTCACCAGTGACATTACGCGCAAAGGCAACCATTCAGCAACTCTGCAGAGAGAAATAGGCTGGGACGAAACGATAGCACAACATTATTGTGATGACTGGAAACGATGGATGACAAGCCTGTCATGTTTGGAAAAGATAGCCATTAGACGGTGCTATCGTCCTGAACATTTCGGAGAAGTGAAATGCACACAGCTGCACTTGTTTAGCGATGGTTCGGCAACAGGCTACGGTGCATGTGCGTACCTGCGGATGGTTGACAAAAACGACAACGTAACGTGTAGCCTAGTGCTTGGTAAATCCCGACTGGCACCAATTAATATAGATGTCTATACCTCGCCTAGAATTGTCCGGAGCAGTGATCGCCAGTCGTTTGTACGCGATAATATCAAAGGAACTTGAACTGAAGATTGACCAGACAATATTTTGGACTGACTCCACCATACTGTTGGATTACATCAGAAACACATCAAGCCGCTTTAAGACTTTCGTGGGTAATCGACTAAGCATTATTCACGAAACTACGTCACCGACACAATGGCGATATGTAGACACAAGTTCCAATCCCGCAGATATTGCTTCAAGAGGTGTAAACCCGTGCGATTCGCAGAGACTTGACATGTGGCTGAATGGCCCAGAATTCCTTCTTTAAACATCGGACGCTTGGCCAGTCGGTCCATGTGTCCGAATGTACCAGAAGATGACCATGAAGTGAAAAAAATATTGTCATGACGTTAATTACACGAACAAATGAATTTGAAGACTTGATTGTTCGTTATTCTACATGGACAAAATTACAGCGAGCATTCGCGTGGCTTTTAAGATTCAAGAACGCCACAAGGGTCATTTTACAGAATGTCCATAGCGCACACTTCGCGGCTGCCATAAGCGCGTTGAGGGACCACAGAAAAGTAAATAGAGACTGTACACTGGCTCCTTTGAATCCTAAATTAATCGAAGGCCTCGTCCGCGTGGCTGGAAGGCAGATGAATGTGGAAAAAGAGAAATATCCCATTCTTCCTAGCAACAATCACGTGACAACGCTGATAATTCGTCATTACCATTTGATTAACGGTCACGTTGGAGTGCAACAGGTGTTGGCAGCTACACGGGAAAAATACTGGATATTACATGGCCCAAGTACCATTAAAAAGACACTCAGAAGTTGCTTTACTTGCAGACGACAGCACAGTCCATTGCTCAGTCAAGAGATGGCATCAGTCTTGCAAGAACAGGTCAAACCGAATAAACCACCGTTTACCTTTGTAGGGGTAGACTACTTCGGTCCGTTGTTAGTGAAGTGTAAAGAGATACGGTTGCCTCTTCACATGTTTAACAACAAGAGCAGTGCATATTGAAGTTGCGCATAGCTTGACGACCGATTCATTTATCGCAGCGTTCCAGCGTTTTACATGTCGACGGGGAACACCAGAAAAGATTTTTAGCGACAACGGAACGAACTTTGTAGGCGCTGACCGAGAAATGCGAAAGTCCATTCATGAAATGAATTCCAGCAAACTTGGAAACTACATGCTCCAGCGTGGTGTCGAATGGAACTTCAATCCTCCATATGCAAGTCATAGGGGCGGCGCCTGGGAGAGGTTGATTCGGTCTACGCGTGCGATCCTGAAAGCGATAGCTGGAGAGCAACTTCTTACAGACGAAAAGTTAACTACCTTTATGACTGAAGCTGAGAGAATTATGAACGATCGACCGATTGCGGAAGTGAGCAACGACTCGAAAGATCCGCCGGTTCTGACTCCCAACATGCTTTTGCTGATGAAAACAAACTCAAGTATTCCCATTGGTATTTTCGAGAAAGAGGATACGTATTCCAAACGTTGGTGCCGACAAATTCAGTATCTGAGTGACGTTTTTTGGCGAAGATGGATTCGAGAATACTTACCAAAGTTGCAAATACGTCACAAATGGCAACGGACACAGACTGACTTACGTGACGGTGACCTTGTGCTAGTCGCCCATGACAACACGCCTCGGGGACAGTGGCCTCTAGGTAGAGTTACCAAGGTAATCAAGGGTCGGGACGGGCATGTTCGTAGCTGTGAGGTCCGTGACAACTTACGTGACGGTGACCTTGTGCTAGTAGCCCATGACAACACGCCTCGGGGACAGTGGGCTCTAGGTAGAGTTACCAAGGTAATCAAGGGTCGGGATGGGCATGAGTTACCAAGGTAATCAAGGGTCGGGATGGGCATGTTCGTAGCTGTGAGGTCCGTGCTCGTAATACAACGTCAGTTAAGCCAATGAATAAATTGTGTTTACTAGAAAGTTCAATGTAATTGGACACAGAAATAACTAGGTATGATAGAACAATCACTTTAATTGTCACATAATATTGTATGCATAATTTGTATATTTGTATATATATCTGGTCAGATAACTAGTATATGTTTGTTATTTAAATTGTTGAAGTTGTATCTGAACCATTAAAGTACGTGTATATAATTGTTAAGGTTCATCCATTGTTGTTGTATTTTAACTACTATTGCTGTATTGTATTTTTTGAAGTTTAGATTACTTATGATTAATGTATCATACTGTATTATGAAATTAGGTAATTTCATGGTGGGGATTGTTAAAGACGTCCGCCGTCTTTAAAAAAAAACGTTTTTTCATTTACGTTATGCTTTGGCGCCAAAATGTTATATATTTTTAAAGGCGCGTGAACGCATCACCGACGTTATGTCATTAGCCTTAATATAACATAACAAATGTAAAAGTCATAACATATTATAACGTCTTGTTTTAACGGGTAAAGAAAGCTGGGAACACTTATAGTTGGTATGTAAATTTAAATTTTAAATCTATTATTATTATAATTATTATATAGATAGCATAAGAATTTATTCTGCGCTATAGTATTTATTCTACCTATGCATTGTCAAATTTATAAAGTCATAATTATAACTAAATTTATTGTTAAAAATGTCTATACTTTTTGTATGTATTTGTTATTTTAATAGGTACAATATCAATATATTTGTTGAAATTATAAAATATTTCTTCATGTGTTTTTTTTTTACATGATTGTAAAATTATTCTTTGTTTGCCTTAACAGAGAATCGCCATGAATAAACAGAAGAAAATTTAATTGTGTTCGGCGCATACTCACAGTCCCTAGCCACCCGTTAACAGTTATCCTCACCATAAACTGTATTATAGACTATTACTTGTATTATTCCTTAACACTAGCCTCTCTTCTGTTTTGCATATAATATAAATAACATATTATCAAACTATCAGACACAATAGCGTTATAGGTTGCTGAAATATTCACGTTTAATCTACATGTATTTTACACTTCAAAAATAGCCGCTTTGTTCTGTCGGTAATTTCTTTTCCTTTCGCTTTTTTTACTTTTTTTTCTTAGATTAAATGCGTAAACACTTTAAAAATAAATACTCATTATACAATGTTTTATAGACTATTAATTGTATTATTCCTTAACACTGGCTTCTCTTCTGTTTTGCATACAATACAAATAAAATATTATCAAACTATCAGACACAATAGCGTTACAGGTTGCTGAAATATTCACGTTTAATCTATTTTACACGTCAAAAATAGCTCAGTTGGTAGAGCGCTGGACTACAAATCTGAGGATCGCGGGTTCGATTCCCAGCCCGGCCACATAACTTGAAATTATTTCTACGGCCATTCTCCCCCTACCTCTGATTCAAGTAGGGCAGTTGTCAGTTACTGGCATAAGTACTGGTAAACCAGCTTACCCAGGAAAAGTGTGAGTAGGTTAACTGACCGCCGTTATATGACTGAAATACTGTTGAATACGGCGAAAAATCCAAACAAACAATCAAACACTTAAAACATAGCCTCTTTGTTCTGTCGGTGATTTCTTTTCTTTTCCTTTCATTTTTTTCAATTTCTTTTTCAGATTTAATGCGTAAACACTTAAAAAATAAATAGATTGTACACACAATTTCAAATACGTTCAAGATGACACAGTTATCTGATTGGTTATAGAAAATTTCAGTGATAGGTAGACTAGATGAGCCATCAAAGGCGCTGAATTTAGAGACAGGGCCTGTATAGGGGTAACTCGCCCTTAAGTCGATTTTGCCCCAGAGTCGAACATTTTGTTCTTTGTATTTTGTAACGATTGGTGTAGTTTGACATGTTTTGCGGCATCCTTTGTACTTAAAGGTAAAATATCAGTATAAATATAACGTCATCCAAAATTTTCTCGCGATGAGATTGTGCATACAGCGCTGTTTCTAACTCCGTGTGACAAGAAATTCAGAATTTTTAATTTATAATACGATTCACCTTGATACTATCGGCATTTCGGCCAGATGCATTTGTGGCATTCACTTAAGACTAAAACAGTAACTTAATCTATAATTATAAATGGCAGTTTTCAGTGTTTCGTTCTATTTTATAGATTTCTCAATTGAAATTGTCTTCTTTTAATATATGTCTATATGCATGCGACACACCGTCGATCTGTCCCCTTTAATGTGTTATTTAATGATTAGCTGGATAATACTGTCAACTAGTTCGATGCATATGATATCTTAAAATCAAGTATTTGTTTTGGTGATACTGAACGATGAAAGACATGTGTTCGGTTAGCTCAGTTGGACTGAGCGTCGTGCTAATAAAGCGAATATAGTGGGATAGACCCCTTACATTACATCATACAACTATTTTATTGTGTTGAGGTTTGAGCTTATGAATCCGTAAAAAATTAAACTGCACATACAAATATTTTAGGTTAAAACAAACCGATCTGAGATGAAAACTGATTTAATTACATTTTTCACTAAAATAATTGGCCAGTGTGGGGGTCGAACCCACGACATTCGCGTTATTAGCACGACGCTCTAACCAACTGAGCTAACCGACCGCTTGTTATCAGATGTTTGTATATAATACTAAATACATGTTTGTCAGTTGCTGCTTGAATACATTCCGAGATGTCGAAATGATGACGTCAACGACTGTGTTAGGTCTCTGTTATATTCAGGTAGCATATGTACAGGTAGCGTGGCCGAGCGATCGAAGGCGCTGGTTTAAGGCACCAGTCTCTTCGGAGGAGTGGGCTCGCATCCCACCGCTGCCACATATTTTGCCAAATTTTAAAACTTTTGTTTCAAAACAGTGCTCACCGGTGACACTTTTGTATATAATGCTTGTATATAATACTACAATATGTAGGTAGCGTGGCCGAGCGGTCTAAGGCGTTGGTTTTAAGGCACTAGTCTCTTCGGAGGCGTGGTTCAAACCCCACCGTTTTTTTTGCCATCATGTTAAAACTTGTGTTATTCCTATATTACTTCAAGAATTTTTCAAAAGACGACAGTGTTTAAACTAGAACAATAAAAATACCATTTATATACCATAAGTTTATATTTATAGTATACATAAGGTATTGTATTGTTCTAGGCCCCTGAGGTTTAAACATGTGAAGTATCTGAATATTATTGTTCATCATATGATTAAAGGGGTTATGTCAACGAAAAATTTGTTTCCAATTGCACTATAAATGGTATTAGATGATAGAAATGCGCTATACTACGATATGTACATTACTTAAAGAATAAATAATATAATATATAATGAGATAATTAAGAAAATGTTTGAAAAGATTAAAAGCCCAAGCGGGTATCGAACTCACGAATTAGGAGCCATCCAAAGTAAATGACAGTAGGAAGCGCTTTAACCAACTGTGCCTGGTAATGAAAAGTGTGTAAACTATGGATACAAAAGATAAACATGATATGGGCCAAACAAACATTATATGTATGCTACTTTAAATGTTATAATATGCCATTATTAATATCTAAGTTTCAGAATTTTAAAAAAGAAATTACCCCTGTGAGGCCCTTTTCGTTGACATAGTCCCGTTAACATATATATGAATGCGTAACATTTCAAATAATTGTGTCTTGTGTTTTAAAGGGACTCGTTCACAGATTTTGTCATTTTTTGAAGTATGCCATTACGTTTCTTAACTTGACAGATTTAAGCATCGGAACTAAAATGCTCAAGTATAATAACTAAAAAAGTATTTAGAATAAAAAAAGAAAAGAAAAAACTTCGTCCCACCGGGATTCGAACCCGGGACCTCCGGATTATAAGGCAATCGCCTGAACCACTCGGTCATTCCGACTTCTGTGTGTTACACTGCATTATTTACTTTATGTAAATGTTCCAAGTGTTGTCAAATATTTTTACGAAAACAACAGAACCACTCCAAATTATTACATCGTTTAGCGTTACAAACGCCTTATAATTGTTCAATTTAAGTGATGATTACTCATAAACGAAACAGTTTTTACAGTATATTTCCATGTCCATAGTGCTATTTTGCTCTCTTGTATTAACTGATCTTTTTATTTTTTGAATCGGTGACAAACGTTGAACAATTGTAAATTCGTCAATCTGTGAACAGGTCCCTTTAAAGGAAGCAATTCTATGAAGCACACTTTGAATAAAAGGACAGTGACATCCTATTAAATAAATGAAGTATATATCGATAGGAGTTCTATTGGCTAATTTAATCAGGAAAACAATTATAGAACAACAATAGCTTTTTGTTCTAAGTCCCAATTTTAAACACATGCGTAAAGAATGATGATACTCCACAAAATGCTTGAAACATTTAAATTTAGCTTATAATTTGCTGTTGTGTATATGTGATAAACTCGATTTTTATACGCTCATAGTTTAGGTAAACAAACCATAGAGTAGTTATAAGTAACAATTCAATATGTTTTTGATAGTAAAATTCGTTGTATATTTAAAGCAAACGACTCGAAACATTTCGGAGCGAAAACGCAAAATATCTTTCCGTACAGAACAGAACAGAACAGAACAGAACAGAACAGAACAGAACAGATCTTTATTATGTTTCACAGGTCACATGATACATAATACATATATTGTGACAACAGGTGAGCGTATAATTCATAGATAACAATTTCACAAAACATCAGAAAATCAAAAAAATTACGAGATAAGTTTATGGGGGAAGGTGGTCTGGTGTGTTTAACTATATTTCTTAAAATGTAAACTAATATAAAAGAATAAGCAATATGTAATGGATATGGAGGTTGTATTTATAAATTACTGGAAACAGCTAGACAAAGCAACAATTCGGTCGATAATTAGAAAAAGAGAAATATACATAAGTAAAAACAACATTTTGTTAGAGCATCCGTTTAAATGTGATCCCAATAGTTAACGTTTCGACATAAAACTCACAACAAATACTTATTATTTATGAATATTGTTAGCAAGTAAATACAGGCATTATCGAATAAATTAATAATTCAACGTATAATTATGTGAAGAAGATAAAGTATGAGATAAAATCGATTTGACCAGTAGGCAGTAAAGCGTTTAAGAAAAGGAAAAACCAACAACAAAACGTTTTTTGTGTGGATGTTTACGTGTACTCCCAAATAAGTAACTTTCGGCCAACATGTTACACAGAACAAATACATATTATGTTATATAGTGTCAACATGTAAATGCGTAGGCCGTAGGGTACCAGGAACCCCCCCCCCACTAAATATAGTTATGTTATATCTAAACACAAGAGACGAGGGGAGCCTTTCTTTTTATGTCAACTATCATGCGTGGGTGTTAGTCTAAAAGGAAGATCATGACGTAATTAGTAAAGGCTAGTTTCTGGTCACCCCATGTAGGTCACACTCCCATCGAAATAAAGTTATGGGAGGGTAACGAAGGTGTTAAATTTAACCAGTGTAAAAGTAAATAAATGTGTTTTATATCTCTATAAATTAAATAATGCGATTTTCAACTCAGCTAAGATGGGAAATATATATGTGTCGTGGTGTGATTAGTATATAGCTTTATACACCTATAGTTTATTTATTTAATTGCAGCAAGAATTGAGTGTTTCAAGTTGGGTACCATTTAGATCCCCACGTGTAGGAACGGATTTAACCGTTTGATTGGTCGGTCGTCGGAGAAAGAATTTCATGGACAGTTTTGTGATTGAGTACTGCAATAGCGCTGGCCGTACGTAACTTGTGCAGGTTTGGACATTTAGTGAATTCTATTGGATCTAGGTTAATAAATCTGTAACGAATTAAATTGTCGTTATACCTGGATATATCGTGCGACAGTAAGTATATCTATTTTATAATATAGTACCTATTACTTTTTCAACGAATAACGGTTTATGGATGGTTAACTGGTTTAAACAAACTTGTTTTTGTTATTCGGGTCACAGGTGTGTAACGTGCCTATGCACGCTTGAACAAGTTTTGATATGTTTCATAAATTGTGCAGTATTTCGTAGTGCCATAGGACTGTTGACGCACATCAGCTCTTTGAATTTAATGACATTCGGGTGTGACCAATATTTACGTGGGATATGTTTTACTCTTTTTGCTTGAAAAAATGGGCATATAAGGAGATAGTGCATTTCGTCACCGATTTCATTTTTGTTACATCGAGTACATTTAGGGTTTTCATGTTGGATGTACGAATGTTAGAAGCGGCCCGTCTCTACTGGGAGTCGGTGATTCCCCGTACGAAAGTGCAGCATACTTAGTCTTAAAGATTCTGGTAGTATACACATATAGTTTTCAAATTTGGTATTATCTTTGAAAAGGGAATACATTTGGCCTTTGGATGACGCATCTAATTGTAAACCCCAGTTTTGTATAAATTGGTCAATTAGGGCTTTTTTAACTTGAAAATGGATGGTTTTGGAAGTAATATTTTCTTGTTGTAACTAAATATACGTAAGGCCGGTGGAATTTAGAATATTAGTTATACATTGTGTCCATTTAAAGTTTAAGTTAGAATTCAGCGTATATTTATACATCAAGTAAGATATTTTATCATTTCTTTTTATAATACATACAATCCTGTTCAAAAATTTTATCATTCGCGTTTTGATCACAATGTCTAAAGGATATCGGCCCAATTCAGCGTATAGGCAAAAGTTGGGGGTTGACAGTTTTGTTTTAGTGATTCTGCGCAAGAAATTACAGTGAAACTTTTCGATAATATCTAAATTTTCGTACCCCCAAATTTCGAATCCGTATGTTAAGATTGGTAATACGGTATGGTCGAATAATTTGAGTTGTAAATCAATGGGTAAGTCTAAATTGTTAATTCGTGTAAGCAAATTAAACATTGCTTTATTGGCCTGTTCTATTAGATGCTTTTTACATTGAAGAAAACTACCTGATGGAGTAAAGGCTACTCCTAAATATTTATATTCTTTAACTGTTTCCAGGGGCTGGTCGTTTAAGTACAACCGGTATTTGTTTGGTTTGTTAGTGCCAACGACCATAACTTTGGTTTTAGTATAATTAATTTTAAGTTTCCATTGCTGGCAAACGTTATAAAATGCCTTTGACTATCATTAAAATCTGACTCATTCTGGCCAAATATTATTGTGTCATTTGCATAAAGCAGGACAAGCAATTGTAAGAAGTAAACAGTGTCTCCTACAGGTATTTCAAGGTTAACTCCAGAGCAATGTTGTTTTAAATAATCTTCAAGATCGTTCATGTACATCGAGAAAAGCATCGGATATAAATTTGCTCCTTGCCGTACACCATGTGAGCTGTAAAACATTGGGGATTTATGACCATTGGACGAAACACACGAGTTTATGTTTGAATACAAATTTCTTATGACATCAAGTAGCTTTCCTCTTATTCATAATTTGAATATTTTGTGCCATAGGCCTGCTCTCCAAATGGAGTCACAGGCAACAGAAAAATCAATAAATGAGCAGAAGAGTTTACGTTTTTCGGATCTTAGTTTCTGGATTAATACATTAAGTGCAAATATGTGATCATTTGTTGAATATCCGGCCCGAAATCCAGCTTGGTTTTCGTGAAGTAAGTTATTTCATTCAGAAATAAGTTTATTCGTTGGTTAATAACAGCAGTAAATAGTTTGCCAAGGCAGCTTAGGATTGTTATTGGGCGGTAATTACTTGGTTCGGTGTTGGAACCTTTATTTTTATAAATAAGTTTTATTGTACCAATCAACCAGATGTCAGGCAAGACTCCGGTATTTAAAATTATATTAAACAGGCTACAGTACAATGAGAGCATGGTGCTCGACGTGCTTTTTATAAATTCATTTATTATATTGTTGTGTTCTGATGACGCTTTGCCATTCTTTAAGTTTAATGATGTAGGCGCAATTATTCAAGCCTTACAAACATAGTCTCCTTTTGTCATGATGTTTCCAAAAGTGATTTTCTTCATCGTCTAAGGGAAGTAACCGCTGCGAGAACTGAAGTTTGCCAAATTATAATAATTCCTGCGCTTGCGCGATTCTAATTCCGATTAATAAGAACATGTTTGTAAAACTTTGTAAAATATTTGGCAGATGTGGGACTCGAACCCACGCCTCCGAAGAGACTGGTGCCTAAAACCAGCTTCTTAGATCGCTCGGAAACACTGAATGTTAATGTGTTATTTAATGATTAACTAGATAACACCTTCAACTAGTTCGATATATCTGATATCTTAAATACATGACGGTGATGCCAACAGATGAAAGGCACCTGTCCGGTTAGCTCAGTTGGTTAGAGCAAATGCAAGTTGTTACGTAGATTATCAGCAGCCATGAAGTGGCATAATTAATTAATAATAATCGCCACTGCTGATGAAAGAGTACGTGTACGTATAATGAAGCAGAAACAATATCTTTACTGGCTCGGTTTACAATGGCATCTTTGTCAGATTACCTTTAATATTTCTAACAATACTTACAGTAGTTTACTATGTGTTTCTCACATTTTGCTGAATGTCATACTTATCAAAACAAAAAAGCTGACATATGACACATGTACATATAATGTTGATTAAAATAATAATTATTAAAATTATGTGGCAGCGGTGGGATTCGAACACACGCCTCCGAAGAGACTGGTGCCTAAAACCAGCGCCTTAGACCGCTCGGCCACGCTACCTGCAAGCTGTTCAAGAGATAACTTCGATAACACTTTCATTGACGTTATCATTCATCATCTCAGAATTATATTATCCGCAACTGACAAACTAACATTGACTACCGATCGTTGGACAGCGGCCTGTTAGCTCAGTTGGTTAGAGCGTCGTGTTAATAACGCGAATGTCGTGAGTTCGACTCTCACACTGGCCAAAACCTTTTGTGACTGCTGGCAGAATATACAAAATGTACAACTTTCATATAACAACGGCGATGACGTTATCATATCGACATCTCAGCATCTCCATATTTCAGTAGCAACTGACTAACATGTATTTAGTATTATATACAAACCGCTAATGACAAGTGGCCGGTTAGCTCATTTGGTTAGAGCGTCGTGCTAATAACGCGAATGTCGTGGGTTCGACCAAATAATTTTTTTTCTCAAATTTTTATTCATTATTGAAACATTTTTAACGCGTTAAAATCGTATGTCAAACAATAGCATGTACAGTTGAAACGCGATACCACGAATAGTCACGGGAGATAATAGTTTGTTCGTAGTATCGCGTTATTTTAGTAGTATCGCATCTTGTATTAACTACTGAGTATAGATTAATCTTTACTCATCGTCTTATGTTCATATTTCATCTACAGAAAGAAACGTCCATACATGTAATCTGGTATATTTTATTTATCATACAACTAAAACAACGGACAAAATTTGTTTCGGATTTGCCATCAACAAGGAGCACACTTCGTTAATAATAGGCATACCTAGATAAATAGATACGCAGATTATGCATGTCATACTTGAAAAAATATGAACATGAGGTTTTCTGCACAAACAGTAGGAAATCATACAGACCAAATTCTAATAATTAAAAGCTTATAATTTTATATTTGGGGACACCCTCGCCAGTACTTTACGTTCAACGCTTTGGTTACAGTACGTATTTTTGTTATAGACTTTCACATCAATTGAATAGCTGTAAAATTAACGAATCTCTTCGTACGAGAACAAACATACAAACTATGATTTAAATTAATTCCAATTAAATTATTGTGTTGATTAACTGTTTTATTATAACTAAGAAAGTGAAAATTATGCACTCGCGATATAACCCCACCCCCTTCAAATAAAGACTGATGGTGACAAATATGATAGAAAAAAATGAGTTAAAATCATAAAATGTCTAACTAGACTCGTGTATTGCCATGTGTTTAAATCTGCCGCGTCACAGATTGGGAAAATGACAAAAAAGTTTGAAAATGTAGTAAATCAATATATTTTTAGATACAACTGACTAAAATAACATTGAAGACACATTAAGAAAAGTTTGAAAAGCAGTGGTTAGGTCTTTTCCACGCGAAGTTGCAATCCGATTTCAAAAGCGTCACAAGACACTCGCCCTAAACGACATGTAACGCCAAGAGATTTCCAAAAGGTATGAAAGTGTTTAGCGACGCGGTTAGACGGTCGCTGAAGACCCGCTTTCTTCAAGCCCAAGACAGTACTAGGGAGTTTTTCGTTTAAAATTTGGTTTGTATGACTTTTTCCAATATATTTCAGGTAATATTTTTTTAACCTGTCAATGAAAAAAAAATAACACTCGTTTTAAAATAGTATTTAATCTTTCGTTTTTAAGTCGACCATTGGACATGTAGAATCAACATCGCATCTTCAATATTACACACAAACTAGTCCAGGGTAGTCTATTTTTGGAAGGGCTTTCTCAAACGATTCTTTATGTCCGCTATTATTTGTAACTGTTATTATACTATTAACTAGTATTAAGTAATGCTTAATCGTCTGCATTTGAGGGGTATCATGACTTTTACATTATAAACAACGTTTTTGGGCTCAGTCATATAAGTCTTATTCTCTGTGAAGTAGCAGCTTTAAGTATTAACATTTGGCAAAAAATGTGGCAGCGGTGGGATTCGAACCCACGCCTCCAAAGAGACCGGTGCCTTAAACCTGCGCCTTAGACCGCTCGCCACGCTACCTATACATGATATAAGCGAAAATAAAGTATACAACAAAATGAATAATCTGACTACAATGTCAACTAGTTCGATATATTTGATATATTAAGTACATGTCCTTGTTACGCTGCTACTAACCGATGAATTTTTCGTCTATAATGTAAATACACGATTCAAATGGACTGTAAAATTCGATTGAATCACGTTGCATTACACAATGCACGAAAACATATAATGGTGAGGTTTGAGATATGAATCCAATCCAAGAGAAATTTATGTATTAACATTTGGCAAAATATGTGGCAGCGGTGGGATTCGAACCCACGCCTCCGAAAAGACTGGTGCCTAAAACCAGCGCCTTAGACCGCTCGGCAACGCTACCATACATGATCTAAGCGACTATAACCTATACAATAAAATGAATACAATATCAACTAGTTCGATATATTTGATATATTAAATATATGTCTTTGTTACGGTGATACTAGCCGATGAATCATTTGTGTATGATGTAAATACACGCTTTAAATGGACTGTTAACTTCAATTGTTTCACGTTGCTGTACATAATGCACGAAAAATATATAATGTAAAGGCTAGTGAGGTTTGAGATATCAATGAAAGGGAAATTCACTGGACCTATTTGCAGATTGATCATACCCATGTTTTTCTCAGATTCCCCCCAAAAAATTGATTGCAAAGAATGGAATTAAGATTTTTGTATATTTTGAAATAAGCCAGTAATCGTCTGAACTTCACAAATCTGAACTAAACAGCTTAAGTACTATAACAATAAAAGTAGTACTAAAAAGACAAAAAAAAGTTGCTCCCGCGAAGGTTCCAACCTCTGACCTTTGGATGAAAGGTATAACGCGCTACCTCTCGACCAATCCAATGTATGAACTTGACGGTGTATTTTTTACTTTATGTAAATGATTCATGCGTTTTCAACAATTTCAACGAAAACAACAGAAACACTCCAATTTACGTATTCGAATATATGCTTAGTTTTTAGCTCGACTATTCGAAAATTAGGCGAGCTTTCCTACTCGCCCAGGCGTCGGCGTCCGCGTCTGATCTTAGTTTATATTCAAAAGTCTTGTAACTTCATAACTACACAAGGTATTCACTTGAAACTTGGAATGTACCTTAGTCATCAACTCAAACATCAAGTGCAACATTTTCCTTAACTCATTTTGTATTTTGACAGAGTTAAGCTCCTTTTTACATAGGTTTTTGGGTTAAAGTTTCTATTCAAATGTATTGAAACTATAAAACTTCCACGCTTATTCCCTTGAAATTTAGAATATCCTTTGCCATCAATTTCAGCATAAGTTACACGATTCCCCATAACTCTGTTTTGTATTTTGGAAAAGTTTTGAACCTTTTTACATAGATTTTCAGATTTAAGTTTTTATCCAAAAGTTGTATAACTTCAAAACTTGATAGATTATTCACCTGAAACTTATCAACTACATCATCATCAGGTGCCACAATCCACATAACCTTGTTTTGTATTTTGACAGAGTTATGCCCCCTTTTCACATAGATATTGAGTGTAAATTTTTTATTCAAAAGTCGTATACTTTCTACACTACATAAGTTATTCACTTGAAACTTGGAATACATCTTTGTTATCAACTCCAGCATCAGAAGCAACAATCCACATAACTCTGTTTTGTATTTGTCCAGAGGTTAACCCACTTTTCACATAAATTTTTGGTGAAAGTCTATGTTGCAAAGTCTTATAATTTCTTATAAACTACATAAGGTATTCAGTTGGTATTTGGAATAAATTGATCAAATAATAGCCATAACTCAGCTTTGTATTTCAACAAATTTATGCCCCTTGCACTTTACAAAACATTTACCAACCGGAATACTTCGAATAGTCGAACGCGCTGTCCTCTGACAGCTCTTGTTTTAGATTATTGTACCAACCTGTGTGTATTTATTAAGTCCGCCATTGAAATAGGATCGCAACATCCGGATCGGATACAGTTTGTTTATACACTGCGTACATCCCGTCAAATATCACGTTACTAAAATCATGCAATTAGACGTATGAAAGAGTTTACAAAATAGTTGATTTACATTGCTTAACATATTTCATTAAACAACAACTATTTTTGAGATTATGAATACGCAAAAAATTAAATTGCGCACAAAAATATTTTAATTTAAATCCAAACGATCAGAGATGAAAACTTATTTAGTTTTATTTGCCAAAAATAGTTGGCCAGTGTGGGGTTCCCACGACATTAGGGTTATTAGCACGACGCTCTAACCAACTGAGCTAACCGGCCACTTGTTTACAGATGTTTGTATATATTACTAGATACATGTTTGTCAGTTGCGGCTTGAATACATACCTGGATGTCGATATAATGACGTCAACGTCTGTTTTATCTTAAGGTTGTATTCGGGTAATATATGTACAGGTAGCGTGGCCGAGCGGTCTAAGGCGCTGGTTTAAGGCACCAGTCTCTTCGGAGGCGTGGGTTCGAATCCCACCGCTGCCACATATTTTTGCCATTTTAATACTTATATTAGTTGCAATGTTACTTCAAGAGGAAGACATTTTGAAAATAAGACAGTGTTTAAACATGCGAAGTATATATATAATATTGTTCGACATAAGATCGACATACATGCGTGATATTTCAAATAATGGCAGAATGTTTAAATGGAAGTAACTCAAAAAAGAACATTTAGGCTAATTAGGACAGTAACGACCCATTATTTAAATGAAGCATATATCGAGGACATTGGTTGAGGTTTTATTGGCTAATTTAGACATGAAAACAAGTCCCAATTTTAAATACATGCGTAAAAAATAATGAAAGGTTACAACTAATTTTCTGCATTAGTAAAATTCTTGAAACATTTATATTTAGTTTAAAATTTGCTGTTATGCACATATATTTCACATATTCATAGTTTATAAAAACTAATCATACTCTAGTTATACGTAACAGTTCACCTTTCTTTCTCGATTGTAAAACCGGCTGGTTGTAAATTTGAAGCTTGCGACTTGAAACATTTCGGAACAAAAATGTCAAATATCTTTCAATGCAGATGTATGTGAATTCTTAAAGCGTTATGCAATAGGCTCTGTTTGACACTATATTTCCAAAAAGAGATTCTTTGACCTAAGGAAATTGACTGCTGGCAAATTGTAATAATTCCTGCGCTTGCCCCATTGTTATTTCAGTTTATATTTACGTCGTCTTATAACTTGGTAAAATATTTGGCAGCGGTGGGATTCGAGCCCACGCCTCCGAAGAGACTGGTGGCTAAAACCAGCGCCTTAGACCGCTGGGCCACACTACCTGTTAATGTATTATTTAATAATTAACTAGATAACACTGTCAACTTGTTCAATATATATGATATTGTAAATACATGTCACAGCTAATGTGATTTCCTTATAAAATATAGGAATCACACACGAGTGTTCTTACACTTGCAAAATGGGCACAGTTGACATCATTTCATCATTTTGAACGTGTTAAATCCATAATGTTGTAAGTGTTTTTTTCACATGTTTGAACCAGATTAGACGTTACTATCTGGTCAAGTGGTACCACACTTTAAATATCACGTAATTATATGATGCAAATACATGTATACAAGAGGTTACACAATAGCTGATTTACATTGCTTGACATTTTGAATAAAAAGACGAATATTTTATTGTGGTGATGTTTGAGCTTATGAATCCGTGATAAATTAAACCGCACACTAATTTTACCAAATGATCTGAGATGAAAAATAATTTAATTGTATTTACCACAAAAACCAGTGTGTGGGTCAAACCCAAGTAATTCGCGTTATTAACACGACGCTCTAACCAACTGAGCTAACCGGCCACTTGCCCTATTATACAGAAACAACCTCAGAGGTTCAAAATGCCCAGCAAATGCCTTTTAGTCTTTTGAGTGTGCTGAATGGAAAGTATGTAGCCAATCATTCATTTTCTACATCTGTGGAATATATAGACCACCGTATTCAGATAGACATCCAGTGACTCAGGCTCTGTTCATGACAGAATTCACTGAATTTCTTGAACAAATAACGATCAGATCTGAGTCGCAGGTGCTGTTATGGGACTTTAACATCCACATGGACAATAAGTCAGATTGCTACACCAAACAATTCCAGCAGTGTCTGAAATCTTATGGTTTGGTTCAACGTGTCAATTCTCCAACTCATTCTGGTGGTCACACTCTTGACCTGATTATCACAAAGCTAGAAGACAAACATATGAATGTCTCAGAACCTCTCTCAGACTATTACATTTCGGACCACTGCTTTGTCTGTTGTAACATTGAACAGTGTCGTCCTCCTTTGATCAGGAAAGAAATCAAATCTCGCAATTGGAAATCATTATCCAGTGACATTTTACAAGCAGAATTCGGGGAATTAAACAGCATTGTAGAGAACTCGTCCAATGTTAATGATCTTGTGTTTGAATTTACAAGAACTATGTCAGACATTGACCAGAAAAATGCCCCTCTGAAAGTGAGAACTATTCTCTGTAGACCGACAGTCCCCTGGTACTCTGGATACCTAAAACAGCTGAAACAGTGCAGACGATCAATAGAGAAAATCTTCATGAATAATAAATCAGACCTGTCAAAGAAAGTTTATAATGGTGTAAGAAACATGCTTTCTAGGGCCAAGAATGAGTACTATCAGACCAGGATTGGAGAGGCAGAAGGAAATATCAAGAAGTTATACGCTGTAACATCAGATTTACTGGGAATGTCGAAGGGCAATCCGCTCCCATTACACACAAGTGCAGTATCTATGGCAAATGAATTCCTGAGTTTTTTGCCGATAAAATAATCAAGTTGAGAAATGATCTTGACCATATACCAAATGAAACACCCAGCATTGGTAGTTCTTCATACTCGAATCCAACTGTAATTGAGAAAACATTTACTGCATTTAAACCAGTCTCCGAAAATGATATTTTGAAACTTGTACAACCATCAACATCTACTACATGTGAACTTGATGTGATTCCAACTACAAAATTAAAGGAACATTTTTCACAACTGGCTCCCGTTGTGACAAAAATTGTAAATCAATCACTGCTATCTGGTGTGTTTCCTGAGGAGTGGAAAAGTGCCGTGATTAAACCTTTGTTGAAGAAGAAAGGTCACCCGCTGGAACTGCAGAATTATCGTCCGGTGTCAAATTTAACATTCCTCTCCAAAATTCTTGAAAAAGCTGCACTAAATCAAATCAGTAAGCATATTGATGCTAATAATCTCCTCCCAGCTTACCAAAGTGACTATAGAAAATACCACGGGGTTGAAACAGCAATGGTCAAAATGTATAATGATATTTTGGAGACTATAGATAAAAGTAAAGTTACAATCGTGGTAATGGTCGACTTGAATGCAGCGTTCGATACCATTGATATCCCAATGCTGATTCAAATCCTTCAAGATGACTTTGGTATTCATAACACCCCCTTGAAATGGATTGAATCTTATCTAACAAACAGAACCATGAAAGTTTTAGTCGAACAGTCAGCATCTGACACTGAGCCATTGAGGTTCGGTGTACCTCAGGGTTCTTGCGCCGGACCGGTGCTCTTCACCCTGTATATATCGGCTCTCAACCGAGTGGAGCAGAAATATCCAGCCGATCTCTATGGATATGCGGATGACCACAAGATTGCATTCAAAATTCAAGCGGGAAATTCTCAAAACGAGGCAACTGTTTCTCAACAACTTGAAAGTTGCCTGAATGAAATCATAAAATGGATGACAACCTTCAAACCGAAAATGAATCAATCTAAAACTGAAATAATTATATATGGAACTAAACAACAGTTAGCGAAATTGAACATTTCAAGGGTACATGTTGGTGGTTGCGACGTCAAATGCGTTGGTTATGTTAGAGACCTGGGTGTTATCATGACCAATACACTCAACTTTGACCATCACATTCAGAAAAAGTGTCAGTTAGCTCATGTACAGCTACGAAACATTAGAGCTATACGTAAACATCGCACGCAAAAGTCAACTGAATCATTAGTGCATGGATTGGTTCATTCCCATATTGATTTCTGTAACGGTCTTTTTACTGACATTCCAATCTACCAAATCAACAAACTACAGCGAGTCCAAAATCATGCCGCTAGAGTAGTAATGAATGCTTCTTATGAACAGTCAAGTTCTGAACTTCTGAAAGAATTACGGGCTTCTAGTTAAAGCTAGAGTTATGTTGAAAGTCCTAGTAATAGTGTTCCGTGTCATCAATGGTACAGCTCCAGTGTATCTGAGGGAAATGTTTGTTCCAACTCGAGGGCGGTACAGTCTGCGATCACAAAGTGATACTAGCTTCAAAATCCCTAGATGGCGAACAAAATTAGCAGACAGATCTTTGGCTGTCGTTGGTCCTAAATGGTGGAATGATCTACCTAGCTATCTGAAAAATATTCAGTCAGAAGCCAACCTTAGATCAAAACTGAAAACACATTTGTATTGTCAGTGTCACGAACAATGAGTATGCTCTGAGTGTGCTATTTTTAAAAACAAAACATCTGTAGTGATATAAAACAATATTGATATCCATATGTCTGAATCTAAGTTCTAGAATCCTGTTTGAATATTGAATGTTTAGGTTCTATCTTGTGTATATAATTAGGTAGTATAATATTGTCATGCGTAATATGTATTCTTTTTATTTATCAAATGTGTGCTATGTAAATGTGAAGCGCAATATAATATTTTATAATTTTTGCGCTATATAAATGCCATTTTATTGTAATTGTAATCAGCTGTTTGTATATAATACTAAAAACATGTTTGTCAGTTGCGGCTTGACTACATACTGAGATGTCAATATGATAACGTCATCGACTGTGTTATCTCAGTGTTATATTCGGGTAGTATACGTAAAGATCCTAGAGTTAATCCTTTGAGAACATGGGGCCAGATCTCTGGATCAAATGTCTAACGCGCTACCTCTCGACCACACCGATGTATGAACTTGACCGTATATTTTTCTACTTTATGTAAATGATTTATGTGTTTTGAACAATTTCAACGAACACAACAGAAACACTCAAAATTATTCCATTGTTTAGCGTTACAAACGCTTGATACTTTTATCCATTTTAACTGATGAACACTCATTATCGAAACGGTATTTAAAGTATATTTCTATGTAATTCGTGTATTTTCGTTACTTTATATACACTATTCTCTTTCGTTTGCAATCTGCGACAAAAAGTTCGAAAATTGTCAATTCCTCAATCTGTGAAAAAGTCCCTTGAACACTTTTGACAAAGAAATATATGGGAAATAATTTTTTTTTTTTAATCATCAGTTGAATTTTTGAAATTTAATAAAAAAGTTATATTATCCAAAAAATTTCAAAATCAGTAGTGGTATTTCGCTTTTTTTTTATATATAAAATGAACTGTTCGTTTTGGAATCCTTGACAACGTTTTTGAAAGTTGCCAATCGGTTAATACGTGCCTTTTAAACCTGGTAAACATATGACATGGTTGGGATTCGAACCCACACCTCCGACGAGACATGTGCCCCTAAGAGACTGCGCCGCCAAAAAACATGCCAACTTATTACTCAGTGATAAACAAGATAATTCTGTCAATTAGTTCGATCTATCTGATATCTTGAAAACATATATTTGTTACGGTGGTACTAACCAATGCAAGCCATGTGGCCGGTAGCTTAGTTGGCTAGAGCGTCGTGCTAATAACGTGAACGGCACTAAACATACTTTTATAGCCCCTGTTCAGATTTAAAAATCTGTCACAGATCAGATGATTTCCTTTTCAAACATTGGAATCACGTACAAGTAGTCTAACACTCGTAAAAGGTCACATTTGTCAACATTTCCACATATTATACACGTGTCAAATTCTTAATATCGGAACTGTTGTTTGTTTTCACATGTCTGAACATACAGTTGATTAGATATTGCTGTCTGGTGAGTGATACATCCCTTCAAATATCGTGTTACTTTTATGATGCAAATACACGTATTAAAGAGTTTATAAAATATTTACAGTTAAATTGCGTTGCTTGTCATATTGCATAAAACAACAACTAGTTTATTGTGGTGAAGTTTAGCATATTGATCCGTGAGAAATTAAACTGCACACATAAATATTTTAGTTTAAAACCAAACGATCTGAGATGAGAACTAAATAAAAAATAATTGGTCGAACCCCCGACATTCGCGTTATTAGCAAGACAAGTCAAGACAAGACAAATATTTATTAAGACTTGTACAGTGTACATCGTCTAAACACTAAAATGTTTTACATACATACATTTGGTCACATTATAATGAATACAATAATAACAAATACAATCAAATTAACAGTCATGTACATATATATTTTTTTGGTAAAAGCTTAATATAAATAAGTATAATGTACATTCGTAATTTCTATGGGAGATAACTACTTATAGTTATGTCACAACATTAAGACAATTATTTCTTATAATTAGTGCTTCTTTTACAAATTTTGCTAACTTAATAAGTTCGCATGTATTAGTTGTATTTAACAATTGGTGGAATTTCTAAACAGAAGGTCTATTGTAATGACATTGCTTTAAATAGTTTCGCCTAAGAACAGGGTATGAAGAACATTTACAGACAAAGTGAAACTCATCTTCCACATCTAATTCATTGCAACAAAGACAATAGCGTTCGTCTCTTGGGATATTCTGACCAGCATATCTTCCAGTTTGAATTCTCAGTGGCAGAGCCGAAGTTCTAAGCTTTGTGACATAATGTCTTAGTTTTTTAGATAGCAAATCTAAATAGTATTCATAATTGAAAATAGGCTTAAATACACGATACATATCTAAAACAGAACTATTAACAACAGATCTAAACCACTCTTGTTTATATGTATCAATTACGACATTTTTAAAGTGCGTTATAAATTGACATATTAAACACGTAAGACAAACCGTAATTGTCTAACAGCTTTTTAAGATTTAAAACCCAGTTTGAACGTCCGTTGTGGCAATCGTGTAAAGCTTGCAAATATATGGATTTTATAATAATATTTTCAGTTTGGGTAATTTTAAACCAGTATTTAACAATCCTTACGTATCGATTAACAAAAAGTGGGTATCTACCTAATTCGCCATAGACTGTAGCATTACAAACATTTTGTTTAACGTTTAATAGTCGTTTACAGAACTTTAAGTGCACCCTTTCCAATTCTTTTGACTTTGTATTACCCCATACCTCACATGCGTAATTCAGAATAGACCCAACAAAAGCATCGAACAGTTGGCATTGTGTTTTGGGCTTAAGGTCAAACTCTTTACATTTGTTAAATAAAATATTCATTGCTTTTAGTGCTTTACCACATAAATGTTCTTGGTTCAAATTAAAATTTCCAGTATAATTAAAAACAGTTCCCAAATAGTTAAAATCGTTTACTACTTCAATTTGCTGACCGTCATATGTCCATTTTTCAGATGGCAATAGTCTTCCTCGTTTGCGGAACACCTTTATTTTAGTTTTATTAGTATTTACCTTTAATCCCCAACAATTACAATAATTAGATAAAAGATTTAAATGGTTTTGCACTTCTTCTGGAGATTTACCTATGATTGCCATATCGTCGGCAAATAGTAACAATATCAGTACAATATCATCAATACTTAAACCGGAAGTAGCCTCATTCGGCAACAATAGTTCTAAATCCTCTATAAATAAAGAAAATAACATTGGGGACATAACTTCGCCTTGGCGTAGACCTACAGCATAATTAAAATATTCTGAATATGATGAACAATGCTTAACACATGACTTATTAGCACGACGCGCTAACCAACTGAGCTAAGCGGCCACTTGTTATCAGCTGTTCTTATATATTACTTCATACACATTAGTCAGTTGCGGCTTGAATACATACTGACATGTCGATATGATGACGTCAACGAATGTGTTATGTCTCTGTTATATTCATGTAGTATATATACAGGTAGCGTTGCCGAGCAGTCTTACACGCTGGTTTAAGGCCCCAGTCTCTTTGAGGCGTCGGTTCGAATCCTATCGCTTGTTTAAGTATTTTGCCAATACTTAAACAATTGGAAAGAAATGTTTCAAAAATTTAAAATTGGCAATGCTTTTTCACAAAAACAGTTTGAAAAGACGACAGTGTTTAAACGTTTGAAGCATCTTAATATTATTGTTCGACATAAGATCGACATATATACATGCGTGACATTTCAAATAATTCAATAATCATTTTAAGGGAAGTAACTGTATGAGGACCCATTAACTAAATGAAGTAAGTATTATATCGATGACATAATATGAGTTCTTATGGCTAGTTTAGACTGGAAAGCAATTTTATAACAACCTTTATTTGTTTCAAGTCTCTATTTTAAACACATGGGTAAAGAATGCCTTGATGACGCTTCACCTATCAATTTTCGACCTTGGTAAACATAATTGAAACATTTAAATTAGTTTAAAATATCTGTTATTAACATGTTTTAAACTGGACTTCATACTCTCATAGTTTAAAAAAACTAATCATATGGTAGTTATACGTAACAATTCGTCTTAGAACTTCCTTTCTCGAAAGTAAAAGTGTCTGGTTATACATGTAAAGCAAACGAATTGAAACATTTCAAAACGAAATGTAAAATATCTCTATCAATGCAGATGTAGGCGCAGTTCTTAAAGCACTATGAGCACAGTCTTCTTTTAGCGCGATATTTCCAAAAGTGATTCTATTACCCACGCCTCCAAATAGGCTGGAGTCTAAAGCAAACGCCTTAGACCGCTCGGCCATACTGCCTGTTAAAGGGGCGTATCGACGGTAGGTCCAAGTAAAATATGCAAAAATAAAGTTCATTTACAGAGGATAAATATTGAAGCATTGTTAAAATCAATGGTTTTGTTGATAAACATTTTGTAAACATATACTAGTTGATTATATAACAATGCTAACCGGTGACACTTTCGCGGGCGCGAAAACCATTGTATACACTTATAGTAGTAGTAAAATAGATACGAATGAAATGAAAAATATATCTGACAAAAAATAAGAAATTGTCTTCTTTTAATATTATCTATATGCATGCGAAATACCGTCGATATGTTCCTTTTAATGTGTTATTTAATTATAAGCTACATAATACTTTCAACTAGTTCGATGCATATGATATCTTAAATACAAGTCTTTGTTTAGGTCATACTAACCGATATACAAACAGCTGATCACAAGTGGCCGGTTTGCTCAGCGTCCTGCTAATAACGCGAATGTCGTGAGATCGATCCCTTACATTGCATCATAAAACTATTTTATTGTGGTTAGGTTTGAGCTCATGGATCCGTGAGAAATTAAACTGCACATACAAATATTTTAGTTTAAAACCAACCGATCTGAGATGAAAACTGATTAAATTATATTTTCCACAAAAATAATTGGCCAGTGTGGGGGTCGAACCACGACATTCGCGTTATTAGCACGACGCTCTAACCAACTGAGCTAACCGGCCCCATTTTGTAAGCTGCTTTTATATAATACTAAATACATGTTTGTCAGATGCGGCTTGAATACTTTGCGAGTTGTCGATATCATAACGTCATCGAGTGTCTTATTTCAGTGTTATATTCGGGTGGTGTACTTAAAGTTAGCGTGGCCGAGCGGTCTAAGGCGCTGGTTTCAGGCACCAGTCTCTTCGGAGGCGTGGGTTCGAACCACCGCTGCCACATATTTTGCCAAATGTTTAAACTTGTGTAATTCCTATATTACTTCAAGAATTTTTCAATAGACGACAGTGTTTAAACTAGAACAATAAAAATACCCTATATATACCATAGGTTTATATTTATAGTATACATGGGATATTTTTATTGTTCTAGGCCCCCGAGGTTTAAATATGTGAAGTATCTGAATATTATTGTTCATCATATGATTAAAGGGTTTATGTCAACGAAAAATTTGTTGTTTTTTCTTAAATGCACCTGAAATGGTATTAGATGATAAAAATGTGCTATACTAAGAAATGTGCATTAATTATTTAATAAATAGTATATTACCTATTAAGATAATTAAGAAAAACCAATGAGCAAAAATGTTTGAAAACATTAAAAGCCCAAGCGGGTATCGAACTCACGACTTAGGAGCCATCCAAGTAAATCAAAGTAGGGAGCGCTTTAACAAACTGCGCTATTCTGCTTTGTAAGGAAAAGTGTGTTAACTATGGATATAAAAGATAAACATGATATGGGCCAAACAAACATCATATGTATGCTATTTTAAATGTAATTATGTGCCATTATTAATACCTAAATTTCAGATTTTAAAAAGAAATTACCCCTTTGAGACCCTTTTCGTTGACATAGTCACGTTATCATATATACATGCGTAACATTTCAAATAATGGCGTCGTGCGTTTTAAAGGCTGCAATTCAATGAAGCACAGTTTAAATAAAAAGGTATATATCGATAGGAGTTCTATAGGCTAATTTAATCAGGAAAACAATTATAGAACAAAAACAACTATTTGTTCTTAGTCCCAATTTTAAACACATGCGTAAAGCATTATGATACTTCACAACATGCCTGAAACATTTAAATTTAGCTTATAATTTGCTGTTGTGTGCATGTATTAAACTCGATTTTTATACGCTCATAGTTTAGGTAAACTAATCATACAGTAGTTATACGTAACAATTCAATTCGTATTTGATAGTAAAATTCGTTGTATATTAAAAGCAAACGACTCGAAACATTTCAGAACAAAAAGCAAAATCTCTTTCAGTGCAGATGTAGGCGCAATTATTAAAGCGTTATAAACATAGTCTCCTTTTGTCATGATATTTCCAAAGGAATTTTCTTCAGCGTCTAAGGGAAGTAACCGCTGCGAGAACTGAAGTTTGCCAAATTATAATAATTCCTGCGCTTGCACGAGTCTAATTCCGATGTATATAAACATTTTTGTAAAACGTGGTAAAATATTTGGCAGATGTGGGACTCGAACCCACGCCTCCGAAGAGACTGGTGCCTCAAACCAGCTACTTAGATCGTTCGCAAACACTGAATGTTTAAGTGTTATTGAATGATTAAACAAGTTCGATATATCTGATATCTTACATACATGACTTTTGGTGCCTAAAACCAGCGCCTTAGACCGCTCGGCCACGCTACCTGCCAGCTGTTCAAGTGATAACTTCGATAACACTTTCATTGACGTTATCATTCATCATCTCTGAATTATATTATCTGCAACTGACAAACTAACATTGACTAACGATCGATAGACAGCGGCCGGTTAGCTCAGTTGGTTAGAGCGTCGTGCTAATAACGCGAATGTCGTGGGTTCGACTCCCACACTGGCCAAAACCTTTTGTGACTGCAGGCAGAATATACAACTATCATATAACTCAGACGATGACGTTATCATATCGACATCTCAGCATCTCCATATTTCAGCAGGAAGTGACTAACTTGTATTTAGTATTTTATACAAACCGCTAATGACGATCGGCCGGTAATGACGATCGGCCGGTTAGCTCAGTTGGTTAGAGCGTCGTGCTAATAACGCGAATGTCGTGGGTTCGACCAAATAATTTTTTTTCACAAACTTTTATTAATAATGGAAACATTTATAACGCGTTGAAATTATACGTCAAACAATATCATTTACAGTCGAAACGCGATACCACGAATAGTCAAGGGAGATATGAGTTTGTTCGTAGTATCGCGTTTTTAGTAGTATCGCATCTTGTATTAAATACTAAGTATAAATTAGTGTTTACTCATCGTCGTATGATCATATTTCATCTACAAAAAGAAACGTCCATACATGTTATCTGGTATATTTTATTTATCATACAACTAAAACAACGGACAAAATTTGTTTCGGATTTGCCATCAACAAGGAGCACACTTCGTTAATAATAGGCATACCTAGATAAATAGATACGCAGATTATGCATGTCATACTTGAAAAAATATGAACATGAGGTTTTCTGCACAAACAGTAGGAAATCATAAAGACGTAATTCTAATAATTAAAAGCTTCTAATTTTATATTCGAGGACACCCTCGACAGTACTTTACGTTGAACGCTTTGATTACAGTATGTATTTTTGCTATAGACTTTCACATCAATTGAATAGCTGTAGAAATAACGAATCTCTTCGCGCGTGAACAAACATACAAACTTTGATTTAAATTGTTTCCAATAAAATTATTGTGTTGATTGACTGTTTTATTATAACTAAGAAAGTGAAAATTATGCACTCGCGAAATAACACAAACCCTCTTAAAATAAAGACTGATGGTGACGAATATGATAGAAAAAACTGAGTTAAAATCATAAAATGTCTAACATACTCGTGTATTGCCATGTGTTTAAACTTTAAATCTGCCGCGTCACAGATAGGGAAAATGACAAAAATTTCAGATCTAGTAAATTAATAAATTTTTAGATACAACTGACTGCAATAACATTGAAGACACATTAAGAAAAGTTTGAAACGCTGTGGTTATGTCTTTTCCACGCAAAGTTGCGAACCGATTTCAAAATCGTCACAAGACACACGCCCTAAACGACGTGCAACGCCAAGAGATTTCCAAAAGGTATGAAAGTGTTTAGCGCCCATGAAAGCACTAGGGTGTTTTTTGTTTAAAATTTGGTTTGTATGACTTTTTCCAATATATTTCAGGTAATATTTTTTTAACCTGTCAATGAACAAAAAAATAACACTTGTTTTAAAAAAGTATTTAATCTGTCGTTTTTAGTCGACCATTGGAGACGTAGAATCAACATCGTATCTACAATATTACACACAAAAGATTCACGGGTAGTCTATTTTTGGAAGGGCTTTCTCAAACGAGTCTTTATGTCCGCTATTATTTGTAACTGTTATTATACTATTAGTATCAAGTAATGCTTAATCGTCTGCATTTGAGGGGTATCATGAATTTTACATTATAAACAACGTTTTTGGCCTCAGTCATATATGTCTTATCTGTGAAGTAGCAGCTTTAAGTATTAACATTTGGCAAAAATTGTGGCAGCGGTGGAATTCGAACCCACGCCTCCGAAGAGACTGGTGCCTTAAACCATCGCCTTAGACCGCTCGGCCACGCTACCTATACATAATCTAAGCGAAAATAACGTATACAACTAAATGAATAATCAGATTACAATGTCAACTAGTTCGATTTATTTGATATATTAAGTACATGTCCTTGTTACGCTGCTACTAACTGATGAATTATTCGTCTATAATGTAAATAAACGATTCAAATGGACTGTAAAATTCGATTGAATCACGTTGCTTTAATTAATGCACGAAAACATATAACAGTGAGGTTTGAGATATGAATCCAATCCAAGAGAAATTTATGTATTAACATTTGGCAAAATATGTGGCAGCGGTGGGATTCGAACCCACGCCTCCGAAAAGACTGGTGCCTAAAACCAGCGCCTTAGACCGCTCGGCCACGCTACCTGTACATATACTACTTGAATACAACACTGAGATAAAACAGTGGTTGACGTCATCATATCGACATCCAGGTATGTATTCAAGGTCTAATTAACCTAAAACGGATGTCACATCCTCAGGGTAACAGGCTGTCAGTTAGATAATAAGCACATATAGTTGAGTGCAGGATGCATAGAATTTGTAAAATACAGTTTAAAATATATGTTTTGGTATCATTTTAAAGGTATATATGTAAGCAATAAGCATGTTTTGTGCACTTCTTTGTCTAGTTGTTCCCAGCTTCATAACTTTTGACCCATGTATTCATGCGCAAAAATGGCAGCCTCCATGCCCGTCAAAACCGGTTAGTTTTTTCTAAAGTAAATATTGTGAGTTACAACGCATAGAATTTTTGACATGCTGTTTTTTTCAAAAGGTTATGGCCTAATCTTTCCAACAATGTATGGTGATATATTGGAAAGTAGCTTGGTCACGGTGAAAATTGAGATCAAACTTTGAATATTTTATATGTAATAAATAAGGAATTTATTTGCGCATGCGTAACCTTTAAGAACTTCCCGTCAGATTAGTCGTCTGCAAAGATTTTGCATATGGACTCTTACAAACACACTGTACTGGAAAAAATAACTGCCAGATGCCACCTTGACCCCATTAAGGGCTGTAGTTTATGGGAGGGTTGCTCTAGGGGGGCATGAGGGGGGTAAATATGGGAAAATTAAAGCAAAATGTCCACCAGAGTGGCAATCCAAGGCCCATTGTGTTCATCGTGTTGTTTTTCTGGCAAATTTGTAATAATGCCTGCGCTTGCCCCATTCTTATGTCAGTTTATATTTACATCATCTTAAAACTTGGTAAAATATTTGGTAGCGGTGGGATTTGAACCCAAGCCTCCGAAGAGACTGGTGGCTAAATCCAGCGCCTTAGACCGCTGGGCCACACTACCTGTTAATGTATTATTTTACAATTAACTAGATAACACTGTCAACTAGTTCAATATATATGATATTGTATATACATGTCACAGCTAATGTGATTTTCTTATAAAATATAGGAATCACACACGAGTGTTCTTACACTTGCAAAATGGGCACAGTTGACATCATTTCATCGTTTTGAACGTGTTAAATCCATAACGTCGTAAGTGTTTTTTCACATGTTTGAACCAGATTAGACGTTACTATCTGGTCAAGTGGTACCACACTTTAAATATCACGTAACTAATATGATGCAAATACATGTATACAAGAGGTTACACAATAGTTGATTTACATTGCTTGACATTTTAAATAAAAAGACGAATATTTTATTGTGGTGATGTTTGAGCTTATGAATCCGTGATAAAGTAACCCCACACTAATTTTACCAAATGATCTGAGATTAAAAATAATTTAATTGTATTTACCACAAAAAAGCCAGTGTGGGTGTCAAATCCATGCAATTCGCTTTATTAACACGACGCTCAAACCATCTGAGCTAACCGGCCACTTGTGATCAGCTGTTTGTATATAATACTAAACACATGTTTGTCAGTTGCGGCTTGACTGCATACTGAGATGTCGATATGATAACGTCATCGACTGTGTTATCTCAGTGTTATATTCGGGTAGTATACGTAAAGATCCTAGAGTTAATCCTTTGAGAACATGGGGGCAGATCTCTGGATCAAATGTCTAACGCGCTACCTCTCGACCACACCGTATGAACTTGGCCGTTTATTTTTCTACTTTATGTAAATGATTCATGTGTTTTGAACAATTTCAACGAACACAACAGAAACACTCCAAATTATTCCATTGTTTAGCGTTACAAACGCTTGATAATTTTATCCATTTTAACTGATGAACACTCATTATCGAAACGGTATTTAAAATATATTTCTATGTAATTCGTGTAATTTCGTTACTTTATATACACTATTCTCTTTCGTTTGGAATCTGCGAACATAAGTTTGAAAATTGTCAATTCCTCAATCTGTGAAAAAGTCCGTGAACACTTTTGACAAAGAAATATATGGGAAATAATCTGTTGTTAAAAAAATCATTTGAATTTTTGAAATTTAATTAAAAAAAGTGACATTACCCAAAAGATTTCAGAATCAGTAGTGGTATATCGCTTTTATATATAAAATGAACTGTTCGATTTGGAATCTTTGACAACGTTTTTGAAAGTTGCCAAAAGGTTAATACGTGCCTTTTAAACCTGGTAAACATATGACGTGGTTGGGATTCGAACCCACACCTCCGTAGAGACATGTGCCCCTAAGAGACTGCGCCGCCAAAAACATGCCAACTTATTACTCAGTGATAAACAAGGTAACTCTGTCAATTAGTTCGATCTATCTGATATCTTCAAAACATATCTTTGTTACGGTGGTACTAACCAATGCAAGCCATGTGGCCGGTAGCTTAGTTGGCTAGAGCGTCGTGCTAATAACGTGAACGGCACTAAACATACTTTTATAGCCCCTGTTCAGATTTAAAAATCTGTCACAGATCAGATGATTTCCTTTTCAAACATTGGAATCACGTACAAGTAGTCTAACACTCGTAAAAGGTCACATTTGTCAACATTTCCACATATTATACACGTGTCAAATTCTTAATATCGGAACTGTTGTTTGTTTTCACATGTCTGAACATACAGTTGATTAGATATTGCTGTCTGGTGAGTGATACATCCCTTCAAATATCGTGTTACTTTTATGATGCAAATACACGTATTAAAGAGTTTATAAAATATTTACAGTTAAATTGCGTTGCTTGTCATATTGCATAAAACAACAACTAGTTTATTGTGGTGAAGTTTAGCATATTGATCCGTGAGAAATTAAACTGCACACATAAATATTTTAGTTTAAAACCAAACGATCTGAGATGAGAACTAAATAAAAAATAATTGGTCGAACCCCCGACATTCGCGTTATTAGCAAGACAAGACAAGACAAGACAAATATTTATTAAGACTTGTACAGTGTACATCGTCTAAACACTAAAATGTTTTACATACATACATTTGGTCACATTATAATGAATACAATAATAACAAATACAATCAAATTAACAGTCATGTACATATATATTTTTTGGTAAAAGCTTAATATAAATAAGTATAATGTACATTCGTAATTTCTATGGGAGATAACTACTTATAGTTATGTCACAACATTAAGACAATTATTTCTTATAATTAGTGCTTCTTTTACAAATTTTGCTAACTTAATAAGTTCGCATGTATTAGTTGTATTTAACAATTGGTGGAGTTTGTAAACAGAAGGTCTATTGTAATAACATTGCTTTAAATAGTTTCGCCTAAGAACAGAGTATGAAGAACATTTACAGACAAAGTGAAACTCATCTTCCACATCTAATTCATTGCAACAAAGACAATAGCGTTCGTCTCTTGGGATATTCTGACCAGCATATCTTCCAGGTTGAATTCTCAGTGGCAGAGCCGAAATTCTAAGCTTTGTGACATAATGTCTTAGTTTTTTAGGTAGCAAATCTAAATAGTATTCATAATTGAAAATAGGCTTAAACACACGATACATATCTAAAACAGAACTATTAACAACAGATCTAAACCACTCTTGTTTATATGTATCAATTACAACATTTTTAAAGTGCGTTATAAATGTATTAACATTAACAGAGCTTGGATTATTAAACCCGTAAGACAAACCGTAATTGTCTAACAGCTTTTTAAGATTTAAAACCCAGTTTGAACGTCCGTTGTGGCAATCGTGTAAAGCTTGCAAATATATGGATTTAATAATAATATTTTCAGTTTGGGTAATTTTAAACCAGTATTTAACAATCCTTACGTATCGATTAACAAAAAGTGGGTATCTACCTAATTCGCCATAGACTGTAGCATTACAAACATTTTGTTTAACGTTTAATAGTCGTTTACAGAACTTTAAGTGCACCCTTTCCAATTCTTTTGACTTATTGTATTACCCCATACCTCACATGCGTAATTCAGAATAGACCCAACAAAAGCATCGAACAGTTGGCATTGTGTTTTGGGCTTAAGGTCAAACTCTTTACATTTGTTAAATAAAATATTCATTGCTTTTAGTGCTTTACCACATAAATGTTCTTGGTTCAAATTAAAATGTCCAGTATAATTAAAAACAGTTCCCAAATAGTTAAAATCGTTTACTACTTCAATTTGCTGACCGTCATTTGTCCATTTTTCAGATGGCAATAGTCTTCCTCGTTGGCGGAACAACATTATTTTAGTTTTATTAGTATTTACCTTTAATGCCCAACAATTACAATAATTAGATAAAAGATTTAAATGGTTTTGCACTTCTTCTGGAGATTTACCTATGATTGCCATATCGTCGGCAAATAGTAACAATATCAGTACAATATCATCAATGCTTAAACCGGAAGTAGCCTCATTCGGCAAAAATAGTTCTAAATCCTCTATAAATAAAGAAAATAACAATGGGGACATAACTTCGCCTTGGAATAGACCTACAGCATAATTAAAATATTCTGAATATGATGAACAATGCTTAACACATGACTTATTAGCACGACGCGCTAACCAACTGAGCTAAGCGGCCACTTGTTATCAGCTGTTCGTATATATTACTTCATACACATTAGTCAGTTGCGGCTTGAATACATACTGACATGTCGATATGATGACGTCAACGAATGTGTTATGTCTCTGTTATATTCATGTAGTATATATACAGGTAGCATTGCCGAGCGGTCTAACACGCTGGTTTAAGGCACCAGTCTCTTTGAGGCGTGGGTTCGAATCCTATCGCTTGTTTAAGAATTTTGGCGATACTTAAACAATTGGAAAGAAATGTTTCAAAAATTTAAAATTGGCAATGCTTTTTCACAAAAACAGTTTGAGAAGACGACAATGTTTAAATGTTTGAAGCATCTTAATATTATTGTTCGACATAAGATCGACATATATACATGCGTGACATTTCAAATAATTCAATAATCATTTTAAGGGAAGTAACTGTATGAAGAAAGTATTATATCGATGACATAATATGAGTTATTATGGCTAGTTTAGACTGGAAAGCAATTTTATAACAACCTTTATTTTTCTAAAGTCTCTATTTTAAACACATGGATAAAGAATGCCTTAATGACGCTTCACCTATCAATTTTCGACCTTGGTAAACATGATTGAAACATTTAAATTAGTTTAAAATTTCTGTTATTAACATGTTTTAAACTGGACTTCATACTCTCGTAGTTTATAAAAACTAATCATACGGTAGTTATACGTAACAATTCGTCTTAGAACTTCCTTTCTCGAATGTAAAAGTGTCTGGTTGTACATCTAAAGCAAACGAATTGAAACATTTGAAAACGAAATGTAAAATATCTCTATCAATGCACATGTAAGCGCAGTTCTTAAAGCACTATGAGCACAGTCTGCTTTTATCGCGATATTTCCAAAAGTGATTCTATTACCCACGCCTCCAAATAGCCTGGACTCTACAGCAAACGTCTTAGACCGCTCGGCCATACTGCCTGTTAAAGGGGCGTATCGACGGTAGGTCCACGGTAAAATTTACAAAAATAAGTTCATTTACAGAGGATAAATATTGAAGCATTGTTAAAATCAATGGTTTTGTTGATAAACATTTTGCAAACATATACTAGTTTATTATATAACAATGCTAACCGGTGACACTTTCGCGGGCGCGAAAACCCTTGTACACACTTATAGTAGTAGTAAAATAAAACGAATGAAATGAAAAATATATCTGACAAAAATAAGAAATTGTCTTCTTTTAATATTATCTATATGCATGCGAAATACCGTCGATATGTCCCCTTTAATGTGTTATTTAATTATAAGCTAGATAATAATGTGAACTAGTTCAAAGCATATGATATCTTAAATACAAGTCTTTGTTTAGGTCATACTAACCGATATACAAACAGCTGATCACAAGTGGCCGGTTTGATACATTGCATCATAAAACTATTTTATTGTGGTTAGGTTTAAGCTCATGGATCCGTGAGTAATTAAACTGCACATACAAATATTTTAGTTTAAAACCAACCGATCTGAGATGAAAACTGATTAAATTATATTTTCCACAAAAATAATTGGCCAGCGTGGGGGTCGAACCCACGACATTCGCGTTATTAGCACGACGCTCTAACCAACTGAGCTAACCGGCCACTTTTTGTAAGCTTCTTTTATATAATACTAAATACACGTTTGTCAGATGCGGCTTGAATACGTTGCGAGTTGTCGATATGATAACGTCATCGACTGTCTTATTTCAGTGTTATATTCGGGTGGTATATTTAAAGGTAGCCTGGCCGAGCGGCCTAAGGCGCTGGTTTAAGGCACCAGTCCCTTCGGAGGCGTGGGTTCGAATCCCATATATTTTTGCGAAATGTTTAAACTTGTGTAATTCCTAAGAATTTTTCAAAAGACGACAGTATTTAAACTAGAACAATAAAAATACCCTATATATACCATAAGTTTATATTTATAGTATACTATATTACCTATTAAGATAATTAAGAAAAACAAATGAGCAAAAATGTTTGAAAACATTAAAAGGGTATCGAACTCACGACTTAGGAGCCATCAGAGTAAATCAAAGCAGGCAGCGCTTTAACAAACTGCGCTATTTTGCTTTGTAAGGAAAAGTGTGTAAACTATGGATATAAAAGATAAACATGATATGGGCCAAACAAACATCATATGTATGCTATTTTAACTGTAATTATGTGCCATTAGTAATATCTAAATTTCAGATTTTTAAAAGAAATTACCCCTTTGAGACCCTTTTCGTTGACATAGTCACGTTATCATATATACATGCGTAACATTTCAAATAATGGCGAATGCGTTTTAAAGGCTGCAATTCAATGAAGCACACTTTAAATAAAAAGGTATATATCGATAGGAGTTGTATAGGCTAATTTAATCAGGAAAACAAGTATAGAACAAAAACAATTATTTGTTCTTAGTCCTAATTTTAAACGCATGCGTAAAGCATTATGATACTTCACAACATGCCTGAAACATTTAAATTTAGCTTATAATTTGCTGTTGTGTGCATGTATTAAACTCGATTTTTATACGCTCATAGTTAGGGTAAACTAATCCTACAGTAGTTATACGTAACAATTCAATTCGTATTTGATAGTAAAATTGGTTGTATATTCAAAGCAAACGACGCGCAACATTTCGGAACGAAAAAGCAAAATCTTTCAGTGCAGAAGTAGGCGCAATTATTAAAGCGTTATAAACATAGTCTCCTTTTGTCATGATATTTCCAAAGGGATTTTCTTCATCGTCTAAGGGAAGTAACCGCTGCGAGAACTGAAGTTTTGCAAATTATAATAATTCCTGCGCTTGCACGAGTCTAATTCCAATTTATATAAACATTTTTGTAAAACGTGGTAAAATATTTATCAGATGTGGGACTCGAACCCACGCCTCCGAATAGACTGGTGCCTCAAACCAGCTACTTCGATCGCTCGTAAACACTGAATGATAAAGTGTTATTGAATGATTAACTAGATAACACCTTCAACAAGTTCGATATATCTGATATCTTACATACGTGCCTAAAACCAGCGCCTTGGACCGCTCGGCCACGCTACCTGCAAGCTGTTCAAGTGATAACTTCGATAACACTTTCATTGACGTTATCATTCATCATCTCAGAATTATATTATCCGCAACTGACAAACTAACATTGACTAACGATCGATTGACAGCGGCCGGTTAGCTCAGTTGGTTAAAGCGTCGTACTAATAACGCGAATGTCGTGGGTTCGACTCCTACACTGGCCAAAACCTTTTGTGACTGCAGGCAGAATATACCAAATATACAACTTTCATATAACACAGACGATGACGTTATCATATCGACATCTCAGCATCTCCATATTTCAGTAGCAACTGACTAACATGTATTTAGTATTTTATACAAACCGCTAATGACAATCGGCCGGTTAGCTCAGTTGGTTAGAGCGTCGTGCTAATAACGCGAATGTCGTGGGTTCGACCAAATAAAAAATTTTCACAAATTTTTATTCATTATTGAAACATTTTTAACGCGTTGAAATCGTATAGATTAGTGTTTACTCACCGTCTTATGTTTATATTTCATCTACAACAAGAAAGTCCATACATGTTATCTTGTATATTTTATTTATCATACAACTAAAACAACGGACAAAATTTGTTTCGGATTTGCCATCAACAAGGAGCACACTTTGTTAATAATAGGCATACCTAGATACATAGATACGCAGATTATGCATGTCATACTTGAAAAAATATGAACATGAGGTTTTCTGCACAAACAGTAGGAAATCATAAAGACGTAATTCTAATAATTAAAAGCTTCTAATTTTATATTTGAGGACACTCTCGCCAGTACTTTACGTTGAACGCTTTGATTAGAGTATGTATTTTTATTACAGACTTTCACATCAATTGAATAGCTGTAGAAATAACGAATCTCTTCGCGCGTGAAGAAACATACAAACTTTGATTTAAATTGTTTCCAATAAAATTATTGTGTTGATTGACTGTTTTATTATAATTAAGAAAGTGAAAATTATGCACTCGCGAAATAACACAAACTCTCCTAAAATAAAGACTGATGGTGACGAATATGATAGAAAAAATTGAGTTAAAATCATAAAATGTCTAACTATACTCGTGTATTGCCATGTGTTTAAAACTTTAAATCTGCAGCGTCACAGATAGGGAAAATGACAAAAATTTCAGATCTAGTAAATTAATATATTTTTAGATACAACTGACTGCAATAGCATTGAAGACACATTAGGAAAAGTTTGAAACGCAGTGGTTATGTCTTTTCCACGCAAAGTTGCAAACCGATTTCAAAAGCGTCACAAGACACACGCCCTAAATGACATGTAACGCCAAGGGATTTCCCAAAGGTATGAAAGTGTTTAGCGACGCGGTTAGACGGTCGCTGAAGACCCGCTTTCTTCAAGCCCAAGAAAGCACTAGGGTGTTTTTTGTTTAAAATTTGGTATGTATGACTTTTTCCAATATATTTTAGGTAATATTTTTTTAACCTGTCAATGTACAAAAAAATAACACTCGTTTTAAAAAAGTATTTAATCTGTCGTTTTTAAGTCGACCATTGGACACGTAGAATCAACATCGCATCTACAATATTACACACACAACAGTCACGGGTAGCCTATTTTTGGAAGGGCTTTCTCAAACGAGTCTTTATGTCCGCTATTATTTGTAACTGTTAATATTCTATTAATTAGTATTAAGTAATGCTTAATCGTCTCCATTTGAGGGATATCATGAATTTTACATTATAAACAACGTTTTTGGTCTCGGTCATATATGTCTTATCATCTGTGAAGTATTACCATTTGGAAAAAAATGTGGCAGCGACCCCACCCCTCCGAAGAGACTGGTGCCTTAAACCAGCGCCTTAGACCGCTCGGCCACGCTACCTATACATAATCTAAGCGAAAATAACGTATACAACAAAATGAATACAATGTCAACTAGTTCGATTTATTTGATATATTAAGTACATGTTCTTGTTACGCTGCTACTAACCGATGAATTATTCGTCTATAATGTAAATACACGATTCAAATGGACTGTAAAATTCGATTGAATCACGTTGCTTTAATTACTGCACGGAAAAATATAACGGTGAGGTTTGAGACATGAATCCAATCCAAGAGAAATGTATGTATTAAGTATTAAACATTTGGCAAAATATGTGGCAGCGGTGGGATTCGAACCCACGCCTCCGAAGAGACTGGTGCCTAAAACCAGCGCCTTAGACAGCTCTGCCATGCTACCATACATGATCTAAGCGACTATAACCTATACAACAAAATGAATACAATGTCAACTAGTTCGATATATTTGATATATTGAATATATGTCTTTGTTACGGTGATACTAACCGATG